>OX387371.1:11911843-12369343 GCA_947563465.1 Archips xylosteana
TGAAAAGTAGAGTGTTTAACGCGAGACTAAACTGCCATAATGACACGCGAATTATAGCCACCCTCGCTCTGCTCGGGTGGCTAAATATCTTGTGTCATTATGGCTTGTTTTAGTCCCTTGTTGAACAATCTACTATTATTATTATTATACTCATGTTTATCTTTATCTTTGTCTTTTGAACTAGTGACTCTGTGATTTATAAACCACTAAACGGCTGAAGTATGATATTTTTACGTTTTCAATCACCACGGCTCGGCCATCTTGAAATACGTATGTATCATCATCATCATCATCCAGTCAATAGATACGTCCCACTGCAGGACACAGGTCTCCTCTCAGAAATATGTACACGTCTTAATAGTTATTTGTTATACAAGGGGGGAAAGTTGTATTTTACCTGCGAGTGTCCATTTGAAACACAAGCTTTTGAAAGGATTCTATGATTGACCACGAGCGAAGCGAGTGGTTCAAAAATAGAATCCTTTCGATAGCGAGTGTTTCAACACACGAGACGTAAAATAACTTTTCACCCGTGTATAACACAAAACTTTTCACCTCACTACAGCGAGGAAAATAAGAAAAAGGGTTTGTACTATCAATTATTATTTATTTATTCACTCGAATCACTAATTTTTAATAACAAAATAAGTAGAAAAACAAGCAAATATTTAAAGTTGACGGCTTAATTGAAAAGTTTTGACTTAAGTTTTTCTTTATTATTTCGGATGCGTTTTGTTCGCACATCGACTTACTTGGACTGTCAGAACATTTTATCCGTTTTTACAACAAGAATGAAGGTTAATGTTGAATGCTGATATTTATGAATTAAAATAAAGTTGTAAGACTGTATTTAGTGTTTTTTACTCGATGCAATTCATTAATTGTGATGTTAAAAATTCAGCACTTTAACGTTTTACGTTTTGTTACTTAGCTGTCAAATATCACTTAAGCTGCCTTCAAATGTCAAATCTCTTTCTTCACATGTGGATAAAAAGCGATTTTCTCAATAGATGTCAAACAAACAAAAAGGGCTTTCCGAGCTAGTGAGGTGAAAAATTATATAAATTAAAAGTTAAACCACCAACCACCTTCACCACCTGCTGAAATCCATTCCTTGCTGTTTTCCTTTGTAAAATGGTTGCCTGGAAGAAAATAAAGAAGAGATCGCTTCGAAGCGATAAGGCCGCCTATTGCTTACCTTGTATATTTTTTCCATGTACCTACTTGTTTTTCTGTGTTGTTCTCTTTGTGGTGTACAACAACAGTCATTGTATTGTATTGTTAATTCTGTGGGAATATCGAGATAAAAACAAGCCATGTATTATTTTCAAAATCCAAATAGAGTTTTAAGAGGGTTTATACCTGCTGAGCTGGCAACGTTGCATTTTTGTTAGTTTTTCTCGATTATTCCATAAAAATTGAATGAAAATTAAAAATGTCGATTATACGAATTGTTCTAATATGTAAATAAATAAATAAATATTAGGAGACAATCTTACACAAATCGACCTAGTCCCAAACTAAGCAAAGCTTGTACTATGGGTACTAGACGACGATAAACATACTTATATAAATAAATAAATACTTAAATACATAGAAAACATCCATAACTCAGGAACAAATATTCGTGCTCATCACACAAATAAATGCCCTTACCGGGATTTGAACCCAGGACCTCTTGCTTCGTAGGGGTCACTACCAACTAGGCTAAAGGTATAAACACTCTTAAGAATATCCTTAAGGTCGGGGCCGCACTGGTAAGGCGACAGGCGACGCGACGCGACGGCGACTAAATCAAACATATTTGATTTAGTCGCCGTCGCCGCTGCGGCCGCTGCGGCCGCTCACATAACTCGAACTATGTTTGATTTAGTCGCCGTCGCGTCGCGTCGCCGGTCGCCTTACCAGTGCGGCCCCGGCCTTAAGGTGTCAAAGAGTATAACTATAAATATAAAAATTTAAAACCTCTAACGCAATTTAGTCACACCTATGTTTGAAAATAAAGTAAATGCCCATTACCTACGCGTCAAAGATCCCTTCCGCAGCTAACAAAAGAGCTGATAACTTTGAAATGGCTGGACAAATTTTAATGAAACGTATCTAAGAATCATCGCCAAGAAACCTGCTTTCAAATAAAAAAACGGCATCCAAATCGGTTCACCTGTTTAAGAGCTATGATGCTACAGACATACACTCAGACACACACACATAGCGTTCAAACTTATAACACCCCTATTTTGTGTCGGGGGTTACACACACACGCATAATTTTCAAGTCTTATTATTTAGGAAGTTGAAACTTTTAAGTCAAAAGCACTCAGATTTTTTAATTTTACCATTTGTATGCAAAATCCGCTAAAAAGCGGGCATTGTTATCAGTAAGATGTTTTACATAGAAATTAGAGGAAGTTGACATTAGGGTAAAAGGGGGGGATTCTGGAGTCCCTCGATATTATATCGTGCGATACAAACCACATAATCATTTATTGCCACAAAAAGAGAGCACAGATAAACAAAGCTCAAATTAACAACTTGAATGGATGAACAGTTTATTCACAGTTCATATGATAAAAATAGGGTGTTAACAGAATTATATGTATTAAGTACTAGCTGTTACCCGCGACTCTATCTGCGAAGAATAGGGGTATAAAAAATAGCCTACTACATATTTCTCAGACTTACCGAATGTAGAGAAAAAAGTTTCATATAAATCGGCCAAACCTTCTCGGAGGAGTTCGATAACAAACACCGTGACACGAGATTTTTATATATTAGACTAGCTGTTGCCCGCGACTCCGTCCGCGATGAATAGGGGTATAAAAAATAGCCTTCAACCTATTCTCAGACCTACCGAATATAGAGAAAAAAAGTTTCATAAAAATCGGTCTAGCCATTTCGGAGGAGTTCGATAACAAGCACCGTGATAAAAATCTCGTGCCACAGTGTGTGTGTGTCCGTCTGCGAAGAATAGTAGCCTACAACCTATAATTTTCAGACCTACCGAATACAGTGTAAAAAGTTTCATAAGAATCGGTCAAGCCGTTCCGGAGGAGTGCGATAACAAACACCGTGACACGAGATTTTTATATATTTAGATTTATGCTCAACTAGCCTTCCGTCCGCAGCTTCGCCCGCGATAAATTAATTTTCCCGTAGGAAAAGGTATTTTCCCGCGGTACAAAGTACCTAGCCTATGTCACTCAGTGATAGATAATGTAGCTTTAAAAGAATTTTTGAAATCGGTCCAGTAGTTTTTAAGTTTACTCGTTACATACAAAAATACAAAAATAACTTTAATTCAGATAAGCGCATCCATAGAAATGTTAGTATTGTTACTTACTTACTTTAATAAATAGCAGTAGGTGGCAGTAGGTAGGTAGGTAGGTAGCGGTTTATGCCCCTCGACATTTTATCGCACACCGTGACAATACCCCCCTTCAAATAAGATAATAGAGCTGAATATTCAAAGCCATGAATATTCGTCGTTAGCGGCTTCGACAAACTTGCTTTGTGTGGCTTTAAAACGTCACAACTCACTCAACTCAAACACAAGCCGTTTCAATTTGAGTCTTAACTCATGCCAATAAAGTTTAAAATTAAACGACACCATCCGTCTACCATCCGTTGAGTTTT
The DNA here is from genome assembly GCA_947563465.1 of Archips xylosteana. Lineage (NCBI taxonomy): Eukaryota > Metazoa > Arthropoda > Insecta > Lepidoptera > Tortricidae > Archips > Archips xylosteana. The sequence continues at coordinate 11,915,476 of OX387371.1, forward strand.
TTGACATAACTTTTACCTTGTAGAAGTTTTAAAAAAGCTAAGACTGTATTGCAATTTGAGTCTTAGAGCGTTTTAATAAAGTTGCAAATGAATTATTGTAGGTGTTTTTTTTGGACATCTGGTTTACGTTCTGTTTCAGACACGGAGATTTTGACCGACTTTGTCAAAGTAAAGGAGGTTATGTGATAAATAAAATTATATGATTCGATGAATCAATTTACGATACGAGCCGCGGTAGCCTAAAAAGATTTGATGAAAATACCTAAATACACGCGCGGTCTGACCAACCTATCTTGAGCCGTCGTGCTTCCCCTTGTCCGTATAGTTAGTTGCGTTAGTTCTCCTTCGGCCATCGGACGGGGAACTTGTGTCGCTTGCGCTTACGCACGGGTTTGATTCTAGCCGCTCTCACGCACACATACACGAGTGCATAGAATACCTAAAATCGATTAGGTAGCACAAGAAGCTCGGTGCAGCCTTAATGTCTGTAGATATCTATTTATTTATTTTCGGAGAACCATACAAATTACACAATCATGTAATAACAAATAGAACCAAGAAAAATTCCAAAAAAGTACGCAAACGCCAACGCAAATGTGACACATAAATCTTTGCGACTTGAATACAAAGCGATAGCAAAACTCATCTCTATACAAAAAAAACATTAGTAAATAGCTTTTGCCCGCGACTCCGTCCGCGTGGAATTAGTAATTTGGGCAGCTTATTTTTTTTATCCAATTTGCTTTTTCATCAATTATGGCTCTCCTTAGTTCCTCGATATAAAAAAAATTACCCGCACCCCCCCGCAACCCCCCCCCCTCACCGACCCCCCACCGAACCACCCCCCGCACACCCGCGTTCACATTCACCACCGTACCTACTCCAAAGTCACTACTTCAAAAAACTGTTCTATAAATTCTTAAAATAGACGTATCTTTCTTATTTGTGAACCGATTCAAATGAAACAAACACTAAATGTTAATCCAAGAAAATACCAACATATCAGTGAAAACCGCATCCTTCTAGGTTAAGCCGTTTCTGAGATTAGCGCGCACAAACGCAAAGACAAACAGACAAACAGATAAACAGACAAACAGACAATAATTCTAAAAAACATTGTTTTGGGTTCTATTGCGCTAGTAAATAGCCCTAGTGACAGTTTTTCTCAAATATCTTCAATGTACAGACACCGACTTGTTACAGATTTATTATATGTATAGATAGCAGTCTCTACCTAGTACTAAGCACGCTAAATCAAACCAACCCCCCCATGTTTATATGACGATGTCGGACGAAGAGATATGACGGTGTCTGTCGGTGTTAGATACGGCACGCGTCTGGTACGCCCGGTGTCTGTACATAGGATTTAATAATAATAATCAATCAATCAATCAATCAATCAATCAATAACTTTATTTGTCAAAACATAGGTAAATACATGTACAAAGATCTTAACTGTATAATTTAGCATCACTATGTTGCACCATGAGGCATACAAATATATAGGAAATATGAGGCATGCATGTTCTGTTATTAACCTATAAGTACATAGTAATACATAACATGAGACACAACCTAATATTACCACCTTTCATTTAAATATTCCTGAATTGAGTAAAATGCCTTTTCAACTAAAAAATCAAATAACAGTTTTTTAAATTTAGGTTGATCAGACTGTCTTATTATTTTAGGCAAATGATTGTACACTCTAGGTATCATTCCATAAACACTTTTCCGAAGTAAGGCTGTTTTAAAGTGCTCTGCTTTAATTTTATCTCGTTGGCGAATGCTGTTAAAAGTAAGAAATTGGGCCATATTATCTTTAGCGCACCTGGCAATTTCAAATATATAGAGGCATGGCAGTGTTAATATTTTTAATTTCATAAATTGGGATCTACACGACTCAGTGGGTGGAATGCCGCAAACAGACCTTATGCATTTTTTTTGACTTTTAAATGCTGATTCCCGGATAATAAATCATTTATTTCAGACAACAGCATAAGTCCATACATTAACATCTACGAACATTATTAACATACTGATTAAATTAAAATTAAAATTGAATTAAATGTTGATTAGTAGCTTAGATCTAAGTGTTAGTATACATAATTAATTGACTGCCCACATTGTTGCCCACAACAATGACGGATGTAGGGGCAGTCGTACCTGTCCCCTATCATTCTCAGGATGTTGTTGGGACTGCCACGCACCCGGCGCACCATGGATGTGGCTCTTTTGCGCATAGTCGCATAAAAGCAGTCTATCCTTGCTTCTGCAAACATCCCTGATGCGCAACAAAAACGAGATGAATCGACCTTTAAATGTAACTCTCACAATGCTTCGTGTCTCTGAGAGCGGCATTAATCCCTGTATTCTTCAGCCTTAGCAACGATAAAGTATCTTATCTCAGCGAATCATTCCAGCTCGAGATAGGGGTCGGAGTAATTAAAATTAATTAAAATTAAGAAGCGTGCTTAAAGCCGAGCTTCGGGGAGCTTATGGGATGAAGAGTTGCTGAAGTTCGTGGATTTACTGAATAGCAATAACGTAAGAAAATCCTACTTATGGAGGTATTTAAACATGAAACTAATGTGAGACTCACTAAAAGTGAAATAATACGGTGTAGGGGACTATTGGTACAATACCTACGTTTACTTTTAGTTTACAACTACGACCACAAAAACAAAAAAATTTTAGAATACTGTTACCCACGTTTGCAGATTTTGTAATAGCTACTTTATTTGTATGGTGTTAAAGTTGGAAATGAAATGAAGGCAAGCCATCTGTCAGTGCTAAACTAAAAGTAAACGTATTGTATGTCGCTCCAAATGATAAATAAATAAAATAAATAAAAAAATAAATATTAGGGGACAATCTTACACAAATCGACCTAGTCCCAAACTAAGCAAAGCTTGTACTATGGGTACTAGACGACGATAAACATACTTATATAGATAAATAAATACTTAAATACATAGAAAACATCCATAACTCAGGAACAAATATTCGTGCTCATCACACAAATAAATGCCCTTACCGGGATTTGAACCCAGGACCTCTTGCTTCGTAGGCAGGGTCACTACCAACTAGGCTAAAGCGGTCGTTAACTCATACTTCAGCTTGACTCCATTTATTGCGTTTCACACGTTAGCACATAGTGGTGGGCGAGAAACTACTGACGATCCGGACTGCTTAGCAGGCGCGTGACAACCATATCGCAAGCTAAGCAATCCTGTGTCCCCATATACGGATTACTCACGTCTCAAAACGCGTTTAACTCGACATGTTTCGGGCTAATCCGAATTTTAGCCGGGATAGTCAAGTGGTTGGTCGGTACACCCGAGTTCGAAGACAGTGCAGAATAGTCGTACTGTAAAACCACCATGAATAGGGGCTTGACTATTTATTAGACATTTTTTGGAAAATATCTAATACTAAAAGTGATATCTTATGTTATGTGGCTCTCGATTATCGCTTTACTAAGTGACATGTATTTTCACCCGACTGTGTGTATGTATTCTTTGGCCCGCCCTGGAACCTAAATGGCGCAATGGATTTTGAAGTGTAAGGTGTCATTAGATTCGTCTAAGTTCCGCAAGTGACATAGGGTACATATTTTCCCGGAATTCAACACTGAATTTTACCAACCTTGGCAGTGTTAGTCTAAAACCTAACGCTGTTAATTTAAAACGGACAGGCTTTTAGCGTCTGTCCTTTTAGTGTCTGGCCTGGGAGGCTGGTGCATTAGTTCGATCGATGAATTAAAGTCAGTGTCCAGCAGAAGGTTAAATCTTAATCCTTCTTAAGTATATTATACACTAGCTATGATGCCTGCAGCTTTGCGCCCGCTGAAGTTTTTTTTCATAAAAACCTTGCCCTGATACAATCACAATTATTATTACAATATTATTACTTTTTTTTATATTATATATGTATTGTTTTTAATATTTATTGTCTATTAAGGGGCTGTTTCACCACTTTTTTTAAAGTTCGGATTAGCTTGATCTTAACCTTATTTGTCACATGGAATAAAAATTTCTGTTTCACCAGTCTTGATTAGCGCTAAATGACGGACAAACTATTTCTTAATTTGACCATCAGATCAGGTGGCATTTAGCATTTTTATCCGTCACTTATCTTTTTAATTAGTTAGTTTATTTTTTTTGTGGCCATGGTTGGAGAGTCCTTCAGCCGGTTTCAGAAAAATAAATCGAAGTATTTATTATTTTTTAAAGAAAGAAGTCATGCTAAATTGCAAACGAGAATTTAAATATCAAGATAAATCCAAAAATTCGTAATATTTTTTAATTACAGACTTTTTTTCAGTGTCACAATCGTTTGTTCTACCTGAACTTGTACATCGTCATTAAAAAAAAAGTTAATCTGTCAAAGGGTTTGGCGCCACTTTTCGATTCGTTTTACGTGATTTTATTTTTCTTTGTTATTGTTAACCAAAGTATTGTAAATAAATACCGTTTTTGGATTAATTATAATGTTACACATTTGTTTATGCAAAAAATAGATGTGTTTAAAAATTACATAGTTTACGATTTATTTTGCTTTAATAATGAGCGACTCTTTGAACGAAAATATGCGAACAGGTACCCGTGGTCGTGAAATGGGACGTTGCTATTCCGACTTTTTGTTAAACCGACGATTAGTTAAGTGGTACTTAGTTTGCACAGGACCGGAGTGGTGAAACTGAAAAAAAACTGGCCGACAGATTTGTGCAGTACTTAGTTTATTCATTGGTTACGTAACCAGTAGTTTGACAATAAGGTGGTGAAACAGCCCCTAATTCTACGTTTCTCCTGTCTGTTATTTCTGCCACCTAGATTAGTCTGTTCATATTTATTAATTTCTGAGTAATTGGTTGTCTGGAAGAAATCGTTTTAGCGATAGGACCGCCTATTGTCTGCCTGAATTTTTATTTTTGTAATGTTACTGTACTGCTTATGGTGATCATTAAATTGATGATAATGGTGTCGATAACAATGATATTTCTTAGGTTGATTAATAAATAGAACTATGTATTCCAAAACACTTTACTAAATAACTTAATGCTTCAAGATAAAACCATTCTCCCCTTGTTATCGACGATGCCCACGCGCTGCATCCAACCAATGAAAGCCCTGTTGTTCTGCACTTCTGCTTTTTTGTTGCCAACACAGTCCGATAGAGGGCGCCGCTGCCATACTACATGTAAGAGGAGAAGAAATTAAAATACGTTAAATTACTTAAATATCCTACACTTTAATCTACTCGTGACCACAACCACTGCAATCGAAACGTCGAGATAATTTCAGCAATACAAAATACCTAAAAATGATGATTTAAAAAGAAAGAAGACATTCATTTACTTTCACAAGAAGACACACAAATACAAGAAAATACATACGATTTTACACAAGTAAACAAAAATCACAATCACTACCATAATAAATTGAGTTTCTTGCCGGATTCTTCTCTACAGGGTTTTTCCGAACCGGTGGTAGATTCTTCGACGTTCATAGGAGCATCAATTGATGCCTAAATTGAATAAAGAATTTTGAATTTACACAATACTGCTAAATCAGCATTATACTGAGGCGTTAGACGCCTGCAGTGCTGATTTTCACCAGAACCGTTTGTGGTTCACGGAACGATACACAAATTTACTACATAAACCACTTACCTACGTATACTAAAAGTAAGCAAATAAAAATAGATTTTATTTTGAATAACCAAACAATACTTAAATAAATAAAAAAAAGTAAAAAGAAGGGAGAAACAAATTGTTTTAAAACAACAGGTTGGCATATCAAAGTGTAAGTGCTGGATTATTGAAAGGATTTTTGTAATTTTTGGAGCATCAACCAATAAAGATGACAAAGGCAAACCTTACGATAATAATGATTATTGCGGTGATGGGGATGATTGCGCTGGTGATGATAATACTAGCAATGATGATACCTGAGCCGGTGCTGCACGAATGCTGATCCAGCTGGCAATGGTTCAGGAACACGCGCGCCTGCTGGCTCAGGGTGGCCGTGATTGTGATGGCGCACTCCGGGGTGTAGTCGTCAGGGCAGTGCAGAGGGCACTGGTGGGAGCACGGCGCGCCATCTAGACCCGTTGAGAGAGCCCTGGGGGAATAAGGGGTTTGCGATTTGATAATGCTTGTTGCTAACTCGTGTACCACTAGTATGAACAGACCAAATCTCAGATTGACTTGAAATTTTCGATACTCAACTCACGTTAGCGAAAATACAATCAGACGAAAACAATTTATAATTGAGTAATGGGTTCCGAGGGATGGCCAAAGGAGCAGAGGCAGACCCAAGAGGAGAAAAATGGCGGAGGAAAGGGGAGGCCTTTGCCCAGCAGTGGGCCATATTACAGGATATATAAAAAAAATTGACAAGCTGTTGCCCGCGATTCCGTCTGAAAAGGATTTATGTACCGCTATTCCGCGGCATTTATACAATTTACCAGGATAAAAACTATCCCATGTCCTTTCCAGGGTTTCAAACTATCTCCATACCAAATTTCATCTAAATCTGTTCAGCGGTAAGCGTGAAGAGGTAACTGACGGACAGACACTTTCGCATTTATAATATTATTAAGTACCTACTAGCTTTTAGTTGTTCGCTCGCGTGAACCATAAATATTTCAGAGAAGCAAGTAAGCTATTATGCAAGCATGCACACAGCATGCAAGCAGAATGCAAGCAAGCATGCAAGAAAGCCTGCAAGCTTGCAAGCAAGCATGCAAGCAAGCATGCAAGCAAGCATGCAAGCAAGTATGGATGGATGGATATGGATGGTTAGTATGCATATGGATAACATTTAACTTTGATCAATTATAACTGAAGATACACATTGCCGAACAAAATCCCCTTCAAAGAATGTCCGAACTTTTTTATTTGTTTGCGTAACAATTAAAATCATCACCTACACAGAAATTTGAACCTAGCCTTTACTTCATTATAGTCGAATTTCGGTTGACACTTGACAGCTAAACTTGACAATTTCACGCAACGTACTGAGAAAAAAGAAGGCCACTTTTATCAAAGTGGCGCTCATTTGGCTCGGACATTTTCGGGCGCGCGACTGTGGATCTACAGTTATAATTGATCAAAGACATTTAAGACGCTGTCAACACCAACGTCAGCGCACACTGTCTATTTGTATCGGAGTAAACGAGATGCCGCTATTACTGGGCAGCCGGGTATATTGAAATTTATCGGGCAAATATTGAATTAAAAAAAAACTGTGGATTATTTGTAAAATATGACTCGTTAGCGGTTTAGGTATGAATATGTTGACTTCATGTTTTTAATTGCAGACGCAAACGCCAAAAAAATAAAGACATAGAACCGTTTAATGATGATTTTAAGACCTATCTTTGCAATTATTTTCTATCGAGCCGATTTCGTCCAATTATGTATCGAGTTCGTCCACGGTCTTTGAAATATGATGAATATTAACATATAATTTTTTTGATGTGCTAAAACAAACAGTTTTTCTTAAAAAACTGTTTAAATGACATCAATTTCAACATATTAGGTGTTGTCAGCCTCTTAATAAACATAATTATCTAAACAATCTATCCTAACACCAATACCCGAAACAAAAAAGAAGGACTGCCTACAAAATGTAATGAGATTCCATCAAAAACATTACATGTAAAAAGATGAAAGCCTCGCAACGCAGTTGTAGAGGGTCTATCTTTAGATAGGTTTAAGTAGAGGTAGAAAAAGATGGTGATTGCTATCGCGAAAGTTCGCACGTTGGGGAATACGGCATCAGGTGACTTGCAAGATGGATGATATAAGACAGACCAGGCTAATTGTCTAACTCCTTCGCAATCGCCATCGCGTTCATTTTGACAGTTCTTCTATGGGCTGACAGTTGGTATCGGAAACAGCCAGCTGTCACAGCTATACAAAAACTGTCATTTCTATCCGATGCCCATTGTCAAAAAAGTTCCACAATTACCCTGTCGAGATATTCGTAAGCTTGACATACTAGACCTTCCTAGACTAGCCTCCTAGGTTACCTATCAAAATTTAGAAATATTTTTTTCCGAATATTTAAAATCCCGAATGCTTCATTTATCCGAATGCATTTTTTTTTGAAACTGTAAATATTTCAGGATTTTTATAAAACAACCCTAACCTAACCTAAAGGGTTCTACACGATGGTCCTGAAATAAATCCTGAAATATTTACAGTTTCAGAAAAAAATGCTTTCGGACAAATGAAGTTTTCGGGATTCTAAGCCTTCGGAAATATAATTTTCTAAACATCGATAGGTTCCCTATTGTTTTATTGTAGGGTTCCGTCAAGTATTTCGCTTTCCAAAAGGGTTCCGTCACCAAAAAAGATTGAGAACCGCTGGTGTAATCATAGCGTACTGACCACGGTCCTACCCAGTAAGACTTAATACAAACGAGCCATTTTGGTTTCAAAGTTCTGGTCCTGATAAGTAGTATACAGTGGTGGTCATACAATTAAGAACGATTTGAAGTTTCCGATTTTTTTTTATCTAAATCATGTCATATGTCTAGCTGTGTTCCTTCTTAGAAGTAACAAGTTATGTTATAAAATAGCCACATGGATAGAGCAAACGGGATTAATAATAATAGTGTATAATTGCTAACATTTTTTTTTACAAATTTTATTTGTTCTCTATACTAATAAATTCAAATAGTAATGAAGCTGGACAAATAATTAAGAACGATTTATTAAACTGCTCGAGAGTTGTTTTATATGAAACTTAGATTAAATAAATCATATTAATGTGAAGTTGGTATAGAAAAAAAAAACAATTTAATACATTTGAACTAAAATTAATAGTTAGTAGCATGTCCACGGCTTTTAATTACGGCTTTACACCGGCGAGGCATTGAATCTATCAATTTTTGACATTTCGCAAGAGAAATAGAGTTCCATTCTTCTAAGAAAACGTCGTACAGCTCTCTCAAATTGCCACACTGTCGATTTGAAACCTTTTTCTTGACTTCGCACCAAAGATGCTCTATTGGGTTAAGATCTGGGCTGTTGGCTGGCCAATCTAAGACAGGAACTGATTGTGATGTGAGGAATTCCTTAACGGTGCGTGCAGTATGCTTTGGATCATTGTCGTGCTGGAATGTCCAAATAACCGGAAGCACGTCTTCGGCATATGGTAACATTGTTTCTTGCAGTATATTTTTGTATTGGAATTGATCCATGTTTCCTTCTATCAGCCTAACAGGTCCAACGCCATGTCCAGAAAAGCACTCCCAAATTTTCACATTTCCCCCGCCATGCTTTAATGTCACTTTTGTGTACTTTGGGTCGAATGCTTTATTCGGAGGGCGTCGTACATATCGTTTTCCATCAGAACATACCCTATTTATTTTTGTCTCGTCAGAAAAAAGAACGTTTTTCCACTGTCTGACTGTCCAGTTTTCATACCTTCTTGCAAATGCAAGTCGGGCTTGCCTATGACATCGTTTCAACATAGGCACCTTCCTTGCTATCCTTCCGTTCAACTTATTTTCTACCAAACGCCTTCGAATAGTGCGTGCAGAGATTGCTGAAGGGTTGTTTTCGCCAAAATTTTCTTTTCTCAACTCATTAGACCCTTTAAAAGGATTTTGTTTTGCCAAACGAACGATATTTCGATCATCTCGACGAGATGACTTTCTCTATCTAGGTCCACGCGGAACGTTTGAAGTAGTTTGATACGTGGAAAAATGCTTTACGGCATGGAAAACCATTGTTTTTGAACATTGCAGATGGTCGGCTATCTTTTTATACGACCAATTCTTCTCGCGAAGTTTTATTATTACTTCTCTTGTAGATTTATCACAACTTTTATTTTTCCCCATTGTTTTTATACGAAGTAATCACTTTTAAGACTTTAACAGCACGAAATGGCGCCAAAATTATACGAATAATAATCTACAACCACAGAGCCACACAGTGTTCTCTATTTAAATTTGAAAAAATAATAAACTATTCAGCGTTCTTAATTACGTGACCAGCCAGTAAGTACTAATACTAGGTTCAGATCGAATGTATAAAGTTTCTCTATTAATTTTTTAGCCAACAATGTTGCATAAATGAATGTACCGGTAGTACGGAAAAGTTTTGCAATACCGAGAGAAATAAAAAAAATACGGGCAATTAGTTATACTTGTTACTTTGAAAAAATCATCTCAATAAATAATCGTTCTTAATTATATGGCCACAACTGTAAGTACAATTACTTAAAAAAAAGTCTTCTAAGTACTTGGGTCTGAATGAGTATAAAACAATAGTACTACTGGTAGGACTACGGGCTGTAGTGACTACATGCCGAATTTTTCGTTGGGCCTTAGGAGGCTAGAGTACCTTCTAGATGGCATCACCCTCCTGGTCTCTTTGGGCGGCTCGTCTCCCCCGCGTCTCCAGATGTCAAGAGGGGGTGGTGGACGTGGGTGGAAGACGAGCGGCTCGGGGCGGCGCGAGTAGTGGCTGCCGACTGTGGCGCACTTCTCGCGAGGAGCTGTAGCGTACCCTGGGAGGTGGAAGCATTTAAATAGTTGAAATTTTATAAGCTTACCGTTCACCACTTGATAACGTAGTTTCTAAAAACTATATTGTTCTATGTTGTTGAAGGGTACCGCTAATAACAAATCATAGCAAGTGACACAAAAAATACCCCTTCGGAGCAATATGCACAAAACGCAAAATGTACTCTACACGCAAAATGTTACCAATAGCAAAACCTACAATACTCAAAAACGCATATTGTGAAATACGCGAAACGTATAAAAAGCAAGAAGTACATTCGCAAAATTTTAGTTTCCTATCATTTTCCGATTTGTACATTTTGCAAATGTACTTTTTGCTTTTTGTACGTCCTGCGTGTTTTACAATATGCGTTGTGTATATTTTGCGTATTGTAGATTTTGCCATTGGTTACATTTTGCGTGTAGTGCACATTTTGCGTTTTGTGTATTTTGGTCCGAAGCGAAAAATGCAAACAAATAGCTACCGTCTTCTCTAAGTCACAAGGTTGAAATTGTAAAATTTCGGACTATCTCGATGAGATCGCTCATTCGCGATAAGACTCCATGTTGTTTACTTATACTCTTAATCATCATCATACTTTAAATATTGTACTCTGTATCTATCGACATAACGTTTATCAGAAGTCCATAAATGAGAATTATATGACAGCTCAAAAAAAGCCACGAGAATTCCTATCCTTGATGATTATCAATACGACTTACTGTTATACTCATAGCTAAAGCCACAATTGACTTTCCTGAAGAAGCAGTCGTTCAAGAACAGCCGGTACTTCGGCCTGTTCTGCTCCAGCTTGACCCCGCAGACGGAGGCCAACGTGTGGTCGCAGTTGAGGTTGCTGCAGTCCAGAGGCGCCACTGCTTCTTTCACCTCTTTGAATTTCTTCTTTTCCTGAGGAAATTTCTTTTTACCCTGAGAGTGTGTGCGGTATTCATCATCATCATCATCATCATCATCATCATCATCATCATCATCATCATCATCATCATCATCATCATCATCATCATCATCATCATCATCATCATCATCATCATCATCATCATCATCATCATCATCATCATCATCATCATCATCATCATCATCATCATCATCATCATCATCATCATCATCATCATCATCATCATCATCATCATCATCATCATCATCATCATCATCATCATCATCATCATCATCATCATCATCATCATCATCATCATCATCATCATCATCATCATCATCATCATCATCATCATCATCATCATCATCATCATCATCATCATCATCATCATCATCATCATCATCATCATCATCATCATCGTCATCGTCATCGTCATCGTCATCATCATCATCATCATCATCATCATCATCATCATCATCATCAACGTCATCATCATCATCATCCCAGTCTATTTACGTTCCACTACAAGGCACAGGCTTCCTCTCATTATGAAAATTATATATGAAGTTTACCGTGAGCTTTACGGTACAGGAAAACATAGTGAGGAAACCTAAGAAGAAATTCGATTGCGTGTGTGAAGTGCCCAATCTGTAGTGTACCCGCGAGGGAACTATTGCCTAAGCTCTTTCATTCTGAGAGGACTGTGCTGTAGTAAATCAAGACCTTGGGTTTGAATTTGGCAATAATTAGTTCTCCTTTCAATATTGACTTTGAAATGCTGTTCGGACCCGAAAAGCGTGTATCGGAACGCGCTTCGTAAATTAAGAAAAAAGTGGGAGACAGCTGTCAGTTGAACGGTCACTCGCGCTTGAATTTGGACGTGTGTTGTTTTCCCGTTTCGAACTTTCCAGAAAAGTAATTTGGACTCGAGTTTTGGTTCGTGGCTGCAAAGCGCGTATTGGTTTCTGTTTTGGATTTTGAAAACCTTGTGTTGTAATATTATTGGATATAATCATTGACACGGTGCCGTGATTTGTGGGACGGTTTTGACCCCGGGCGCGTGTGTAATAACTGGGGGCATTTGTGAAGGACTAAGTGTTGATAAATCCTTATATCCTTACCCCCACATAGCGCTATTCCCTTCCCTATTCCCGAAGAGTGGACGGACGGACATTTATATGTAAGTGGTAGATTTTAAGTTAGTTTAAGTTTCTCAGATCCGCGAATCGCGTGACGGTTGTGCGCTGCCCAGCGGTGGGGCGCAACAAATGCATTTTCAATTCACTCGTTACAGCAATACTTCCGCCATTAAATCAAAAGCACACTTCTAAGCTATTCAACCTCTTTCTCATATTAGTCATATTCCATGTAATTACGCACCTCTTCTTCTTTCTTGATACTGTGCTCCATGTTTTCGTTGTTTTTGCCAGATATGAAGAATATGCCCTCGTTGGGGGATTCTGGAATGAGTGGGTTAAGTTTTACACGATTACCACTTAACATTATTGCCAATGATGTAATCTGGTTTTTTGCCCGGTACAGTTTGCCATGATAAACGTCAGAGCATTCAAGGTGGTCAAAAATATCTGGGCAAGACCGTATTGTCAATCGCGTACGTAGAGTAGTTTCTATTTATGTCATAGTTTAATTTTCTATTTATTTCATTAACTAGTAAAGTGAATTGGAGTAGAAAAGTTGGATTTGCTCTAGCTTTAGGATTAGGGCTAGGGCAATATTGCTATTTTTTTTTTTTTTTTTTTTATGTTAGATAGGCCAGACAAACGAACTAGTGGGTCACCTGATGTTAAATGAACACCACTGTCCATAGACACCCGCAGCGCTTTACACGATGCCAGTGCGTTGTCGGCCCTAAAGGAGAGGGAATAGGGGAAGGGGGAGAGGGAGTGGGAGAGGGAAGGGGTGAGGTATTGGGCCCCGGCACTCTCACTGACCGTACGAAACGCAAGCAGGATTACTGCTGCTTCACGCCCGTGTTCTGTGAGAGGGTGGTACTGCCCCGGACGAGCCGGCCCATTCGTGATACAGCGGCTAGCTACAACATGGCTCTAACACTACAAAAAAATTTAAGAAATTTAGCAATAGGGTCTTGAGCGCGTTCGTGGACCGCTGGGACACCGCGCTGATGCGTCGGTGGTCACAGCTACATATCCTCCACAAACCTTGTTTCACAGTTTTACTAACGTATCTTATAAATTTATTTTGTTACTAACATTATTATGGATCGCTGGTCTGAATTATAGATATTTATTATTATTTACGACTAGTATAGCAAATTGGAGAAAAACAATTCAATTTGCTCTATCGCTAAAACTGAAATACAATACTGAGATCGCATTTTAGCGATAAGACCGCCTATTGTCTACCTGGATTTTTATTTTTGTAATGTTACTGTACTGTTTTTGGTGATCAATAAAGAATATTTGTATTGTATTGTATTGTATACAAATAAATTCAAATTATTTACTTGTCAAACATAGGTAAAACAGAGAAAGAGAGAGAGAGTCTGAGAGAGAGATGTTTATTTACACATATTCGATGCACAGGAAATACAATTTACAGGAAAAATACAAATAAAAAAATCAAATAGATAGTACATACAACAATGATCATAATCATAGACTTATATCACTATGCTGCGCCCAAGGGCATCACAAATATGGATAGGTATTCAGTCATGCACTAAATTAACATACAGTCTGAAAAGCTGTTAAACTATACGCATTTAACGACCGCTTTAGCCTAGTTGGTAGTGACCCTGCCTACGAAGCAAGAGGTTCTGGGTTCAAATCCTGGTAAGGGCATTTATTTGTGTGATGAGCACGAATATTTGTTCCTGAGTTATGGATGTTTTCTATGTATTTAAGTATTTATTTATCTATATAAGTATGTCTATCGTCGTCTAGTACCCATAGTACAAGCTTTGCTTAGTTTGGGACTAGGTCGATTTGTGTGAGATTGTCCCCTAATATTATTTTTTTTTATTTTTTTTTTTTTTAATACTCATCCAATAAATAGTAAGCTACATCTGCATACACCTGCGAAGAAATTCAATGGTGTGAGTGAAGTTCCCAATCCGCACTGGGCCTGCGTGGGAACTACGGCCCAAGCCCTCTCATTCTGAAAGAAGGCCTGTGCCCTGCAGTGGGCCGTATACAGGGTAACTTTTTAATCAGTGCACAAATTTTTATATATGATTCAGTATCGTTGATAGATCACTATTATCTGTTCGAGATTTTTTTTTACATTTGATTTTTGGGATGTTCGTTCATAGTAATTCATCCAATAATTGGTCGAATTACTATGAAAAACAAAAAATAAGTGATAAATATTATAACGAAAAATACTGAAATTTGTTATTTTAACGACACTGTACGACATATTAAAAATTACGCCCTTATTAAAAAATTACCCTGTATACAGGGTGGGATGAAACAGTAAGCTTTATCCGCCAAAAAGTTAACAAGTTATCAAAATCATGAACATTCTTGTAGAACGAATTGGAGGAAAATTACCAATTAGCTATACTAGTAGATACAAATCGTAGAGTATGGATAGATTCTTAATGCGCCAGAAGCTCAAAGCGCTCTCAATACGCACCCGTCTCCGCCTGCACGATCCGATCATTGATGATGTCCCCGATGGTGTGCTTCTCCAAGACATCTTTGACTCGGAACTCTCGCTCCCTCTCCCGGTTGGTCCTTCTCGTGTACTCGCCGCCATCTTGGTTCCCGCTGGGTATGAACACGACGTCTTCAGGACCTTCCGTCGGTTCGTTCTGGAAAATCCCACTAATAAATAAATAAATAAAATAAATATCACGGGACAATTCACACCAATTGATCTAGTCCCAATGTGAGCAAATCTTGTGTTATGGGTACTGCAACGGATAAACATACGTATGTAGATATATACATACCTGAATGCATATTAAACACCCAAGATTCGAGAACAAACTGCTCTGTCCCGACGCGGGAATCGAACCCACTAGGCCATTTGGTCGTCTAGTTGCTAACGAACAACCAAACGTGGTTTGGTAGTTTATATGGATGGATGGATGGGTGAATGATTGTTACTGTTTCACGCTAAAACGAAAATTAAGTACAACCCAAGTTTCTATCTGAGAAAACAACCGTGTCCTATGGGACATGTACAAATAAATAAAAGTACGTACCTTTACATTACTGTGCTCCAAATAATCAGAATCAGTGTCACTCATCACCACTACCTTATGACCTATACCATCGTCGGTACCAGTTTTCTCGGTACCACTGTTTCCGGTACTCGGTACCGGTACCGCTTCCGCATGTCCCGTGTATGTAACGACGACATCTGAGTCGTTGCGGGCAACGTGTGCGCCTCGTGTTCCAGTCACCACGACGAGAAGGATGTACCACATTGTGCTAGTGGTTTGGAGTGAATGAGTGGCTGGTCAATTGGTATGGTTAGCAGAAAAAGCTTAATATTAATTTTACCAGTGGCTTTTAAAATCTCTAGGTAGGTATATATTATTAAAAAAACATACAGATGAATTGAGAACTTCTCCTTTTTTTGAAGTCGGTTAACTATTTGTAGGTTAGAATGGGATGGGATGTACAATATGTTTACTTTTAGTTTACCACTGACAGATGGCTTGCCTTCATTTCGTTTCCAACTTTAACACCATACAAATAAAGTAGCTATTACAAAATCTGCAAACGTGGGTAACAGTATTCTAAAATGGGCTCATTTGTAGGTCGTTAAAGTTGAATATAAAATGAAGGCAAACCATCTGTCAGTGGTAAACTTTATGTAATTTTACTGTAAGATTGTTATATCTTAGAACGCACCCCTCTAGAATAGGCTAGACGACTAAAAAAAACTGTTTAGTCCGTCAGTTAGATTATTAAAAAATATTGTACACGTATTTTTTCTTTTGTTTGACAAACAAAAAATGAGGAGGATACAGTGCTTAGAAGTTTCGAGTGACGTCACTATATGGTACAATTTTTACCTAAGGGTGACGTCACAAGCCCCCACTCCGGAAGTTTGATGATCTATATCTTTGTCGTTTTTTAATAATTTGATAAACCAAAAAATACGTGTCCCATATTTTCCCATAATCTAAATGACGGACTAATTAGAATGACCAATTTTTAACCCAGTCGTCTAACTAACTAATGGAATAATTGCTATCGTAAAGATCCGTACTAGAGGAAATCATCACCCATCTGTATAAAGGATGAAAATAATTTATCAAATTTAATATATTGCAAAACATTTCTCCAGTGGGTTGGCTAAAAAAATAGCAAGACAAAAAATAATTAAAAATTGAAAAATATTTTTCATTCAATATTGCACTCAAGACGCAGTGTAGGTAGGCCTCCAACAAGATGGAGCGACGAGCCTTTGTTCAGCAGTGGTCGTCTTTCGGCTGAAATGATGATGATGATGAATATTGCACTCATCATCAGTGAAAACCACATCCTTCTAGAAGCCGTTTCTGATTAGCACAAACAAACAAACAGACAATAATTGTAAATGTCATACATAATTAAATAAAATGTCAAAAATAAGTAATAATAATGTAAGTAATAGTACATTGTGCATCTAGGGCCGTAAGTAGGGGATTACTAACGAGGGTCTATTAGAAGCCCGACGCCGAAGGCGGAGGGCTTTTAATGACTCGAGTTTGTAATCCCCTTACTGCCCATGATACACACAATGATTTTCATCACATTGCAAGAAAAAAAATCCAAAAATAAAATTATTGTGTCTCTAAACACTTAAATTGAATAAAATAATGACTACCCGCCAATACAGATTGTCACTTTTTCGAGTCATCTACCATAGATTTATTTATTTATTTATTTATAGATATAATTTACATTTACATAGATAATGTAAACTGTGTTTAGTTTAGAATTCGAAAGGTCATACGGCCAGATTCTACCAAAATTTAAAAAAAATATTACTAAAATTATTGCAAAACTATTTGTTATAAATTTAAAATATAAAAATAACGAATTTTCATGAAGCGTAGATAAGTTTTGTGTTGTAAAATTTGGGTTATAGCTAAGTTTTAAAGATAATAAATAAAACGTTGGCTGACTTGAAACCTCCTTAGTCTGAAATTACTTGTTTGCAAATTTTAAAACTAAAGTTAGAACTCCCTTGGGTAGAAAAATTGTACGTAAATCCATAACTCCCTTAAGAACAATTTAGGCCTTTGACATTTAGTATACAGACATGGAATAACACCATTGACGAGCAAGTGTGATGAAAATGTCAGTGACTCTCTTTGAGTAGTTGATATTATGGGCGGTGGTGATCATTTTCCATCAGATGGTCCGCTTGCTCGTTTGCCTCCCTTTCACAATAAAAATAAAAATAAATAAAGTAAATGGCGTTGTTTTCAGTTCAATTGCGCTAATTAGAAGCCTTAGTAACCGTTTTTAGGGTTCTGAACCTCAAAAGGAAAAAACGGAACCCTTATAATATGTAGGATCATTTCGTTGTCCGTCCGTCTGTCAAGACCCTTTTTCTCAGGAACGCGTAGAGGTATCAAGCTGAAATTTATATCAAATACTCAAGTCTACTGTCCCTTAGAGCTGTGAAAAAAATCAAATTTCTAAACCAACGCAATCAAAAGATACAGCCGTTTATGCCGCAAATTTCCACAAATTTTTGAAACTCGCAAGGGAATCAAAACCAAAAGGGTACTTCCCGTGAACTCAGAATCTTGAAATTTGGTATGAAGCAAGGTCTTATAGGTCAGATAAAGGAAAAATTGCGAAAAGCATAAATTTTAGGGTTCTTTTGTCTGTCTTTCTATATCAGTAACCAATCTACAACGATCTCACACTGCGCACATTATGCTTAGGAGCAGGGGTCTGCTAAGACTGGATATTCATAGATAAATTTGTACGGAACCCTCGGTGCGCGAGTCTGACTCGCAATTGGCCGGTTTTTAGGGTTCCGTAGTCAACTAGGAACCCTTATAGTTTCGCCATGTCTGTCCGTCTGTCTGTCTGTCTATCTGTCTGTCCGCGGCTAAGCTCAGAGACTGTTAGTGTGTTAGTACTAAAAAGCTGTAATTTGGCATGAATATACATATCAAATACGCGAACAAAGTGGTAAAATAAAAAAATAAAAAATTTGTTTTTTTTAGGGTACCTCCCATAGACGTAAAGTGGGGGTGATTTTTTTTTCTCGACTAACCCTATAGTGCGTGGTATCGTTGGATAGGTCTTTTAAAACTATTAGGGGGTTGCTAACATGATTTTTCTATTCAGTGATCTGTTTGCGAAATATTCAACTTTAAAGTGAAAATTTTCATTAAAATCGACCGTCCCCCCCCCCCTCTAAAATCTAAACTGTTGGGTGGAAAAATTTGAAAAAATTCAGAATAGTAGTAAAATATATTAAATTTACAAGGAAAATTATAGCGGCTAAGATTGCTTGGGAATTATTTGTAGTTTAAGAGTAAATAGTAGCCTAAGGTATAAAACATACCTAAACTTGGAAGATTCCGTACACATACGAAATCCTTAAAAAAATATTACTTGATACTTTCGTAATGGCTACGGAACCCTATCTTGGGCGTGTCCGACACGCTCTTGGCCGGTTTTTTATGTATTAAATCTTCTTTCTAATCTAATCTAATATAAAAATCTCGTGTCACGGTATTTGTTATCGAACTCCTCCGAAACGGCCCGATTTTTATGAAACTTTTTCTTCTGTGTTGTTTAGTTCTGAGAATAGGACATAGGCTATTTTTTATACCCTTTATTCGCAGACGGAGTCGCGGGTAACAGCTAGTTTATTATAAATTATTTTCATCCATTAGATCGATAGATTAAACAGAAGGGTGACGGTCGCCTCCAGTACGGATCTTAGACGATATAGTGTCTAAAAAACCAGCAATACGGTAACGGCAGGACAATATGGCGTCCACGTAATTGAATCGTAATCAAGGGGCCGCGATAAATTCCCCAGACCCCTAGGGGTCGCTAATTGACACTCCGCAGACCCCCGTCGGGTTGGCACTTGTTTTTGACCGCGAATTACTCTTTTTAACCGATTTGGAAGAGCAAATTTGGGTATCCTTTTATGTCCGTTCGTATCTCATAGGTTTTTCTGGGTATGTATTACAATACCGAAGTACGAAAGACCGAATGTATTAAAACATCGAATGGGTCAAAAGACCGACACGATTTTTTTCTGAAACCGTTAACTTTTTAAGATTGTTATAAAACAAACCTAACCTAACCTAATGGGTTCTGTATGATGCCGTTTTAATAAATTCGGAAAAGTTTACGATTTCAGAAAAAAATCGTGTCGGTCTTTTGACCCATTCGATGTTTTAATACATTCGGTCTTTCGTACTTCGGTATTGTAATACATACCCGTTTTTCTTGGAAAGTAACACGAAAACATTAATATTTGCTTGTGTTGTTAATGTGCTTTACTTGGATAATATGACTAAGGAAATAGGTTAAGGTATATTGTAGGGATCCGGGTCTTTGACCAGTGCGTGTTGCCAGTGATGACTTACGGCACTGAGACGTGGCCGCTAACCATGGGTCTCGTAAGGAAGCTCAAAGTCACTCAGAGGGCGATGGAGAGGGCTTTGCTCGGAGTTTCTCTAGAAATAATGAAATCCGCGCAAGAACTAAAGTCACGGACATAGTTCGAAGAATCGCCAGACTCAAGTGGCAGTGGGCAGGGCACATCGCTCGTAGAACTTGGCCGATGGGGCAAAAAGGATCTCGAGTAGCGTCCACGGACCGGAAAACGCAGTGTATGTAGGCCTCCATCAAGATGGAGCGACGACCTGGTTAAGGTTGCGGGATAGCGTTGGAAGCGGATGGCACGCCTTGGGGGAGGCCTATGTTCAGCAGTCACTATTGTACTACTTTCATCTAACTTTAAACCTAAAACTGCTAAGAGTAGCCCCGAAAGCAAAACGTAGCGTTTCGTATGGTGCCTACCTTCTTTGGAGATACAGGCATGATGGATGCTAACAAATTCGATACCAATACAGACGGTTTTCAAGCGATTATGCGCAAGAAGATCGTCTCGTTGCTGGGGAGGCTTAGAGCGATTCCCAACAGAGTCCTGTGTGTCGTTGCCACAGAAATAATAATAAAGAGGATAGAAATGCCTTAGTTCCTATTTGTTCCGGGACCAGTGGCGCTAGTTTGTCCCCTCTACTTACTATTAATGCACACACGCAAAAGACCGGAACCGTACTACGCAATCACGCACACAATTACTAATAATTTTTGCTTACAAACAATTATGAACCTAACCACTTAGAGACAGCGTTGAATAACACTCACCGTCAGTCATACCCACACTAACACAACGGCGTTCTTCATTGGCCGCGTCGGCAATATGGTTGTAGTGTACACCGTTGTAGTCGTAACCTGTCTTGTGTTCGTACCATGAACATTTGTGCGAGGCAGAAGGTTTATCAAAAATTACATTATATTGCTGCGTATACTTCAAAGCAATCTGTGTTTTTAAGGATATGAGCAGCAATGGTACATGAAGTTTCGTGTTAATAACGTGTATACCAATATTTCATAATGAAATATTTTCTCAAGTTGTATTTTAATATAAACCGCATTATTACATTAAATTAATACATACCAATGAAATGTAATCCCCTTATTAGTGTAATTACACAGTGTGGACGAGTTTCCGCAATTGCTAATGCTGCAAAACACCATTTTAAAGCACTTGTTATCATACCCACGTTTCAAATAGCACTGAGCCACAAGTCGCGCGCTTGTGACCGATGAGTCACAAGCGCGGCGCCAAGGTCACGCGTCTAAGGCACTTCTATCCTCTTTATTATTATTTCTGTGGTCGTTGCTGACAAACAAATATGATTGCCGCATTCTGACACGCTGGGTTAGCCAGATAAAGGGGGTGGCACAATTTACATGTAAGTGATTGTAATTATTAACTGTACCGTACTAACATAGATTAGTTCAGCTTCAGCGTACTAACATAGATTAGCTTCGGCGATAGAACACTAAGTAAAAGACTACCGTATATGTTTAACAGTTTACCTGATAACATCCGCCTAGAAACCAACAAAAATAAATTTAAAAAGATCCTTAAAATTATTTATTAGAATCTCTTCCTTAAGACAGTAAGATGATGTAGCAATATAAACATTTTTGTAATTTTTGTAATTATAAGTTACACATTATATAATTTTATATTTAATAGAGACTGTATCCTGCAGACAAACTGTGTAAACAGTTTTGCAGGGCTATGTGCTAAAAAATCTATGCATAGTCGACCAAGTAAGTGCTTTACCATTTTTTGTGACAGTTCCTACATCAGAATAAAAACAATAAGCTGATTGTCACACTGACTTGTGAGTGAAAATAGCCTTTGATATCTTAAGTCATACAACTGACATTGAACTTTAGGGTGGTAAAGGAGTTTCTTGGTCGACTATACCTAAAAGTATGTCAAATAAATAATTTTTCATTTTTCAAGATTTAATTACTAACACAATATGGATGTAGAAACGTCTGAAATAAAGATTTATTATTATTATTAATATTTCTATGGGTTAATCTACTCATCAAAACAAGTCACAAGCGGTACAAAGAGGTAATGCGGCCAGCACTCTGGGGTCGATGTCTTTCGACGACGTATTTGCCAAGTTTTTTTTAGTGTAAAGATAAATTTTCAACATTTTATCTCTTTACCCTTAGCTTTTCGAATTTCCCTTTTTCACGTGTTTTTTCGAGATAAAATAACAGGTAACGTTTTCGCTTCAGTCGTATCAGGATCGAAGGTTTTTCCTGTCCGTACTTGGTGAACAATGGGAATTGTTTTCAAACAACGCGTTTTACGCAATAGTTGGTTTGACAAGGTTTTAGTTCTTGTTTCTTTTGTGCCAACTGCTGGAGGGAAAAAGTTGTAGATAAAAATTAGGTAAACAACTGTAATTTCTTAATCCAGTGATAGCAGAGCCCTGCATCTAAGTAAAATGTACGCAATGTGGGATCATTTTATATTGGTCGGTTGGGACCCCTTAATATTTCATTTAATTATATTTTTATTCTTTGTTGTTGTAGTGTATACAGTAATACGCAATCGGTGAAAATTTTATGTATCTAGTCAATATTAGAGATTGAGTTAAAATAACGCTGAAAAAAATACGTTTCTCCTATGACAAGCTCCCTTATATTTCAAACTAAATACAAACTGAAATATAGATGCACAGAAAAAACCCCAGAAAAAAGACCAATGCTGGGAATCGAACCCAGGTCCTCAGCGTTCCGTGCTGCGTGCTTACCCCTACACCATCACTGGTCTAGAGGTTAGCGACGAATCTTTTCCATACATCGTACATTTCAGTCTGTTATAATCACCTTATGCAGTGATAAAGCGCTCATCTATGTTAAACATAGTTTTCTGGGGTTTTTTCTGTGCATCTATATTTCAGTTTGTATTTAGTTTGAAATATATGGTTTCATGGGATGACCGTAAAAGTAATAAAAAATAAATAATAAATAAAAAATAAATATCACGGGACAATTCACACCAATTGACCTAGTCCCAAAGTAAGCTTAGCAAAGCTAGTGTTATGGGTACTAGGCAACGGATAAACATACTTATATAGATAGATACATATTTAAATACATATTAAACACCCAAGACCCGAGAACAAACATTCGTATTTTTCATACAAATATCTGCCCCGACACGGGAATCGAACCCGGGACCTCAAGCTTCATAGTCAGGGTCTCTAACCACTAGGCCATCTGGTCGTCTAAATGAAGTTGAAAAATAAATAAAAAAAAGATACTTCATATCTGACTTGTTACAAGCTCCCTTAGTTTTTAACTTGATTCTAATTTAAGTATTTGTTGTTGTTGTTGTAGTATTTGTTGTTGTATTTGTTTGCTTTCACGCACAGGTTTTTTGTTTTCTTAGGACCACTGCTCTGTAATAGATTAAATTCAGTTTCGCATATTTATCCTCTAAATATTAATAAATGCAAAAAAGTCTCCTAGAGACACTGCAAAATATGTCGTACGAAGATACAGAAAAATTATTATTAGTTGTAAAGTAGGTAGATTGTGTTTGCTACCTTTATTTTTGTTAGATTTTAATTTTTAGGTTACTATTTTGGTTATTTATATTTGTATTGTATTTTGAGAGAAGTTTTTAATTGTGTTTTTCACTGTTTGATTGTTTATTTATTTAAAACTTATATTTTAGCTCTTACAGCCCGAAACAGGATTTCCTAGTTCGGGCCCATGAGTTGCTTACTTAGGTTTAGTATAAGGAAACTTTGTACCTATTAAGTGTTATTCTGTAAAAATCAAATTTTCAATAAATTTATCTTTATCTTTATATAGCGGCAACAGAAATACATCATCTGTGAAAATTTCAACTGTCTAACTATCACGGTTCGTGATACAGTCTGATGACAGACAGACAGGAGCACAGTGGAGGCTTAGTAATAGGGTCCGTTTTAACCCTATGGCCACGGAACCTTAAAAACTTGTCCTATCCCGTGGGAACTTCAAAAATCTTTTGAGTGACTCCCTATGATGGTCCTCAGTGTCTGCTAATTTTCAAGTCCCTAATTCCGGTCGCGACGTATTTGGCATGAGCTAGTAATAAAATAAGAATTGAGGATTAAACTTAATTATTTTGTAAACGACCACATTTAAGGGCCTACCGAGTTTTTCGCACTAATCGATTTTTGGGGCCGCGTGAGGGAGGCACGATGGCTCAAGATAGGTTGGTTGGACTGCGCGTGTTTTTGGCTATGTTGTGTATGCATGTATGCGGGCTGCGACCCGTATAACGTTTACCTGCATTGGAATAAATCAGTGTCCAACTATGTAACTGGCTTTGTCACTGGTCGCGTACCCTCCCGTTATACATATTTAACAGGGTATTTTCATCTTATTACTAAAACAAATACATATTTTAAAAATGTAGCGAAACTACGCCCTAGAAAACATCTTGTTTTATTAACATTCAAAAAGTCATGACCTTCCGTGCAGTATTAGCGTCGTACTACGAGTTTAATTTATATTTTAGAGACGACTTTGGATTTTTTTCTATCGAGCGAACTACAAGTAATCGTGTTTCGATAAATACTTGTCACTAGAGTGAATCCTCAAATATCTTACACATGAATTTCAGGACTATAGCATTGCTAGTAATGATCCAGCACGAGTTTAAATAAATGCAATAGATGCGCTGAAAACACAGTAGGGCCTTAATGAAGAATCGAGCTGCGATTTTTTTAATAAATTGAGTGCCTGTATTTTTTTAGTAAAAACGCTAGTAGTGCTACCTAAATGTATGTATAGTCGGGGTAAGAAAAGGTTCGTCACTTTTCGACCTTAACTCGTTGACATAGAGTCGAAAAGTGACGAACCTTTTCTTATCCCGACTATACATTGAATACTTCCTTGATACTTCCTAAAATAAAAAGAATAAGTATACGAAAATCTGCTTTCCCAGTTAGTGGCGCCATCTCTTAAGGAATAGCTGTACTAAGTGGAGAGCTGGGGAACTAGCCGTAGGGAGAGCGTTTGCAGGAATGAACCTGTGAACGCGTGAAAGATGTAGATGGCGCTGAATTCTATTGCTTTTAGAATAGCTGGGGTTTCATGTTAGGAGTGAAATCATCCGAAAAACAATATATTGCGGGTTTTGAATAATTCGCCATATCATAACTAGTTCGATAACCCGCAATCAATAGCTGCTAAGATGGGTTTACTCGTTTAGCTAAAACCTGCAGGGTAATAAACTTTTTTGACACTCGGCATCGGATTGAAATGACTTGGTTTCGAAGCGTAGCTTTCACATCCTCGGCGCATAGAATAGCACTTCTCTGGTGCAAGGCACCCTTATTTAGCTACGTTAAGATGCGCTTCCAACGAGGTGGGATAGCAGACTTGCCAATCGGCTCAGCCTCGTAAAACCCACTTTCTATAAATGAGCAAGTGCAATTTCTTAGTTAGAGAGAGCCTTTCTTCAGGTGGCGCTGTTTCCCAGAAGGCACACATTTTTTAAATGACCGTATTTGTAATTTTTTTAGGGTTCCGTACCTCAAAAGGAAAAAAAACGGATCCCTTATAGGATCACTTTGTTGTCCGTCCGTCCGTCCGTCTGTCAAGACCCTTTTTCTCAAGAACGCGTAGAGGTATGAAGCTGAAATTTATATCAAATACTCAGGTCTACTGTTCCTCGGAGCTGTGAAAAAATCAACCTTCTAAGCCAACGCAGTCAAAAGATACAGCCGTTTATGCCGCAAATTTCCGCATATTTTCGAAACTCGCAAGGGAATCAAAACCTACAGGGTACTTCCCGTGAACTCAGAATCTTGAAATTTGGTACGAAGCAAGGTCTTATAGCACAGATAAAGGAAAAATTGCGAAAAGCATAAATTTGAGGGTGTTTTTGTCTTTCTTTCTATATCAGTAACCAATCTATAATTTTCGACACTCGCAAGGGAATCAAAACCTACAGGGTACTTCCCGTGAACTCGGAATCTTGAAATTTGGTACGAAGCAAGGTCTTATAGCACAGATAAAGGGAAAATTGCGAAAAGCATAACGCCGGCCCCGGAGAACAAAATGATAACCACCATTATCTTTGTTTTATTTTTATGCCATATTTGGAATCCGTAGGTGCCAATGCACCAGCTCAATTTTTTTCGTAATTTTTGTACGGTAAATGACAAAATTGAAACATAATACAATACTATTCAATTTTTTTATTTATATACCTTGTAACTAGAATAAAAGTGTGCAATAATTTTATCATAAAATACTGAAAGCTCAGCGCATGACAAACATCTATATTATTATGTTCTCGTCAAAATTAGATCGCTAAGTAATGATATGCGCAGTTATCTTTTTATTCTCGTCGCAAACCGCTAAATACTGTTCGTGCAATGGCGCTCACCAAAACTACGCATTTGAAACGGAACTCTAAAACGTCTTGCCATATCCTTTTGTCACATTGCACGGGTCGAATGTAAATTGCAATGGTTTATATCGACATGTCAAGTGCTAAGGGTACGTGGCAATGTTTATTTACAATAACAAACTGCCTCTCAATGTGATCTCAAACCGGCTCGCGAAAACATTGTATCGGCTTTTTAGTGTTCGATTTCTAAAACTATATAATTATTGGTGTGATTGGAGTATAAGTGAAGTGAGTGACAATGAACAAACAAAGGACATCGCGTTTAATGAATATTATGAATAAACTGCGACGGATAAAAATGTAGTGACTACGAATCATATATATGATTTAAGACAAATATCTAGAGAAAAAAAAATATTGCGATGAAAATGATTCTGAATTGAACCAAGATTTCTCACCAGATGTGTCTGAATATTTGCCTAGCCCAGAGAGATTTCAAAATTTACAGCGCAGTAAGAGTTCTTCAAGCATTGGAGGAGACTCAGATTATTTAGAAAAAGCCTCTCAAAATAAAATAAGCACTCCATCAAATATATCGAACATTTCCCTCGTATTGAATTCTGTGAATTTTATAGCATCACCTTCAATCGTTTATCAACAACTTAAGGGAACTCCAGAAACAAACACTAATTGTTCTATTGATTTGACACCAACCTCAACACATGAATGTATAGGACCCTCTCATAAGAATTCAAAACGATGTCTGAGTCAAATATTCCTTAACGACGCTCAGCCGTCAACATCGTCTAATTCTATAGGTATTTTTGATAACCGAGAACAAGAACTAGCGTCGCCTTTTGACGGTAATGATTTAGATGAAACATTACAAAGGAATAGTAATTGTAGCAGTGTACTCTCAGATAAAACGATTATCGGTAATTCAAGCATGACGTATAGACCTGCCCACCAGAGTCCTGGCCCTCAGAGTCCTCCCTGTCACAGTTTTGGCAATGAGAGCCCGGTTCACCAAAGTCCTGTCCGTTGCAGTCTTGCCCATCAGAGTTCCGATCAGAGTTCAGCCCATCAAACTCTTGTCAATCATATTCCTGAGCAGTACACTCCCAACCATCAAAGTCCCGACCCTCAGAGATCTGCCCGTCACAGTCTTGACGGTGAGAACTTGGTTCACCAAAGTCCTGTTCGTCGCAGTTCTGCCCATCAGAGTCCCGATCAGAGTCCAGTCCATCAAACTCCTGCCCATCATAGTCCAGAGCAGTACTCTCCCAGCCACCAGTGTCTTAACCCTCAGACTCCTGCCTGTCACAGTATTGACAATGAGAGTCCGTTTCACCAAAGTCCTGTCCGTCGCAGTCCTGCCCATCAGAGTCCCGATTACAGTCCACATCAAACTCTTGCCCATCATAGTCTTGAGCAGTACACTCCCAGCCACCAAAGTCCTGACCTTCAGAGTCCTATCCATCACAGTCTTGACAATGATGGCCAGAGTGAGGGAGACTCTGTGCACGCGAACATTGAAAGAGAATTAAAAAATAGAGTCGTGTACACCCCGGACCAGATGTACGCAATCATTATGAATGCGAAAGTCAACGGAGAAAAGTACAACGTTAAAGAAATGCTTCAAAAGGAGTTTTATAACATAAAAGAACTAATAAATAATTAAAATTGGGTCAAAAATGAGGTAGGGCAAAAAGTATCATGGACACAGATAATGGAAGTGAGAGTCGCTTGCTCACAGCCCTCAATTTTACAGTATAAATATGATTTTGATTCTGGATATTCTCTAATGAACATAGAACCTGTCCAAAAAACAAAAAGCAAGCGGGGAACCAAGACAAACAGCAGTTCCTTAGTCAACCCAAATCCTGCCTCCGATTTTGAACATGCCACTCAGAATATATTGAGAACTCCGTCAACTATTTCAAATATTTCGCTTATTTTGAATGCAGCAGATTTCATAGCATCACCTTCACCGACAGTCGGTGGAAATAACAAGATTTGTACTTCTGATTTGACACCAACTTCAAAGCATGCGTTGAATGAATCTTCATTGCAGCGGTCATCAAAACGATGTCTAAATCAAATATTCCAGAACTGCAACCAGCCCTCGACCTTTGATGCTTACGAAGGTGACAAGCACAAAGAACAAACAAGGACCCTTGATGCTACTGATTTGGACGAAACTCTACAACCAGAAAATAATACAGAAAGTATCTTAACGCACGAAACGATGATCAGCAATTAAAGCACAACAACGATTCAAAGTTAACCGATAATAATAAATAATAAAATAATGAAAGTCAGTGTTTCTTCTGCAGAGCCGTCAATTTTAAAATACAAATTTTAATATGACGTCGATTCTGAATATTTCCGAATAAACACAGAGTCAATCCAAAAATTAAGAAGCATGCGAGGTACCAGACAGACACTTAAATCTATAGTCAGCCCAAGCCCTGTCCTTGAAACCGAACTACCAGACCAGTATTATACACCCAGCTCTTGCCAATTATAATTATGCGACGACCTGATTAGCCTTTGTAAGGCAGGTGATATTCCAAGCTACTATCATGCTTTTTATGAGTCCTTGACTTATGTAAAGAACTCTGAAATGAATAATGATGATGAAGATGATGATCAAGAATAATAATCAAGTAATAAGTACCTAATAAATTGTATTGTTTTAGTTTTTTTCGAGATTCTGTTAATTTTAACCTAATAATTGAAATAAAGCCAAAGTTGATTACCATGTTATTGTTTCATTGCAATACCAGATAAATTACATTATCATAAAACAAATTTCACAATATTAACGAGAATAAGATGATATGTAACTATTATTTTTACTAATCGAACCGTAAAAATAGTAGAATAAAATGATAAAACAACCATACAATACGTATTTTAAACCCTTGAAAAAGCGGGAATAAAATGATAATCGACTTTATAAATCACAGATGATGATCGATTTCCACTAACTTCTAATTTTTTAAATAACTCCTTTATAATATGTATTATATAAGTGACACTAAAAAAAGAAGAATTCTTAAAAAATTAGCTTTCCGTAACGCTGACTATCATCAGTTTACGTCCACTTGTTTAGAAGTAATTGGCAAAAATGTGTTTTTTATTTTTCCTGAAAAGTTACGTTTTTGCGATTATCATTTTATTCGCCGGAGGCGGCGATAAATTTTTTTGTCTGTCTGTCTATATCAGTAACCAATCTACAATGATCCCACACTGCGCACATTTTGCTTAGGAGCGGGCGTCTGCTAAGACTGGATGTTCATAGATACATATAAATTTGTACGGAACCCTCGGTGCGCGAGTCCGACTCGCACTAGGCCGGTTTTTTTATATGACGTGGGAGTATGAGCTTGCGTTGGATAGGCAAGAGTGGAGCAAGAGAGGAGAGACTTGTGCCCTCCATTGGGACGTATACAGTAGGCTGAGAAGTGAAGGATAGTTGCCGTGGGTAAATGCTAGTTTCGTTTGACTCTGAGTCTCGTATTACCGAGAGCTCTGCCCGTCCCGGGAGCAGGTCGTGGCGGCCGGACGCGCTCGTAACCGCGTGTAGCGGGGCGCGGGGCCACTGCCACACGGCTCGGAGCGACCGATCCGTAGTCACACCCACAGGTCACACCAATTTACTACACTGGTAAATCATAAATCATAATATTTTATTTGCTAGAATACAGTCAAGCGGATGTTCATACATAATTATTTAAACTTTTGCACAGTGTATTCTGCCTGCTAATTGGCATGCAACTATTCAGTTATAATTAGTCTTAACTTTAATAAATATGAGGCTTATAATCTAGATATTCTTTTACAGAGTAAAATGCATTTTGAGTTAAAAATTCCGATAAAAGTTTCTTAAATTCTTGCCCTTCAGTAGCTCTTATAAATTCAGGTAACTTATTTTATAATTTAGGTGCCATACCGAATGCACTTTTTGCACATAAGGCTGTTTTTAATCGTTTGTTTACGATTTTGTGTCGTTGCCGTACACTATTAAAAACAAAGAATTGGCTAATATTTGATTTAACATACATAGCTATTTCAAATAATATAAACAGGGAAAAGTTAATATTTTTAGTTCAATAAAGTGTGACTATGGTTCATTTTATTTGCCCGTAGTCACACTGGTGTGACTACCGTTTATTTTATCCGACCTATAGTCACACCAATGCACCCCCCAACCAAAATTCAGTTCAGAAAATAGGTAGGTTAGGTTAGTTAGGTAGTTTCTTCTGTCCGAAGGGCAAACCGCCCAGAAATAGGAGACCCGCGAAGCGGGGCTCCGTCGAGTGGGTTCAAATTAAATATTTATATTTAGTCATGGGTGAGTTGGTCTATAGTGGTGTGACTACGGATAAATAAAATAAATAAAATAAATATTAGGGGACAATCTTACACAAATCGACCTAGTCCCAAACTAAGCAAAGCTTGTACTATGGGTACTAGACGACGATAAACATACTTATATAGATAAATAAATACTTAAATACATAGAAAACATCCATAACTCAGGAACAAATATTCGTGCTCATCACACAAATAAATGTCCTTACCGGGATTTGAACCCAGGACCTCTTGCTTCGTAGGCAGGGTCACTACCAACTAGGCTAAAGCGGTCGTTAAATAAAATGAACCATAGTCACACCAGTGTAGCAAATTGGTGTGACTACGGATAGGTCATGCGGCATCTTCAAATAAATTCTGAGAAGTTGTTCGATCTATTGCCTGCTCTTTCTCAATGCTAGCCGTATAATATATTGACAAAGAATTTACAAACATTATAAAACATTAAGTTTTAGGGGCTGTTTCACCACCTTATTGTCAAACTACTGGTTACGTAACCAATGAATAAACTAAGTACTGCATAAATCTGTCGGAAAGTTTTTTTTCAGTTTCACCACTCCGGTCCTGTGCAAACTAAGTACCACTTAACTAATCGTCAGTTTAACAAAAAGTCGAAATAGCAACGTCCCATTTCACGACCACGGGTTCCTGTTCGCATATTTTCGTTCAAAGAGTCGCTCATTATTAAGCAAAATAAATCGTAAACTATGTAATTTTTAAATACATCTATTTTTTTGCATAAACAAATGTGTAACATTATAATTAATCCAAAAACGGTATTTATTTACGATACTTTGGTTAACAATAACAAAGAAAAATAAAATCACGTAAAACGAATCGAAAAGTGGCGCCAAACCCTTTGACAGATTAACTTTTTTTTTTAATGGCGATATACAAGTTCAGGTAGAACAAACGATTGTGCCACTGAAAAAAAGTCTGTAATTAAAAAATATTACGAAATTTTGGATTTATTTTTAAATACTGAAAGCGTACCTATATTTATTAATCAAATCTGGATATTTAAATTCTCGTTTGCAATTTAGCATGACTTCTTTCTTTAAAAAATAAAAAATACTTTGATTTATTTTTCTGAAACCGGCTGAAGGGCTCTCCAACCATAGCCACAAAAAAATAAACTAACTAATTAAAAAGATATGTGACGGATAAAAATGCTAAATGCCACCTGATCTGATGGTCAAATTAAGAAATAGTTTGTCCGTCACTTAGCGCTAATCAAGACTGGTGAAACAGAAATTTTTATTCCATGTGACAAATAAGGTTATGATCAAGCTAATCCGAACTTTAAAAAAAGTGGTGAAACAGCCCCTAAGTTTTAAAGTGCTAAGTTTTATTAGTCTAGTTTACGTTTACCAAAAATCATAATCAAAACGTTTATTCTGCAAGTGCCGCGAAAGCCGAATAAGCCGTTGTGGCCTAGTGGATTGACCTATGGTCTGTCAAGCAGAGGGTTTTGGGTTCGAGTTTGGGCTCGCACCTCTGAGTTTTTTGGAATTTATGTGCGAAATTACATTTGTAATTTACCATGAGCTTTACGGTGAAGGGAAACATCGTGAGGAAACCTGTATACACCTGAGAAGAAATTCAACGGTGCGTGTGAAGTTCCCGATCCGCACTGGGCTCGCGTGGGAACTACGGCCCCTGCCCTCTCATTTTGAGAGGTGGCCTGTGCCCTGCCAGTGGGAGTATACAGGGTGTAATCGTTAAGTGTGGCCAGGCCATAATTCCGTAAATATAACAGATATCAGAAAACTTCCAACTGATATTGAAAGTGCGTTACCCACCCAATGAGTAAAATTACATTAAAAACTTTTTTTAAATAGATGAAGTAATATTAAAAATACTAAGTTAAAACACTCCCATACATTTAGTATGACGACTTACAGCCTCAAAGAATGTCGGGTGTCGTAAGAGATAAAACTGTTTGAGATTCGTTATTTGTACGAATACATTGTATAAAATAATAAAACTACCGTTTATGAAATAATTAATCGAACATTTATTTTTAAATGAAAAATTATTTTATTTACAACAGTTGCTCGATGTGACGTCCTACTAAATGTATGGAAAGGTTTAAAGTTAATATTTGGGATATTTCTGCTTTTATTTAAAAAAAGTTATTAATGTAAATTTTACTCATTGGGTAACGCACTTTCGATATCATTTGGAGGTTTTCTGATATCTGTTATATTTACGGAATTGGGGATGTCTATTTTTTTGCAATGTATTGTAAATCGAAAGCCATTTCGAGATAAATGCTTTTCAACTCGTTTTCTGTTGTTATTTAATTTTAATATTATGTAATGAATTTATTACATAACAAATAAGCAATGACCTTCATTTGACATTGGTGTAAATTGCGTGACCGGTCCAAGTCGTACTTTATTCTGTGTGGTTAGAATTCTTCACAATTTACGCGTGGATTACACTACGGAGTTTGATTTGGACGCGCTGTCTGACATCTAGCACTTTGACAGTGCCAGTAAAGTGACACTAGTTATGCACTAGTTACAGTGTACCACTACGCAAAAAATAATTAAAGGGGTTGCCTTATTGTATGCATTTAGATAGATTTAGAAATTTGGCAGTGTGGGAGCCCTCAATTACAATCTGACGTCATCAAACAAATTAGTTTCAATGATTAATCGGGAAAAAAGTAGTGAACTAAATGACAAAATATTGAAATTAGTTTCTTATAATTGACTTTTCTGTACAAAAAAAATATAAAAACCACTGGTATTTTTTTTAAGACATTCCCAATTATGGCCTGGCCACACTTAACGATTACACTCTGTATAGGCTTGAATGATGATGATTTTGATGATGATGACACAATTGTGGTTTTGTCGTTTGAGCAAGCTTCCACTATAAGACAGTCAATGTACCAAACCAATTTCAACACAATCCCACCATTTGACCCACACTAACGTCAAAAACGTTCGCCTACTCGATATTGCTATCAACATTAAAATTTCTATTTTAAATCACTATTATGTAGCTCGTCCTATATTTTTTGGAATATACCACGCACAGAAACCAATAAAAAAATACTCATTAATTTAACTAACTTTACGTTTCTAGGTAACCAACCACGGCGGCACTCCGTCCCGTCCTCCGCAACGGGCACAGACCTCGCCCGCGGCGTACAATTTGAACAAGCCCCAAGTTCTTAGGATATTTAACTAAAATTCCCTTTGAATGTAGCGAAAAAGTTAATAAGGGCTTGTCTTGTCATGGCTTAATACCGAGAAAGCCTTACTTACATCTAATATATTATATTATAATATATATAATATACTACACACTCTAATAATAATACATATGCTACATGTACTAGCTGTTGTCCGCGACTCCGTCTGCGAAGAATAGGGGTATAAAAAATAGCCTACGACCTATTCTCAAACCTCTCAAATATTTACTTTAATTTATTTAGACCTAGAAACATTTGTGAGTTATCTGTGTGTCGAATTTCATCACAATCTAAATTTTTCTTTTTCATCCATGCAAAATTGTAGCTTTCTAGATCTAATACTTGATTTACACTCTCGCCTCGTGCTTCGTCTCGTGTCTCGGCTCGGCGTCGCGAGCGTTGCGAAGTACGAGACTAGGGCAAGGCGAGCCGCGAGCGCCTATTCACACTCCCGTCTCGTTGCTCGTCACGCAGTTCGTCTCGCCACTCGTACGCGAGTGTAAAGGAGCTATCATAGTCTATATCTACAGTCGGCCAAAAATATGGTCTACCCCCCTACGGTCGAAGTTCATTTGCACGTCATGATGCAACGAGGTCGATTTTCACTTGCAATAACATGATGACAGTGACTTAGGTATATTTAGATGTCACAGAAACTTTTGTCAAAACTGGTATACCACTTTCTTGGTCGACCGTACTAAGATATAGTGGAAGCGCTAGCTAGGGTCCGCGCGTTCTGGATAAGGTTCCAGAAACACATTGGAGATGTCGTAGGGTATCGCAAATTAGTTTCAATTAATTGTTAAATATATCTCATAATGCGCTCCAAAATATGCATCGCAGATGTAGGCAAAGCAACCGGCAGGCTCAAATGAGACTGGGCTGGCCACGTCTGTTGCATGCACTCGGAAAGGTGGGCGCGGGTTACCACTGAATGGATGCCCCAAGATGGTTATCGGGGCCGCGGTAGACCAAGGCGAAGATGGCGAGATGACCTAGACACGATCTCGGGCGACTGGCCGGACATAAGTGCAGACAGGGCGAGTTAGAAATCCAGGGGAGAGGCCTTTGCCCAGCTGTGGGACATTAATACAGGCTAATTAAAAAGAATAAATATCTCATAATATTACATATAATAGTTGAAAAAAGAAAATATTATCTTAAGTTATTATTTTTATTTAGAGCTATAATATCAACAAATATTTTTTTTCGTGTACTGCCTTTTCGGCGAATTATTTTTCGCAAACTGATTCATTTGGCAAATGTTTAACTTTCCAAATGTTAATTTTTTCTGAAATTGCAAACTATTCAGCTTATTCAGGATATATTTCAGGACTATCCTGTAGGTTAGGTAAGGTTGGGTTTGTTTTACAGGGTTATTTGTAATTCACTAGCATCCTTTTAACCCTAAACTCCTACCACTTAAACAATTTTTTTTTGTTTTACGGCTTTTGTCATAACTTAATATTTTTGGTGTAATAACGTTTTGAAAATTTGAGATTTCCTCTTATTTTTACGATACTCTGTGTATTTGTATGGGAAAAAAAGTACTTCATTTTAAAAATTCGTAAAACAAAAAACATTTGTTTGAGTGGTAGGAATTCAGGGTTAAGAGGATGTCAGTGAATTAAAAATAACCCTGTATAACAATCCTGAAAAGTTTACAGTAATTTCAGTAAAAATAAACATTTGGGAAATGAAACATTTGCCAAATGAATCATTTTGCGAAAAGTTTTTCGCCGAAACATTAGTAATCCATTTTTTTTAAGTTGTAATGTTTGTTTCAGACCTTGAGCGTCGCGTCAGTGCCTCCAGCTGCCAGTAAAGGTAAGTTAGTTTAAAATCAGAAATATTTACAACAGTGTAAGTGTACTTATATTGTAAAGGTAAGTTAGTTAAGTCAGTGTTTCGATATTACACGTTCATTCGCAGGAGCCGTCGACATGTTCGCAAAGATTGAGATGCCATCATGCATGACACATAACGCCGTCGATAAACAAATTGATTCATAATGACATGGTTCTATAGTGGTTTAAGAATCAAATTGGTTGACTGTATACCTTTTGAGTTTTTTGGAATTTATATACGAAGTTACATTTCATATTTACCATGAGCTTTACGGCGAAGAGAATAATCGCGAAGAATGCACACTTGAAAAGAAATTCAATTGTGTGTATGAAGTTCCTGATCCACACTGGCGTCGCGTGGGACGTATATAGTCTGTGATGATGAAGGGTATTAATTAGATTTAGCTTCAAAGTTCTCAGTATTCTAAATTACTTATAAAAACCCAGAATACTCATTTAGAGATACCAAAACTTCATTATAGAAATTTAGAGGAACCTTACCAGTTAAAACTAACTCATGACGAAAATACAACACACCCGTATATAAAATCAACAAACAAAACCACATTCCAAACTGAGCTTTAAGTACTATGAATTTAAACTCAAATTCCATTGTTTCCGGGCGTTTCATAAACGTGTGACGTTTGCGGTTGAAATGGTTGTAAGTGACAGTTTGTTGTTTTTCCATTTTGTGTTTTATATTGGCGGGTTAGAGTTTGATTTGCAGTGTGCCAGGATAGTCTTTGTTAGCCATTTTGAAGAGACAGTTGCTAAGTTTACCTGAATCCTGGCTGAGGGAGGTAACGAATAACTATCGATACTTTTTATCGAAGTTTTATACATTTTTTAACATACTTATATTATTATTAGAGTCGTCTGTAACAGAGATTTGAACAAACACGCATTTCTAACAAACGTAACTATCGTAAAGTCGTAGGTGAGTAAAGTTATTGTTATAGTTCATTGAATGGCCTTCCGCCAAGTAACGCCTGATTCAATAAACACACACAACACGCACAACATTTGGTAGCAGCGTACGGTTGTGGTGCCTACTTTGAAGATGAGCTCTGGTTGAGTTCGAAACGTGTCAGTGTAGTTTGGTGGTGGTGATAGTTGGGTTTTGTGTGATTTTTGTGTGTTCATACAGTGTGGAGGTGGAGGATCTGCATGAACACATATTTCTTACATTAAACGTAAGTATCGTAAGTTCGCGGGTGAGCAAAGCAATTATTTCAGTTCATTTGAAGAAATCTCTAAGGGATATGACCAAATCACGCAGGATGTTAAAATGGGAAATCCATTTCCAAATCCTTAAATCTGACAGTAAAAAGACAAAATCAGGCAAAAAAGGAGACTCATTTTTCATTCTATCTAATATCTAAGTAGCTATTTATTTATTACGAGAATGACAATGGACGAAGGAAGAAATACGAAAGAGATATACATACAGGGTAATTTTTTAATCAGTGCACAAATTTTGATACGTGATTCAGTATCATTGATAGATCACGATTATCTGTTCAAGTTTTTTTTTGAAATTTTGAAATTTGGTTTGTTCATAGTAATTCATCCAATAATCGGTCGAATTACTATGAAAAACAAAAAAAATAAGTGATTAATATTATAACGAAAAATACTGAAATTTGTTATTTTAACGACACTGAATCGCATATTAAAATTTGTGCACTTAATAAAAAATTACCCTGTATAAGGCAAGTGTAGATGGAAATGTTAGAAGAGGGAGACCAAGAAGGATATTCCATGACAGATCGTGGATGTCTTGAAGAAGGGTCAGGTCAAGAGAACCCGAAACCGGCGAGCATGTATGGAAAGACGATTGAGTGTTGCTGAAGCGAAATATGTGTCGGGATCGTTGCAGATGGAAACCAATAGTCTCTGCCTATCTCTTTGCTGGGAAGGAGGCATGATTATATGTATTTAAAACGACCCTAATTTTAAACTTTATTTTTATTTTAAGTGTTTGTTTGTTATAATTATAACGGTTACAGTGATACATAATCGGTAAAAAATATCAAGTGTCTAGCTATTACAGTTCATGAGATAGAACCCTGTAACAGACTGACGGACAGACAGCGAATTCTCCGAAATAGGGTCCCGATGGCACCCTTTTGGTACGAAACCTTACAAAATACTTTAAAAAGGTTTTTATTTATTTTTTATTATGAGAGGCAGGTAAATGAGCAAGCGGGTCATCTGTGGAAAAATAATCACCACCACCCATAAATATCAACAAACAAAAAAAAAAGCATTTATCGACAATATTTATTTTATTATTATCTCCTCCCTAAGATATGTTGATCGCCGCGCCGCCTGAATACAAAAAGGTCGCATCTACCAATCCCAAGTACTTCAAAATCGAACCCTAACACATTGTAATAGAGCTGTCTACGACTTGACAGCGGTTGGAACATTTTATTATAATCTAGATGTTTGTGCGATACCGTAAAACAACATGATGCTAGTAGAACTAGGTTGTGTTTAGTACCTAGGCCACAGCACAGAGTTCAGCACCAAACGCACTGAAAGCTATTGCTAACTAGGCTAAAGAGGTCGTTAAAAAATGAGTGGGTGAATGAAAATGTGAGTTATATGATCTTATGATGAAATACCTACGCAAAACTATAGGTACATATTATAATTTTTCAAAACCTATTTTTGAAATCAAACAATTTAAACTGATAAGAAATATTTTCGCAACAAAAAATATCGGTATTTTATAATAAGCGAAAAATATGCATATCCGATTTAAATAAAATAGATGAAAATGTTTTATTTTCTATTTTGTTTGAACTAGACGTATTTTCCTAAATAATTCTTTAAATATAGGTTGTAGTAATTTTTAGCTGTAACGACTACTAGCGCTATCTAGTCATCACATAATAAACTAATTACTACAATCCTGCATCACACTATCGAAGTTTCTCAACTCAGCTGCATAAATACAACTTTCAACTTTCATCCATTGGACTTCGGTCCCCAGGCATAACATCTGCCTGGAGAGAGATATCTCTATTGCAACTACCCCCAAATAGCCAATCTTGTAATTCACTGCTGAGTCTGTTGAACTTGCTATCGGTACGAATAAATGTCAAAATCCCGCTGTCATTACATGACGTGTTGTTGTGTGTGTGACCTCAACTCTCGTAGCGTTACCTATATTATGAACGGTTGTGCGGTACTACCGCGAACACGTTCATACAAGTTAGAATATCACAACCGTCACCGCCATCGCACCGGCACGCCTCCACTGTCTGGCCCTATACTACGAAGCGCGAAATTCGAACTTCGTTTCATGCCGTTTCGCTCACGCTAATGGTATTTATTACGAAAGTGAGAGGGACCACACGATCCGAACTTCGAATTTCGTAGTAACCCCCCTGTGCTTTTGGAGCTTAAGAGCCGGCGCTCACTGACGGCAGTGCACGGCATGGCATGGCAATGGATTTTATTACTATCAAGTTATTTTAAAATAACAAGCACATACACTCATACACATACACACACATATACACACACACACACACACACACACACACACACACACACACACACACACACACACACACACACACACACACAAACTCACACACACGCACATAACTACCGTATTTGTAATTTAAATCTTAGATATAGTATTTAATTTTTACTTAGATCCATTTGTTTCTTAGCCAAGGGATTCTTATTATGTCAACTCGCATCGGAATTGGTTACCTACGAAACAGGCTGAGCCTAGTGTAGGGGCCAGTGCAACCAAAATTGTGAAATTGTTACGTACCTACATTTATATCGCCTGGTTTTTAATGTGAAAAATCTTATTATTGTTATTTCTGTTGTAGATATTTATGTACAATAAAGAAATTATGAATTATGAATTATCTTATTTCAATGAGTTTAGAATTCATGCTACTTTATTGGTTATGCGTTGCGTCATCCCTCGGCACGTCGCGGCATCGTGGTATCGAAATAAAGTAACATGAATTCTAAACTCATTGAAATAAGATTCAAAATAACTTGATCGTAATAAAATCCTTTGGCACACCATGCCGTGCCATGCCGTCAGTGAGCGCCGGCCCTAAAGGTTCGGCCATACCGCTGCTCAAAATACGGAGACGTTACGGAATCGTAGTGACGCATCGTATCCATACCGTTTTTAACCCACGACACAAAAAGAGGGGTGTTTATAAGTTTGACCCACAGAAATCTGTGGTTTGACCGCTATGTGTGCGTTTTAAAATTTTTAATTTAGATATAGTTATTGAGTTTCGTGCTGAGTTTTTTCAACAGTATTTTTCCGAACTGGTGGTAGATTCTTAGACATTCATAAATGATTATTATAACCTAAATTGAATAATAGTATTTTATACAATCGTTGCATAATGAAGGCTCTTAAAGTCGATTACCGTGTTTAGGCCACGAGGCTTGCCGAGTGGCCTAAGTAAGGTACGAGATTTTAAGAGCTAATTATGTAACTATTGTATACAATACTTTTTCTACGAGTCATCATCATCATCGTCTATCGAGGTACATACATAACCTTTTGTAAAGTACATTGGGTTAAGTTTGAAAATAGTACCTTCCACTTATGAATTAAAACAAATAAAACAACCCATATATGACAGTCGGTCCGAGTCGTTTCGAGTCGGTTCGAGTCGGTTAGAGTCGGTTTGAATCGGTTCGGGTCGATTCGAGTCGATTCGAGTCAATTAAAGTTGGTTCGAGTTGATTCGAGTCGGTTCGAGTCGGTTCGAGTCGATTAAAGTCGTTCAAGTCGGTTCGGGTCGATTCGAGTCTGTTCCAATCGGTTCGAGTCGTATCGAGTCTGTTATTATTTATTTAACACCATCGATTTCGCGTAAAATAACAAACAAAACTTTTCAATTTTCGTAGCACAAAAAAGAACTAATGAGACGTCGTTATGAGACTGTTTCTGATTGGCCAATTACTTCTATTACTATCCAATCACGTAACAGAAGAAAAAAGTTAGTGTGTTCAAATGGAAGCAAATTTGCCAGATATGTCCAACTTTACATTGGGTGCGTTCCACTAAGCGCTCACGACGCTCAATCGAAGTACTAAGTTATAATTTTGAAATTATTATAGTCGTCTAGAGCGTTGTATAATAATCATTATAGTTGAGTCCGAAGTGCCATAGACTATCCAAGATTAAAAAGTATGTGATTGCAATTTTGTCTATAAACACATAATTGACAGATTAAAATCAACGAGTAGAAAAAGATATTTAGACTTAAACAAAAGTACAGTCGGCAAAAAAGCTTGCTTAATTTTATTTTTAACATTTTTTTAATTTAACGTTCCTTTTTCCCTGTTAATTTGTTGTTTCGGCTTACAATATAAACATACGTTTGTTCTCAATTATCTCTCAAATTGCTGATGCTGGCTGAGTGTACAATCGCCCGCGGCTGTACAGTCAGTAAAAAACTCTAATTAACTAAAAAAAACAGCTGCTACGAAGCGTTGATGGAATGAAAATATTGCGGGGAACCAGTCGCCGAACACTCGTTTATTTAGGGGATGCCTAGTTCAAACTGTTAACCACCCCCGCCCCACAATGACCCACTGTTGGGCTGAGGTCTCTCAGAATGACTGCAGATTTTGACGATGCTGTTTTTAGCGTGCCGTACCCAAACGGTAAAAACGGGACAACCCTATGATTACACACTAACAGCTAAAACTATATTTCATACTAAATACAAACTGAAATATAGATGCACAGAAAAAACCCCAGAAAAAAGACCAATGCTGGGAATCGAACCCAGGTCCTCAGTATTCCGTGTTGCGTGCTAAACCCCTACACCACCACTGGTCTAGAGATTAGACACGAATCTTTCCTATACATCATACATTTCAGTCTGCTAAATCATCACCTTATGCAGTGACAAGCGCACATCTATGTTACACCCTCTATTGAGGGATTTCAACACTCCTTCGGAACGGAACTAACCGCTCACCTTGACAAGAGATGGCGCTACTGAGCAACTTTAAACAAGTTAGCTATGTAGTATCTTTTTGTATTTAGGTTCCTGGGTTCGATTCCCAGCATTGGTCTTTTTTCTGGGGTTTTTTCTGTGCATCTATATTTCAGTTTGTATTTAGTATGAAATATATGATTTCACGGGATGACCGTAAGAGTAATAAAAAAAATAATAAAAAAAAAATTAAATACAAAAAGATACTTCATAGCTAACTTGTTTAAAGCTAAAACTACTAATAAGTCTCAAGCTATCTTTTAAAGCCGTTATAGTTTTCCTCGTCAATTTGACATATATTTTGTCCCATCCTAATTTTTACCAACAGTTTAACTCTTAGCGGGGGGAGGGACGCTCGATTTTAACAGAAAATTGCAATTTAAAGTTGAATATCTCACAAACGAATCACTGTATTGAAAAATCGTGTTGAGGATCTTACATGTGGGTCTCTGCAGTCAGCCTTAGGTATCTCTTCCTCCTTTCTCCTTTCTCTAGCCTGCCTATATTGAGGTCTAGGTTCAACTCAGGGCAGAATGATTGGTTTTATTTTAACTTGATATTATTATAATTTATTGTGTTTAAATGTTACGATGGTTTACAAGTGGAAGCGAAGAGCTAAGAGAATGACTCGATACAAATTTGAAAAGAGCTTATAAAGCTGCCGGTGGGGGGGGGGGGGAGGGAGCACCGTTGCGTCGCGCGGCGGTGCTTGCTGCTTTATCGACCTACGTTCACTATAATGACCGTTAGTGCATAGATGGCGCTGCGATGCGTTAACAAATCGTCTGCACATTTTCGTAATGATTTTAAAAGACCTCTTTTAAGACCGAAGAGCTGGCAGCTACCTCGGACAAAGAATTAGTCTAGCTATTCAAAGGGGGACCGCTGCCAGTATCTTCGGAACCTTGCCTAAAGGGACTCCTTTTAATAATGTATTTTAGTTATTTACTATATTATATTTTTTAAGGTTTTTAGTTTTAGGTTAATTGTTCTAGTATATATATATTTTTTTTATTTCTGTATAATTAGTTAATTACTTTAATGTTATGTTATTAATAATAACTTCATTGTATAATTAAGTAGGTATCGAGTTTTTTTTTCTTAATTATTCATATTACAAATTTTATAATGCCAGTGAAATATTATTAAATACCAGGTCATTGTCAAAGACCTATTCAAGGATACCCCGCACCATAAGGTAAGACGAGAAAAAAAACACTCCCATTTTACGTCTATGGTAGGTACCCTAAAATTTTTTTTCACTTTGTCCAGATATTTACTACACATGTCCATACAAAATTACAGCTTTCTATCCCTAATAGTCTTTGAGCTAAGCCGCGTACAGACGGGCATTGCGAAACTATAGGCTTCTGTTTTTGCCAATTTGGCTCCAGAACCCTAAATAGGACCGTTCTAAAAAAGCTTTTCGTTCTTTTGACCTATTCGGTATTTTAATACATTAGGTGTTTCGTACTTCGGTATTATAACCCAACCATTTGGCAAGCCTTGGGGCAGCCCTACGTTCAGCAGTGGACGTCATTCAACTGAAATGATAATGATAAAGGGAACTTTTCCAGTCACTCGTTTCGTACGCTTAACTATAGCTAAACTGTTTAACCTTTTCAACGCCAACGACACATATAGGTGTCACATAGTACAGTGTCAAAGTGATCTTGACACAATGACATAAGATTCAAAGCAGGTTTACGTTTTGTCGAGGCGTGGCGTTGAAAGGGTTAAATGAGTCGTCGCCCGCATGGTACAGAGGTGCGGGGGTAGATGACAAAGGCGGTCGGGAGAGGTGCGGGCGGCAGGCACACGAGGCGCGCTCGCCGCCCGCACCTCTCCCGGCCCCCTTTGTCGTCATACCCCCCAGCCCCTGTACCGCGAAGGCGAGGACTCACTTAAACTGTTTGGCTATACCTTTGAACGTGGACCATTATATTTGTGGTATATTGTGGTGGTATTTGGTCTTCGCCCATATATTTTCCGGAAATGTAAGTCGTGGAATATATAATAAACAAGGCCCCATGTTTAGCATGAATCCTAGAGGACGCGGAAGGGGCGGATTGCGATGAATAAATCTCCCTCGGCCGTGCTTGCCCGCACAGAGTTGCCAGGTGCAAGGGCCTATCCTGACATTTCAGAATTCTACGTTAAAAGTATAACTATAAGTTACGTAATTGGGCCTCATTCTCATTATATAAAATAAATAAATAAATATTTGGGGACAATCTTACACAAATCGACCTAGTCCCAAACTAAGCAAAGCTTGTACTATGGGTACTAGACGACGATAAACATACTTATATAGATAAATATAATACTTAAATACATAGAAAACATCCATAACTCAGGAACAAATATTCGTGCTCATCACACAAATAAATGCCCTTACCGGGATTCGAACCCAGGACCTCTTGCTTCGTAGGCAGGGTCACTACCAACTAGGCTAAG
Source organism: Archips xylosteana (assembly GCA_947563465.1). NCBI lineage: Eukaryota > Metazoa > Arthropoda > Insecta > Lepidoptera > Tortricidae > Archips > Archips xylosteana. The sequence continues at coordinate 11,959,727 of OX387371.1, forward strand.
GCGGTCGTTATACGTTTATATGTTTGAAAATAAAGTAAATGTCCATTATGCGTCTTAGAAAACTCCCTTCTGCAGCTAACAAAAGAGCTGATAACTTTAAATAAAAATAAATAAATAAATATCACGGGACAATTCACACCAATTGACCCAGTCCCAAAGTAAGCTTAGCAAAGCTTGTGTTATGGGTACCAGGCAACGGATAAACATACTTATATATATAGATACATACTTAAATACATATTAAACACCCAAGACCCTAGAAAAAACATTCGTATTTTTCATACAAATATCTGCCCCCACACGGGAATCGAACCCGGGGCCTCAAGCTTCATAGTCAGGGTCTCTAACCACTAGGCCATCTGGTCGTCTAACTCTGAAACGGCTAAACCAATTCTGATGAAACATAATTATCTAAAAACCATCGCCAAGAAACCTGCTTTCAATTAGAAAGAAACCGCATTCAAATCGGTTCACCCATTTAAGAGCAATGATGTCACAGACATATACACACACACATAGCGGTCAAATTTATAACACCCCTCTTTTTGTGTCGGGGGTTAAAAATTAAAATTGAAATGAAATGAAATGAAAAAGTGTATTTCACACAAAATACACATGCAATTATTACTATTAAAACAATACAATTTTAAAATATAAAAAAAAAACAATAAAAAAACACAAGCAAACAAAAAAATAAAATAATATAATAAAAAGTGTGCGAAAAAGATCCCGCCTCAGCATAAATGCGGACTCCTGGGGTGGAGCCTGCGCTGGTCTTCCGGCGAGACCATAAAATTGCGCATAAAATTGCGGAGTTTAATAATTAAAGTGCCCGTTTTAGCCTGGCAACATTGCCCTCGTTTAGATGGGTTGATTAACTGATGGAGGGGGGAGGATAAATGCAGATTCCCTGGAATTTGCGTACGTAATGCGCTGATAAGGTCTTTTGTAAAAATTGGCGCTGTTCTTCTGTTTTATAGCGTTGAATACCATCATCATTTCGTTAGTGAAAATAAACGGATCACTCACGTCTTAAAACGAGCGACTCCGAGAGGAAGGGTTACGGATTAGCCCGAAATATGTCGAGTTAAACTCATTTTAAGACGTGAGTGATCCGTTTATTTTCACTATGAGTGAGTCTCACGGTAGTTTCATGTTTAAATCATCATTTCGGCCGAAAGACGTCCACTGCTGAACATAGGTGCTCCATCCGCATCCCGTCCACCAACTTACCAGGTGCTGTATTGTTGAACGCGCGGGCACTTGCCTTCGCTTTCACCATCTCTTTCTTGCACCATCTTATACCATTTGATAGAAAGAATAGAGAATGCGAAAGCAAGCGTCAGAAGCGTTAGACAGTAAGCCTGCAGGTCGTTGCTCCATCTTGGAGGCCTACCTACACTGCTTCCGGTCCGTGGACGCCACTCGTGAACCTTTTGGCCCCATCGGCCGTCAGTTCTACGAGCGATGTGCCCTGCCCACTGCCACTTGAGTCTGGCGATTCTTCGAGCTATGTCGGCTTGAACCCACGTTGACTTTGATGCTGAATCTTAAAAAAAAACCGGTTGTCTGTAATGTCGGTTTACGGACGATAGTTTAACGTGACGTGAAGGTAAAGATAAAGATAAAGATAATTTATTCAATAATTTGTAGTACAAGATGACAAGAAAAACAATGTTTTACAAAAGTCTACGTAACACGTATGCCTGCACTAGGGTTACTAGAGAACTCTGTATCGCAGGCTAAACGAGCTATCATAAATAATTAAAATAAAGAAATAATCAGCTAAGCTTAACTAACAGTGCAAATATTTCATAAAAATATGCAGACATAAAATAAAGTTGAATCCAGACACAATAAAGAAAAATAACAAATTATTCGAAGTAATTACAAAATAGTATAGCTAAAACAATTGATTTTTTAAATCTAAATAAGTACGTAAACATCATCCGTCATACATAAGAAGGTATTAAGGTCGTATAAACCATACTTCCATTGCAATTTTTATCCGGGTCAGAGCCGATGTGAAAATTTGTTGACTAAGAACTTAACATATTCATGCCTAAGGTAAAAATAATAATATAGATAATTTATAATTTATGTTAATAGGTCAGCCATATGGCCATCATTTGTTTTATATTTTATACAGTGGTAAATTTACAAAAAAAAAACTTAAATGAAGTAAAATATCTATCTATCTATCCATAGCCATTGTCCGTCCACTGCTGGACGTAGGCCTCCCTCATATTGCGCCAAAATTCGCGATCCTGGGCTTCCCTCATCCAACCACTGCCAGCTGTCCTCCTAAGGACAATAAGGAAGTAAAATAATTTTATAACAATTATCGCGAAAACCTAAAGAGATACAAAATGTGGCTATTAGTTGCTATTAGGTCGCGAGTGAGCAAAGTAATTGTTTCAGTTCATTAACGTGACAACGTCATAACAAAACATTTAACCTCCCCCCGCACCCCGCACCCCCCGCATTGAAAATTACCCGAGCGCTAGTACTAAGATTGTATTATGTAATATTGCAACTTTGATATTTGTATGAAAAATACGAATGTTTGTTCTCGGGTCTTGGGTGTTTAATATGTATTTAAGTATGTATCTATCTATATAAGTATGTTTATCCGTTGCCTAGTACCCATAACACAAGCTTTGCTAAGCTTACTTTGGGACTAGGTCAATTGGTGTGAATTGTCCCGTGATATTTATTTATTTATTTATTTGCAACTGGTCTTCACTGCTCTGTAGGTACATGTAACGTCACGTAACGCTACATAACGTTACATGTACGTTACATTGCGTGATCATTTTTCATCGCTGTCACGTCAGTAAACTCATACCCGTGAGAAGTAGCTGATAATTACCAAAGATATTTAACATATTATTAGTTAGAATCTCAGGAGATCCGGAGCCATTATTACAATGAATATTTATCCGCTAACACCAGTCAAGTGTGGATTATGGGCCGGTTAGCAGGTCGGTGGCACCGCTCAACCACGGTTTCACGGTCGTGAAAGTAAAGTAAATTTTCGATATCAGATATTGATGTTTGGTGTCAGTCAAGAAGAATTGATATTTGGTTATAAATAACGCACACGCGCACACAGATACGGTCACGGACACAGGGCCAGACACAGACACAGATACGGATACAGACACATATGTAAACACGCACGCACGGACACACCTACATAAAAAAAAAAAAAAAAATATTAGGGGACAATCTTACACAAATCGATCTAGTCCCAAACTAAGCAAAGCTTGTACTATGGGTACTAGACGACGATAAACATACTTATATAGATAAATACATACTTAAATACATAGAAAACATCCATAACTCAGGAACAAATATTCGTGCTCATCACACAAATAAATGCCCTTACCGGGATTTGAACCCAGGACCTCTTGCTTCGTAGGCAGGGTCACTACCAACTAGGCTAAAGCGGTCGTTAAACATACCTTTAGACTGCATTTGAATTGAAGGGTGTCATAATATCTTCTATAAAAGACCTGTGGCAAAAGGTCGTCTGTTCAAGTCCGGTTTCACACCTCTCAGTCTTTCAGGATTTACCATGAGCTTTAAGGTGAAGGAAAACATCACGAAGGAACCTGCTAACTGAGAAGAAATTCAATGGTGTGTGTGCAGTTCCCAATCTACGTGCGGCCGCGTGGGAACCGCGTGGAAACATTCTGCTAAGCCTGTGCCCTGTAGTGGGGCGTATGTATGTAAAACCCTTTATTGTGCATAAAAAAACATGAAAATACGACGTATACTGGGATGATGATGATGCTATAACTTATCCTCTTGCCTGGTACCTGGTATCAGGTTATCGTCGAGTTATGGGACACTAAGGGGCTGTTTCACTACCCATTGATTTATTTTAACTGACTGATAAATGTGATGCCGTCTCCGTCTATTCGAACAAAACAAACAGAGACGGCATCACATTTTTATCCGTGAAATAAATTTGATCAATGGATGGTGAAATAGGGGGTAAGTATAGATACTTATTATACTTATTATATGGTTTAACCGTTAGTTAAAGGCCAGTTAGCCGCGGTACCACTGGCCCCATCTACTATTAATTACGCCAGATATGAATATTTGATGTGCAATTTGCGTGTTGCTGTGGAGGTGAACGGCGCTCCTTAGAGCAACTAGACAGTTTGGTAGTCAATAGTCATCAGTATCGTCAACCGAAAGACTTCCACTGCATGACAAAAGAGTTGATAACTTTAAAACGGTTCAAACAATTTGGATGAAACATGTCTAAAAACCATTGCCAAGAAACCTGCTTTCATATAAAAAGCCGGCCAAGTGCGAGTCGGACTCGCGCACTAAGGGTTCCGTACCATTATCTATAAAAACGGCAAAAAAATCACGTTTGTTGTATGGGAGGCCCCCTTAAATATTTGTTTATTTTAAATTAATTATTTATTTATTTTTAACTAAATATTCTGTGAATATTTCAAGCGTCACCTGTTGCCGTTATCAATATCGAACAAAGACGAGCAAAAAAATCACGATTGTTGTATGGGAGCCCTCTTAAATATTTATTTTATTCTGTTTTTTAGTATTTGTTGTTATAGCGGCAACCGAAATACATCATCTGTGAAAATTTCAACTGTCTAGCTATCACGGTTCATGAGATACAGCCTGGTGACAGACGGACGGGCAGCGGAGTCTCAGTTATAGGGTCCCGTTTTTACCCTTTGGGTACTAAACCCTAAAAACAGCATTCATATCAATTCACCCAGTTAAGAGTTATGATGCCACAGACAGACACACATAGCGGTCAAACTTATAACACCCCTCTTTTGGTGTCGGGGGTTAACACATTGATGGAAAGTACTTTCAATTAAACGTTGTTAAACTATTATACAGGGTAATTTTTTAATAAGTGCACAAATTTTAATAAGTGATTCAGTGTCGTTAAAATAACAAATTTCAGTATTTTTCGTTATAATTTTTATCACATATTTTTTATACAGGGTTTTTTTTTGAACTTATTATTTATTGGTATAAATTAATAAATTATACAGGGTTATTTGTAATTCACTAGCATCCTTGTAACCCTAAACTCCTACCACTTAAACAAATGTTTTTTGTTTCACGGCTTTTGTCATAACTTAATATTTTTGGTGTAATAACGTTTTGAAAATTTGAGACTTCCTCTTATTTTTACGATACTCTGTGTATTTGTACGGGAAAAAAAGTGCTTCATTTTAAAAAGTCGTAAAACAAAAAACATTTGTTTGAGTGATAGGAATTCAGGGTTAAGGGGATGTCAGTGAATTAAAAATAACCCTGTATGTTTCATAGTAACTCGACCAATTTATTGGATGAATTACTATGAACAACCCATATTTCAAAATGTAAAAACAAATCTTGAACAGATAGTCGTGATCTATTAGCGATACTGAATCACGTATCAAAATTTGTGCACTGATTAAAAATTACCCTGTATATTTGGACGCCTATAGGCGTAGTGTCCTTCAAAGTGTTAAATATGATACGAATGTGGACCAACCCAAACGCAGATCTAACAAAGCACGCATTTCATTACCAACGTATTTGACCCCAGCAAACGGCTGTACTCGTGCTCGGCTAAACCCGGAGCGGTTCGGGCATAAGAATAAATAATAACAGAGTAGAAGGGAAACTCCCGCTCCAGCCGGACTCAAGGTCACGATATTAGAGTACTCCCTAAGAGAGAACTCAGTCAGGGTGTCACGGCCGGCGTCGCCGCACGCGCGTTTGGCTGTTAACTGTTTGCGCGTTCGTTTTATTGGAAACAAATAACAATTAATGACGTCAAGTTATTGTGGTGTATTTGGGTGTATAAAAAATTCAAAAACGATGCCAAATCACCTTAAATGGCTTCTTTTGGTATGGCACTTGTAATAAATTCTTACTTAGAAGTACCTACCTATAATATGTAGGTACGTACAGTCAAGGATTTTAATTGTTAGGCCACTTGCCACTGTTCGCATTTTAGCCGTGTAATGCAAATCGGGTGAAGCCGCTTATACTGGTATAATGCTGATTTGCATTACACAGCTAAAATACTAACAGTGGCAAGTGGCCTAACAATTAAAATCCTTGACTGTACCTAATGATTTATAAATCTCATATTTTGTAAAACTAGAATAAAATAATGATTTCAAAGTAAATAATAACTTAATATTTTAGCGATATTATCTTTAGAGTAAGTAATATTTAACAGTAAGCAACCCTAGCAACACGCCTGGACGTCAGAGGGGTGTAACGACGTGAGGGGGGAAGTAGGTATATAAATGGCGGCGTTTTGGACGCAGTCAAAAGAGATTCCCTTCTACTCTGTTATTCTTTATTCTTATGGTTCGGGCGAGCTCGGGGCTCTGGCGGCCGTCGGGAAATCAAGGTGCACCTGGCGCGGGGGATGAGAGGAGAGCGGGCTTCAACAATCACAGGATCTTCTTATCACCTTACGTTGTTGTTATGTTGTATTGACATACGGTGCCGAAACATAGACACTTACGTTAGGGCTGGTCCACAAATTTGAAGTCGCTCAACGTGCTATGGAAAGCTATGCTCAGAGTTTCTCTGAAAGATCGAATTCGTAACGAGGTGATCCGACAGAGAACCAAAGTTATCGACATAGCCCACCGCATTAGCACGCTGAAGTCGCAATAGGCCGGCCATATAACTCGAAGAACCGATAATAATAATGTTGCTTGGCCGTTTGGCTATTACAAGAACTATGTATGATAGAAAAGTAACCGACATAGTTGCGTAACTTCCTATATTGCGACAGCTATATAGGTTAGCTATGTCGGCAGGCAAGTCAGTAGTCTCAATCCTGTAGGACGGTGTACTTGTCCTTTGGTGAATATAATAATCCCACAAAAACATTTCATGTTAAATGTTGCCAAGACGAGACCATGTAGCTCGCACTGTCAAAAAGTAATCAGATCTCTTGTAGAGCCAAGTTTCTAACCCTACGTGCCCAGCTCTAAATCTATAAGCCCTAATTTTACACTAATTAATCTAGTAGGCGTGCAAACCGTGGACTAAACTGGCGAGTCGGCCGCACGAAACTTTTGCAATTCGGCATTATGTGTGTTTGAACTTAAACCTTTTAAACTCTTTCCGTGCGGCCGACTCGCCAGTTTAGTCCACGGTTTGCACGCCTACTAGATTAATTAGTGTAAAATTAGGGCTTATAGATTTAGAGCTGGGCACGTAGGGTTAGAAACTAGGCTCTACAAGAGATCTGATTACTTTTTTGTGAATGAAAAGAAAGAAAGAAAGAAATACATTTATTTTATAACAACAATAACAATACACAGGCAAAAATAAGAGTATAAACATAGACATAGGAATGTACATTTTAGTGCTGCTACAAAAAGGGATCCGGCTCAGCATGTCGCTAGTTATAGGTAACGCCACCAGAGTTGAGGCCACGCACACAACCACATCTCATGTAATGACAGCGGGATTTTGACGTTGTGTTGACGTTTAACGACAACACAACGTCAAAATCCCGCTGTCATTACATGAGATGTGGTTTTGTGCGTGGCCTCAACTCTGGTGGCGTTACCTATAAAAACCAGCACTGGTCTTCCGCCGGGCCACAGTACAGCAACATCACGGAAGGCCACACAAAACAGACACAAATTATATAATTATTATAAAAAAAAGAAAAACTTATCATTCTTACATAAAACTATCTGTCTACGGAACCCTAAAAACTAAACATTCAAATATTCAAGGCTACCACAGACCGAAGCGCGGGGCGCGCGCGCGACGGCAACGAAAACGCTTCGGTTTGTGGTGGCCCTAAAAGAATTGGCTGTATGTTCCTGAGACCTTTGCCTCTTCCTAGCGGAACACGGAACACTAAAGAAACAAAAAAAAGAAAAAAGTAGAAACAACAACAACAACCCAATCATAACCCGATTAAACTAAATAAAACCAGTTCTTTCCTCATTAATAATAAAAATATATACTATAGCCCGACAAGCTCTTGCGCGGCTCTCCGCGGAACCCTGTCGCAGTCAGCATTTGCCGCACTTTTTAAGAACAATCTCGGTAAGGATAGCAGAGGCTCCCTGCGACAGGGTTCCGCCGAGCGCCGCGCACGAGCTTCTCAAGGTATACAACTAGCAGACACGGCAAACGTTGTTTCGCCATATAAATTAGGGGTATAAAAAATAGCCCACGACCTATTCTCAGACCTACCGAGTATAGAGAAAAAAACCGGCCAAGAGCGTGTCGGACACGCCCAAGATAGGGTTCCGTAGCCATTACGAAAAAATCAAGTAATATTTTTCTAAGGATTTCGTATGTGTACGGAATCTTCCAAGTTAGGTATCGTCAATACTTTGAAAAAAGCTCGTATCTCAAAATCGTTAATCTGGCAAAGTGAACTTTATTACGCGCGCCTCAAGGTTCAGTTTTGTTTACATGCTGATTTGAGATACGAGTTTTACAAAGTAGTGACGGTATGTTTAATACCTTAGGCTACTATTTACTCTTAAACTACAAATAATTCCCAAGCAATCTTAGCCGCTATAACTTTCCTTGTAAATTTAATATATTTACTACCATTTTGAATTTTTTAAAATTTTTCCACCCAACAGTTTAGATTTTAGAGGGGGGGGACGGTTGATTTTAATGAAAATATTCACTTTTAAGTTGAATATTTCGCAAACATATCACTGAATACAAAAATCATGTAAGCAACCCCCCAATGGTTTTAAAAGACCAATCCAACGATACCCCACACTATAGGGTTAGTCGAGAAAAAAAAATCACTCCCACTTTACGTCTATGGGAGGTACCCTAAAAAAAATTTTTTTAGTTTTTTTTATTTAACCACTTTGTTGGCGTGACTAATATATATATTCATGCCAAATTACAGTTTTCTAGTACTAACAGTCTCTGCGCTTAGCCGCGGACAGACAGACAGACGGACAGACATGGCGAAACTATAAGGGTTCCTAGTTGACTACGGAACCCTAAAAAAGTCATAAAAATCGGTCAAGCCGTTTCGGAGGAGTTCGATAACCAACACCGGCGCTGGTTTTCAGGGCCCTAGCGAGGTCTCGGTCGATCGTGAGTAACAACAAGGTATTGCACCCGCGTACGCTTGAGGCGTGCGCCATCGTCAGCGGTGTATAATTCAGGGCACACAACTTGCGCGCTGCTTTCGGCAAGACCGTGTACAACACAAACACGCCGCCGGTGGCTGTGCGGGTACCTGGCCGACCGAGCACGCTCGGGGCGTATCCAGGCACACACATTTGACAAAAGAAATAAAACATTAACCCCCTGTTTCCCCATACATTGATCAAATTTATTTGACGGATAAATGTGATGCCGTCTCTATTTGTTTTTTTCGAATTATTACATTTATCCGTCAGTTAAAATTAATCAATGGGTGGTGAAACATCCCCTTAGTCAATCACCGACATAGCTCGAAGAATCGCCAGCCTCAAGTGGCAGTGGGCAGCGCTCGCTCGTAGAACTGACGGCCGATGGGCAAAAAGGTTCTCGAGTGGCGTCCACGGCCCAGAAGCAGTGTAGGTAGGCCTCCAACAAGATAAAAAAAAAAAAAAAAAAATATCACGGGACAATTCACACCAATTGACCTAGTCCCAAAGTAAGCTTAGCAAAGCTTGTGTTATGGGTACTAGGCAACGGATAAACATACTTATATAGATAGATACATACTTAAATACATATTAAACACCCAAGACCCGAGAACAAACATTCGTTATTTTCATACAAATATCTGCCCCGACACGGGAATCGAACCCGGGACCTCAAGCTTCATAGTCAGGGTCTCTAAGCACTAGGCCATCTGGTCGTCTACTGGTGGGTGTCGTAAGATGGAGAGACGACCTGGTTAAGGTTGTGGGATCGCGTTGGATGCGGATGGCACGGGACCGATCTGTTTGGCGAGCCTTGGGGGAGGCCTATGTTCAGCAGTGGACCTCTTTCGGCTGAAATGATGATGATGAGTCTTGATCATCCCACTGCAGGGCACAGGCCTCTCAGAATGAGGCTTGGGCCGTAGTTCCCACGCGGACCCAGTGCGGATTGGGAACTCCACACACACCATTGAATTTCCTTTCCTCACGATGTTTTCCTTCACCGTACAGCTCATGGTAAGTTTCAAACGCACATAAATTCCGAAAAAGTCAGAGGTCAGCCAGGATTTGAACCCACGACTTGCTTGGGAGGCCATTAGCACAGAATATACAGGGTTATTTGTAATTCACTAGCATCCTTTTAACCCTAAACTCCTACCACTTAAACAAATGTTTTTTGTTTTACGGCTTTTCTCATAACTTAATATTTTTGGTGTAATAACGTTTTGAAAATTTGAGATTTCCTCTTATTTTTACGATACTCTGTGTATTTGTATGGGGAAAAAAGTGCTTCATTTTAAAAAGTCGTAAAACAAAAAACATTTGTTGGAGTGATAGGAGTTCAGGGTTAAGAGGATGTCAGTGAATTAAAAATAACCCTGTATAATAGTACTAACGTACAGAATGGACACGCTCCACCCCGCACCGATTCGAGTTACCCCACCCCTCAAGGCGCAGATTGCCGGACCCCGCCGGAATCCAGAAGAGTGCGCGCGCGATGTATGTAGGCGTACGCGTGTACAGACGTCGTCGTGCTTACGTAGATTCAAGAACGCGTATTTGTACGTCGTGTCCGCCGCGTGCCATTAGGTAAGAGCTAGGCCACCACGACTCTTGATATTATGGACATTGAAGTAAAACAATTACTTTGCTCACCCGTGACCTTATGATAGCTACGTTTATGCCAGAAATGCGTGTTCATGCAGCTCCTCCACCTCCACACTGTACGAACACACACAAATCACACAAACCTACCTATCGATTACCACGACACTAACTCACGCGTTTCGAAATCAACCAGAGCGCATCTTCAGAGCAACTCAACCGTTCACCACGCTACCAGATGTTAGACTCAAGTAACGCCTCTTTCAATACATTATTTGGGGCATTATTATCATTCCAGCCTATTATACGTAAGTACTTACGTCCCATTGTAGTACACATGCCTTCTCGCAGAACGAGAGGGCTTGGTCCGTAGTTCCTGTGCGGGTCCAATCGAACTAGAGATTGGCATAATGGCACGAAGTAAATAAATAATCTATAGATGCTTTAGTAATGGAAAATTGAGATTATTTTTTCAAATTTTAATAAGTTGTTAGTATAAAAGTGGCTTGTTTTGATAAGTAGATTAAGGTGGAAGCGCACGCTCTAGGCGCGAAATTCAAAATTCTTACAGGTTTTAATTTATTGTGGGTAAACGGTGTAACTGTTTAACTTCATATGGTATTTACGCTTGTAAAACAGTGTTCTTTATATTATTGTGTAAAGTTTTTTAAGAATAAAACTATTAGCTTGAAATAAAAGTTGTCAAAACGTTGAAAGTCCGAATTTCTATGTTTGACAACTTTTATATCAAGCTAACAGTTTTATTCTTAAAAATCTTTACACAATAAAATAAAGAACACTGTTTTACAAGCGCAAATACCATATGAAGTTAAACAGTTACACCGTTTACCCACAATAAATTACAACTTGTAAAAATTTTGAATTTCGCGCCTAGAGCGTGCCGTTCCACCTTAAGCCATAGAAATATTGGTACCCAATTTTTTAGCTCCCTGTAAGGTAAACGTATCAATACTCGACACCTTAACGCCCAGTAGATGACACCCAACTGTAACCTCTCTTACTATGACCGAAGGTGCCATGTATTGGGTCAGTGTCGAGCGTAGGGAAAAACTTATGTATGTAATGATGATGTTTTGAGACACAAAACCCAACGCACCATCGTCAAAACGTTTCGTTCCCGTGGCGTATATCCTATAAAAATTAAATTCCAATTTTAGGAAAAGCAAAATTAAATGAGGTTATCATTGTTTTTCACAAAATAATTTTCCTCTAGCAGACCTCGTAATTGTCAGAACCAGGTAAAACATGTAATGAATGCGGTATTCTTTTTAAATTGTTTGTATGGGGGAACAGCCCGCGGCATCCGTGGCAAAATAAACCAACATAGATAATAACGAATGTTTGTTACTGTAGCTACTCGTAAATAATGACATTTTAAGTGCTCGTAAACCGTTTAAATGATTCCTCGCCCGCGCAATACAGGGGCTGGGGGGTATGACGACGCGGGGGGGCGACGCTCGTGTGCCTGCCGCCCGCACCTCACCCGGCCCCCTTTGTCGTCATACCCCCCAGCCCCTGTATTACGCGGGCGAAGACTCATTTAAGCGGTCTAGCTATAATGTACATAAAACTGATATAGAGGCCATATTGTCTTAGACTTCTTAGAGCAATATCACACTGGCGATTTGCCACTGGCGATTTGGTGCCGCAAACACGCAACGTATGAAATCATCATTTCAGCCGAAAGACGTCCACTGCTGAACATAGGCCTCCCCCAAGGCTCGCCAAACAGATCGGTCCCGTGCCATGCATCCAACGCGATCCCGCAATCTTAACCAGGTCGCTCACTACCGAATCGTCTATGTAGCAAAATGTCCAGTAACGAAAGTTGACCAAGAAACTAAATGACAGACATCCTATTAGCCTTTTGTCTCATTAGCATAACATCCATAACGCAGAACATCAAAATAGCAACGTTCGTGTAGCATAAAGTCCAAACTACATATTGTCAAAAACGGTAACCTATCGATGTTTAGAAACTCCTTTACTCGAATTTCATTTATCCGAAAACTCATCACCGACTTTTTAAAATCCATATGTTTTGTTTTTCCACAACTTCACAATTCCACAGATTCATTTAACCACAGTGTTATTTGCCAACAAATTTATAATCCCGAAAAACAATATCCATTTTTTCTATTTGCCAACTTAATCATTTGCCATCTTTTCATAATCTAAATGTTACGAAAAGCCGAAAGTATGTTTTTATTACCTACCTTACCTAACATTAGATTAAGACAACATTGGCTAATTTTCAGCGAGCGAGCGAAGCGAGCGAGCAAGACGGTACGGAGCGGAAGCGACTCGGATAGATTAAGTTCAAAGGCTAATGCGGGAGCGTAGCGGAGCGAAGCTCCCGCATTAGCCTTTGGTGTTAGTTATTTTTTTTATAACCACCTACAAAACCCCCTACCCACATAGCAAATTCAATAAAATATTTGGGAAACATTAAACAACGAAATGAATATTACGCTTCACACATAATTGTATGGTCGCCTTTTGTACCCCTGACCTTTGCGGGATAATGATTTTGCGGAATAAATATATAATTGGCAAATGATCCTTCGGAATTTCATGCAGTTAGATTTTGAATCATTTGTCAAATAAAAAAATGGATTTTAAAGCATTCGGCAAAAGAAAATATGGCAAATAAAATATCGGACAAACAATAATTTGGAAAATGAAAAAAAGGAGTTTCGTTTTCGGAATTTTAATATTCGGAAATGAGCTTTTCGAGAATATGATAGGTAACCGTCAAAAACTCTATCACCCAAAAAAGCAAATCATCAAATCTTATTGAAAGCAGTTAACTGGAGTAGCAGAATAACCAAAAAGTGTGTTCGGGTTTCAAGTGGCCGGTCATATTATCAATTTAGATCTACCTATTCAATTCAAACTCTTTATATCGTGAAATACGCGACATTCTATATTTTGGACGTTCTGCGATTTTGGCGTTCGGCTTTAAGGGCGTGTTGCTATCTGGCCGTGTCCCTTCATAGTCGTTATGCTAATTGGGTATTTTACGATTAAGGCATCTTCACACAATGGACAATTTACATAATTGGACATGTGCTTTTTAGACCATCTGAATCGTGGCCATTTTGCTTTATAGACGATTCGATACCAGTCTTCCAGTCCGTGGACGCTACTCGATAACGTTTCGGCCCCATCTGCCGTCAGTTCTACGAGCGATGTGCCCTGCCCACTGCCTCTTGAGTCTAGCGATTCTTCGAGCTATGTCCGTGACTTTAGTTCTTGCGCGGATTTCATCATTTCTAATGCGATCCCGCAGAGAAACTTCGAGCATAGCCCTCTCCATCGCCCTCTGAGTGACTTTGAGCTTTCTTATGAGGCCCATCGTTTATCATATACAATGTAGATCTGTTTGAAAAGATTATACAGTAAAATTACATAAAGTTTACCACTGACAGATGGTTTGCCTTCATTTCATATTCAACTTTAACGACCTACAAATAAAGCCAATTTTAGAATACTGTTACCCACGTTTGCAGATTTTGTAATAGCTACTTTATTTGTATGGTGTTAAAGTTGGAAATGAAATGAAGGCAAGCCATCTGTCAGTGGTAAACTAAAAGTAAACGTATTGTACCTTGTTGAGTTTCTTGCCAGATTCTTCTCAAGAGGGTTTTTCCGAACCGGTGGTAGATTCTTAGACATTCATAAATCCTTGCTATAGCCTAAATTGGATAAATATATTTTGAGTTTGACTTTGACTACCAACCACTAGCCAGGCTTTTTAAAGAGTCAGCATGGCGACTTAGAAAGATGCATGGTTCGCCGTGCCGCTATCGTCTTGTACCCCGGATGCAACCGTACTCCTACCTAAAAGGCCGGCAACGCACTTGTGACTCTTCTGGTGTCACAGGTGTCCATGGGCGACGGTAATTGTTTACCATTAGGCGATTCGTCTGCTCGTTGCTCCCTATACTATAAAAAAAAAACCCGCTTGCTCGTTTAACGCAGCCGCGTGAAGGTCCCAAGGTCGCATTGGTCACGCCGAATAGGGACTGAATGGGAGTGACGCGCGCTCCGTGGCCTGGGAATTCCAGGAAGGTCAGCAAAAAGGACGGACATTACTAGCTTTTGAAAAAGAAATAAACTTGCAAGCTTTGGTGTCCGTGGTAATCACACAAACACACGAACACACTCATCCCAGCCTATTTACATCCTATAGCAGGGCACAGGCCTCCTCTCAGAATAAGAGGGCTTGGGCCGCAGTTCCAACACGGGCTCAGTGCAGATTGGGAACTTCACACTCACCATTGAATGTCTTTGCAGGTGTATGCAGATTTCCTCACGATGTTTTCCTTCACCGTAAAGCTCATGGTAAATTACAAATGTAATTTCGAACACAAATTCCGAAAAACTCAAAGTTGCGAGCCGGGATTTGAACCCACGGTACCCTCTGCTTAAGAGGCCATTGGTCAACCGCTAGTGCACCACGACTTTTTCACAAGCGATAAGGAACGGTATTATGAAACGACATGACAAAGGTTTTGACAATAAACAAATCTGACGGTAAACGGGTCCAACGGAGAATGTATTTGTTGGATAAAATAGCATCAGACCAAAACGTATCGATGGAGATATTGATGGAGCGACGACCTGGTTAAGGTTGCGGGATCGCGTTGGATGCGGATGGCATGGGACCGATCTATTTAGCGAGCCTTGGGGGAGGCCTAAATAAGGCTTTTGGCTTAAAACCACTAAATTTCATAATACATTATTCACTAATACCCCTAATTTTCAAATTACCATGGGCTCATAATACCTAAATTGTTTCATTCTTAAAATTTTAGATATCAATATGAGCCCATGGCAATTTGAAAATTAGGGGTATTAGTGAATAAGGTATTATGAAATTTAGTGCTTTTAAGCCCAAAGAAACCCCTAGAACCTTTGATCAATTATAACTGAAGATACACATTGCCGAACAAAATCCCCTTCAAAGAATGTCCGAACTTTTTTATTTGTTTGCATAACAATTAAAATCATCACCTACACAGAAATTTGAACCTAGTCTTTACTTCGTTACAGTCGAATTTCGGTTGACACTTGACAGCTAAACTTGACAATTTCACGCAACGTACTGAGAAAAAAGAAGGCCACTTTTATCAAAGTGGCGCTCATTTGGCGCGGACATTTTCGGGCGCGCGACTGTGGATCTACAGTTATAATTGATCAAAGCCTAGAACCCACGGCCCTCTGCTTGAGAGCCCATAAGTCAAACTACTAAACTATGAGAACAAAGTCTTTTTTCCGTCTATTTTATTTTAATAAGAGTGTTTCTGTTTATTCTTTTTCTGCCGACGTTCACGTGCCGCGTTCCTCCGTGACAATCCGTCTGTTTGCCCATTATTAAACACGTTCCACCCGGACACGTGTGTCTGTACGTATATCACGTTGTATGTGCAGAGACACACCAATATAGGGAACGTGCAGTAACTAATGCGACAGAAGAGACACTATGCGGACAGAAAAAGAAACTTGTCAGGGTAAAACATTCAAATTGATAGCACCAGTTGGCAGCACCGTCTATGTACACGTTCCCTTATGGCGGCAGCACTAATGCGACAGAAGAGACACTATGCGGACAGTAAAAGAAACTTATCAGGGGTAAAACATTCAAATTGATGGCACCAGTCGGCAGCACCGACGATGTGCACGTTCCCTATAGACTTGGTAAAGCGAATCCTACTTCTTACTATAGCTAAACCGTGTACGTCATCCGTCCGTCTGTCCTACCCCCCAGCCCCTGTACCGCGCGGGCGAAGACTCAGTAAGGGTGCCTTTCCGCCATAGATGTGCTAAGCTACATTGCTATGGATGTGTCTGATATGCACCAATCGGGTATTACAATACCGAATGTATTAAAACATCGAATGGGTCAAAAGACCGACACGATTTTTTTCTGAAACCGTAAACTTCTCAGAATTTATCAAAACGGCATCATACAGAACGCATTAGGTTAGGTTAGGTTAGTTTTATTACAATCTTAAAAAGTTAACGGTTTTAGAAAAAAATCGTGTCGGTCTTTTGACCCGTTCGATGTTTCAATAAATTCGGTCTTTCGTACTTCGGTATTGTAATACATACCCCACCAATCATGTTCATTGGTTCACATATAGCATAGCACTGGTGAAAACGGGTTCAACTAAGCTATGATTTTTATATGGAGAGATGCGTGACCTGGATGCGTGCTACGGATGCGTGCTATGGATGGTCTCCCCCCTTACCACGCTGCCGCTCCGCGCCCCCCTGTCGATACATCGTATAGCTCGAGCTGCGCATCTTCTTCCTTATTTAACATAAGGGTTTATATAGAAAGATTTCCTTTTGGTCGTTTGAGTTAGTCATATTTTTCATAATATGTAGTTTCCATCAGGCATGATTGTGGTCAAATGAAAGAATATATTGTATAAAAAAAAAGTATTTAACATTACGAAGATACTGGCAGCATTACCTCGCTGTATAGCAATGGTGATACGTTGTGCGAGGAAGCTGCCAGCTCTTCGGTCCCCGTGGTATCATAAACCTGTTTTGAAAGGTCTTTATAAAGACTTTTTGCGCTAGAATACCATGGACCTAAGGTCTCAACCCCGAATGGAACAAAGTTGTATACAGAGCCGAGACCTTTGTATTTATTTTATAATAAATACAAACTGAAACATGGATGCACAGAAAAACCCCAGAAAAAAGACCAGCGCTGGGAATCGAACACAAGGTCCTCAGCATTCCGTGCCGCGTACCATTCCCCTACACCAGCACTGGTCCAGGAGTTTAGACACGATTTTTTCCCATACATCGCATACCTCAGTCTGTTAGATAATCACTTATAGCAGTGATACAGCGCCATCTATGTTATACCCTCATCGAGAGACTTCAACACTCCTTCGGAACTATCCGCTCACCCGGACAAGAGATGTCGCTACTAAGCCAAACTTTAACAAGTTTGGTATGAAGTATCTTTTTGTCTTTGTATTTGTTTGCCTTGAGTTTTTCCATCGCCTCTGCTGCACAAGCTTGATTAGCTGTTCCGCGGACGTGGGACGGAGCTAGTGTGTCTACGCAAGTAGCGTCCCACACTAGCACTCGACCCAATTTCCACGGCATCAGTGATATTCTGTCTGGTCTCTTACTGTCATCTCTGGCGATGCTCGATGGCTCCAGTAACGCTGGCATATCATGTCAACGGTATTGTATTAGCACGTTCATGGACACAAAACCTCATCCAATAATTTGTGCTGTGGCTCAGAATTTTTCCATACAAATTGATATTACCTACGTCTGGGGACGGATTGTCATATTGTTCTGTTTTGGAAGTAAACGTTGCGGCAGTAACGGCCACAGACACGAAGACTTTGTATGGGCATTGTCTGCCTACAGACGTAGGGCCACAACGCGAGGTCTTTTTTTGTATGTGTGACGGAGACAAACTTGTGTGCAAGAGTAGGAGTGTTTGCTGCGGCACTAGCTGTTTGTGATTCAGCCTAAAGCGGCACAGAGTCTCATGCTTCCGTCTGTAGACGTAGTTCCACTTTTGGTGTGGTTTGAACCACCGTCTACAGCCGTAGTGCCATATCACGAGCGTTCTAATTTACGTCCCTCGACGTACTGTTCGTGAACGTGTTAGTTATTGTAAGTTATCTATGTCGGTAGTACGTCTGTGACTACGATGCTGAGGCACGGCCAAAATAGCTCAGAAATGTGATAATTGACCATGACTTCCAGAGGAATGATAACCTTTATGCGCTTTCACTGAAGGGGAGCGGAGAAGCGATATCATCATCATCATTTCAGCCAAAAGACATCCACTGCTGGCCATAGGCCTCCCCCAAGGCTCGCCAAACATAACGGTCCTGCGCCATCCGCATCCAACGCGATAGAAAGCGACATACGTTAATTAAATCTTCTTGCTCTTCTCTTCTTCTGTATAAAAGCAACGTCGGGCGCGGTCAGTACTTGGATGGGTGACCGCCTGGTTTCATTTTTGCCATAAGTAACTTACATAAGTGTTACGGAAGTAACTCACAGGTGTTAAGGCGGCCTAAAAGGCAACCGTTACTGACTGATTTATCAACGCACAGCCCAAACTACTAAACGGATTTTGTTGAAATTTGGCACACACGTAGCTATTATGACGTAGGCATCCGCCAAGAAGAAGGCTCGTCGCTCCATCTCGTTGGAGACCTACACTGCGTCTACCAGTCCGAGTTACTTTTAATTTTGTAATTAGTAAGGACTAGCTGTTATCCGCGACTCTGTCTGCGAATAATTGTGAGAAATGTGGACCTCCAAAACGTAACGCTTACTATAGTAACTAAAATTACCTAATTGTTTCCTACCTTTAGACCAATAATTAATTGATTAAAAGAGGTTGACCTTTAAGTTAAGTAATTTAAAAACCAATTAAATAAATGCGTCATTCTAGTTAACTCTTGTTTAACCTTTTAGTAAAGGGAACAGGAAGCAAACAGTGAGTGGAAACAAGCTGTAGGGTGCAGACAATCGAAGATGATGCTGGATGGTATTAACCACAGAAGAACTAGGTATCTCCTAAAACTAGGTAAGAGTAGCTTAAGAACTATAACTGGCATAATTACTGGTCATAATGTGTTAAATAGACATTTAAGCGTGATAGGTATAAAAAGTGACCCCTCCTGTCCACATTGTGGGAAGGAGGAAACGAGTGAGCACATCCTAGCCGAGTGCGTCATGTATGCGGCAGCGAGGCGTGATGTATTCGGGAGTGACGAGCTGAGGGAGGAGGAGCTAAAGGATGTCAGTCTCAAAGATGTCCTTTTGTTCAGCAGGAGAACGAGAAGATTTGAGGAGAGATGCTGTGTGGGAGCGCTGCTGGGACAGTAACCGTTGGCTCCAACCACGGGGAACTGGCCTGAATGATTGTACAAAACGATCGATAGCCCGCCTGACTCTGCGAGGCGTCCCCATACATCATCATCATCAACCTTTTAGTAAAATTCGGTGAAGTCGGGTTTTCACAATAAAATTACCCGAATAGCTAAACAGCTATATGTGCCGTGGTGGCCTTGTGGTTTGACATATGGTCTCTCAAGCTGAAGGTCGTGGGTTCGAGTCCGGGCTCGCGCCTTTGAGTTTTCGGAAATTATGTGCGAAATTACATTTTCATCACACTTGCTCGTCAATGGTGTTATTCTATGCTTGTATACTAAAAAACAATGGCCTAAATTGTTCTTAAGGGAGTTATAGATTAACGTACAGTTTTTCTACCCAAGGGAGTTCTAACTTTAGTTTTTAAATTTGCAAACAAGTCATTTCAGACTAAAGAGGTTTCAAGTTAGCCAACGTTTTATTTATTATCTTTAAAACTTAGCTATAACCCAAATTTTACAACACAAAACTTATCTACGCTTCATAAAAATGCGTTATTTTTATATTTTAAATTTATATCAAATAGTTTTGCAATAATTTTGGTAAAAATATTTTTTTAAACATGTTGGCAGAATCTGACCGTATGGCCTTTCGAATTCTAAACTAAACACAGGTTACATTATCTATGGTAGGTGACTCGAAAAAAGTGACAATCTGTATTGGCGGGTAGCCATTATTTTATTCAATTTAAGTGTTTAGAGACAAATTAATTTTATTTTTGGATTTTTTTTCTCGCAATGTGATGAAAATCATTGTGTGTATCACGGGCAGTAAGGGGATTACAAACTCGAGTCATTAAAAGCCCTCCGCCTTCGGCGTCGGGCTTCTAATGGACTCTCATGAGTAATCCCCTGCTTACGGCCCTAGATGTACAATGTACTATTGTAGTTTACCATGAGCTTTACGGTGAAGGGAAACATCGTGAGGAAACCTGCGAAGAAAATCAATGGTGTGTGTGAAGTTCCCGATCCGCACGGGGCCCGCGTGGAAACCACGGCCCAAATTCAAATTTAAAGTATTTATTTGCTAGAACTCTGGTATTTTTACAGGTGTTAAGTATATTTAAAAAAGAATGAATGAACATCACAGCCCAAGCATTCGGAGAGGAGGTCTGTGCCCAGTGGTGGGCGCATATAGGCTAGGATGATGATGATGATGAATTTCATGTTTTGTACAACTAAGGCTGTTCGCACATGGAGCTAAATACTCAAAGAGAACTAGTTACGAACTTAAATTACTAACGAGTTGCTTGAGCGTCACCGCCCATACATTCGCTTTGAAGGTCGCACACGACATGAAGCGACTAGTTCTCTTTGAGCAGCTCTATGTGCGAACGGCCTAACATGGCTTTAAGAAAATTATTGTTAACTAGCAGCTGCCCGCGACTCCGTCTGCAAAGAATTCGTTTGTCGCGGGAACTTTGCAATTTTCCGGCATAAGAACTATCCTATGTCCTTCCCAGGGTCTCAAACTATATCCATACCACATTTCGCCTAAATCGGTTCAGCGGTTTAAGCGTGAAGAGGTAACAGACAGACAGACACATGGATAGTACAAAAATGCATCTTAGTTATCTTGATAAAAAATCATTATTATTATTAACCGATCGAGTCCGGAACACTGTACTGCGTTCCAAAACATGCATTGTAGATGTAGGCAAAGCAACCGCCAGGCTGAAATGGGACTGGGCTGGCCATGTCTGCCGCATGCACCCAGAGAGGTGGGCGCGGGTTACCACTCAATGGGTGCCCCAGGACGGTTGCCGGCGCCGCGGCAGGCCAAGGCGAAGATGGCGGGATGACCTAGACACGTTCTCGAGCGACTGGTCAAACACAAGTGCAGACAGGGCGAGTTGGAAGTCCAGGGGAGAGGCCTTTGCCCAGCAATGGGACACTGAAACAGGCTATTAAAAAAAAAAAAATTATTAAGTACATTGCGAGTCACAGAGAACTAAGAAGAGATTTTTCAAAATTCCCACGGGATAGAAGGCTAGCTTGTATTTTGGTTCTCCACGGGAGTGGGGTAGAAGCTACTTAGCAAAGCCCGCTCCGCGCATGCGCGGCTCGCGCTTGACCGCCCGTCCTGTAATTATTAAAACGGGTACATTGTTTTATGAAGCACCTTTTGTTCCTTTCAGTTGTTTTCAGTTGATTTTCAGTTAGCTCTGTTTTAGAGGAATCGGTACAATTTCGGTGTTTTGTTTTAATTAAAAAAAGTGGTCAAGTGCGAGTCGCAGTCGCACGCGAAGGGTTTCGTGTATAGGACTTACAATAAGAGGATTATCATCATCGTCATCATTCTAGCCGAAAGACGTCGGACTGCTGAAGCCGTCTAATCTTAACTAAGTCGTCACTCCATCTTGTTGGAAGCCTACCTACACAGCGTCTTCCGGTCCGTGGACGCCACTCGAGAACCTTTTGTCCCCATCGGCCGTCAGTTCTACGAGCGACGTGCCCTGCCCACTGCCACTTGAGTCTGGCGATTCTTCTGCTAGTGTGCTTATTAGTATATATATTATTAGGGATGATCAAAATAAACGAAAAATTACAACTAATAATTTTATTTAATCACAATAGGTAAAGTTACAAATAATTGCAAAACGAACGAAAATATGGAGAAAACACTTTCTAATCTTAAAATTAGGCGCGAAAGGATAAGCTCAGAGCAATACGACCGTCCTATGCCAAGTGCCCGGTAAGAATGGCTCAAGAGACTGAGCTCCGGCGCTCACCACTGACATAACGGCGACGGAAGTCAATTGACGATCTCTAAAATCAACGCTGTGGTGTTGCAAGTCTTATTTATTCCTAATACGGCCAATCCTGATATCCTGCAGTCCTCGGCAGGTCCTTAGTCGCGGCAAGCCTTCGTGTCGTCAGCTGGTTCAGTCGACGTAGCATCGTAACCAGGTCCAGCTGATGCTTCAATGGTTGCAGACTCTTGTACTAGGCGCGTCACATTCATCAATGCTTAAACAATAAACATACGAACAAAGTGTTAATTAACATGCAAACATACCTAAGTAACATAATAACGTATCGGAGATGTAGGCAGAAAATAAAGGTTTCACTATAAAGGTCACCAATTTAAAAAAATGCAATAGCAAAATTAAAGCGGATACTGCTAATGAGCTATCGACAGATAAGCAGATTGTTAAACAATTAAGTCACCACATTACTGTAATGGAGCATAAGTATTACTTTAATTTCGAAATTTTTATCGGGAATGAAAAATAAGTGGAAACACGTATTTAAAGAAAAGTTACAAAATAAATGTCAGAAGTTTTAGTCCCTATTAACAAGCTGGCATAGGCACCTTGTTAGCTTACCACGCTTGTAGCAGGTATGTAAAAATTATAACTGAACTTTTGACATAGGCACAATGTTAGCATATCACACAGTCGACAAAAGATGTCATTACTTGTACTGCTGGCATAGGCATAATGTTAGCATACCACGCAGAAAAACAAAGTTTCATCAAAATAATTCTGTTGGCATAGGCACACAGTTAGCATACCACACAGAAGAACAACATCACACTGCTGGCATAAGCACAAAGTTAGCATACCACACAGTGGCTAACACTGTAGGCATAGGCACAAAGTTCGCATACCGCGCAGAAAAACGAAAGTTTCATGAAAATAATTCTGTTGGCATAGGCACACAGTTAGCATACCACACAGAAGAACAACATCACACTGCTGGCATAAGCACAAAGTTAGCATACCACACAGTGGCTAACACTGTAGGCATAGGCACAAAGTTCGCATACCGCGCAGAAAAACGAAAGTTTCATGAAAATAATTCTGTTGGCATAGGCACACAGTTAGCATACCACACAGAAGAACAACATCACACTGCTGGCATAGGCACAAAGTTAGCATACCACACAGAAAAACAAAGTTTCATGAAAATAATTCTGTTGGCATAGGCACACAGTTAGCATACCACACAGAAGAACAACATCACACTGCTGGCATAGGCACAAAGTTAGCATACCACACAGAAAAACAATCACACTGCTGGCATAGGCTCAAAGTTGGCATACCACACAGTGGCCAACACTGTAGGCATAGGCACAATGTTCGCATACCTCCCAGTGGCCAACACTGTAGGCATAGGCACAAAGTTTGCATACCTCCCAGTGGCTGCCGGCATAGGCTCCAAGTTAGCATACCGCTCAGACTTCAACACTGTAGGCATAGGCACAAAGTTCGCATACCTCCCAGTGGCTGCCGGCATAGGCTCCAAGTTAGCATACCGCTCAGACTTCAACACTCACTCTCAAAGAAGGCAGGGCAGGACTCGGGCGTCCACTCTCCACTCCAGGGCACCACAAACCGAGCTGCAGCACAAGTGGTCTTACCACAAGACCCGGCCAGTAGCTTCAGCTCGCAACGGTCATTCTTCCACACCCGGTCGACACGACACGGCCCGCGCATGCCTGGATCTGGTTGCCTAGAGACTGCGAATATTTTATTAAAAAAACAGTCATTTACTTTAAATACCATAGGCGGCCGCCCGTCTCCATTGACGCATTCGTCTTGCGCTTCCCGGTCCCATCACAACCGCTCAGCCGTCCTGTCTCGTCATAGTCCTAAATGATTTTACACGGTAGGTACTTCTACGACGATATCACGTATAAGAGCACGATAAGCAAACAATGCAATGGGAAATATATTTGACGACAAACTGTCTTAGGCCAGGAAATCAAATGTTTCAAAATGAGGTCAATGGATTTATCAGCATAAATATGGCTATGTTCGTCGTGGAAGACTAAGTAGGCTTAAACGATGCCCCTTGGGTACAAAACATAATAAGTGCGACTCTTCACCTATCGCACCGGTGTATACTTGTAATAAAGAATATAGTTTCGCTTTGCATATCGATTAGAATCTAATTTACCCTCACTGAGCAAATCAAAAAAAGCCTTCTAGTCGTAAAAGATCTTTTTTAAACTGCGTAGCCTTTAACGCGTTACAAGCAGTGACTATTTTAATCTTTAGTCCTAACAGGTAATATCTACAATGCTGTATATCTTTAACCACAGCAGAGCTAACGTTTCAAGCTCATATGAATGGTAAGTAAACTTACTAAAATAATAATATGCGACTACCCCTTTTTTGCAAAAGCGGCGCCCCGTAGCCAGCGCTACTGGCATCTGTATGTACCTCAGTTGGTAATTCAGTATCAAAAATGGCTAGGATAGGCTCATTAGTAAGACATTTAATAATTTCAGTACTAGCAGACTCTTGCCCAGGACCCCAAATAAACTCAGTTTTTTCGTGTTAAGCGAGCTATACATGCGGTTTTCCTAGCAAAATTAGGGATGTACCGCCTAAAATATCCCGCTAGCTCAAAAAACTGTCATAACGACATTTTATAAGGGCGATAACAAACTGGCGAGTCACTATTGACTTTTATGCATACTGCCTGTGGTAATAGTTGACGTGGCAGTACCAGCTATCATGGACGCAGAGAAACCAGAGAAGTTTTTACAGGCAAAGGTAGCTTTTCTAACCCAACTGTTGCCATATTGAAAACCGATTTATCACGTGTAGGTATTTACTGATTTTTCGTTCGAACAAATGTAACGCCATCACGGTTCAAAACGTCAGTTCAAATAATAAATTGGAGCGTTCGTACTTTCGCTAGGAACTATGAGCAAATCTATCTTCTAATGTGATTTTATTAAACTCGACGGGTAGTGTCACATTTGACGAAACCTTCGTTATTGACGTACTTAACCCCTTTTACTCACAAAATATGGGTTTTCTAGCACACGAAAGTGGTATCAATTAAAACGTCTGTAGGTATACCTTGAATGACCGCAGTTATCATATCGCTGTTTTGGCGCAGAACTGGCTGGTCGTTTAAGGTTACCTCTAGGTTAGAATGTCGGTGGCTATTATTCGTAAGAGAAATTGATCGTGAACTACGAACTGGCTTAACAAACGTCGATAAAAAAAAGACAAGTTCGTTAGAAGACAAATTAGCATTCGCCGCGCACGCCTTCACGTGAGGGTTTTTTATTCCCCTGAAAACAATTGCCGATACTAAATCATCGCTCTTACTTTTCACGACTTTTAAACGCAACAATGAACGCCTAGCGTAATCCGCATAAGTTGTGTATTCGTCAGAATCAGTGGACATAACGTCATAAAGAATACCCGCAATATCAATTTTCTTAACGCATAAAAATTTAAAATCTCGTTTAAAATTGGACCACGTCCGGTCGGTAGTGACCCAATCGCTTAACGAGGTGTTCGCATCACCTTTAAGAAAAGTCCCAACACGTGACAAATACTCGCTATCGTCCCATTTATTGCACGTTTGAGCTATGTCTACCTCTTGAAACCACGCGTCAACATCATGCACATTTGGATCGAAATTAGACACATAATACCGCTGCGTATGCACTGATTTTAAAGAATTTATGGCCTCGACTATTTTCTCCGTAGAATTCTTAACCGTGAAAGCCTGAGGGGCAGGTACGGGTGGAGTTCCAGAACGCACCGCAGATGATTCTCGGTTTTCTAACGCATTCAAAACGCGACGCTATTATTTGTAAGGACTCGCGGACACTATTTGATTTCGACGAACCGCTACGACACCGCGCCTTATGCTCGTGACTACGACGATAAGTGTTCTCCATATTTTATTACGTTAAAGCACTTCAAACTAAATAACACCGGACGGAAAAGCAAAGCACGTAGTTTGATCCCACTTCTGATATTAGGCATGATCAAAATAAACGAAAAATTACAACTAATAATTTTATTTAATCACAATAGGTAAAGTTACAAATAATTGCAAAACGAACGAAAATATGGAGAAAACACTTTCTAATCTTAAAATTAGGCGCAAAAGGATAAGCTCAGAGCAATACGACCGTCCTATGCCAAGTGCCCGGTAAGAATGGCTCAAGAGACTGAGCTCCGGCGCTCACCACTGACATAACGGCGACGGAAGTCAATTGACGATCTCTAAAATCAACGCTGTGGTGTTGCAAGTCTTATTTATTCCTAATAATATATATATATGACATTTTTAACATAAAACCAACTCGTGGATCCCGTGATTGTCGATCTCATCCAGTGAAAAATGCAGAAGCCAAAGGTGTATCTCACTGGTTCAGTCCATCTAAAGTCATCAGAATTCATAGTGTCACAATGTACAGTCGGCCAAAAATATGGTCTACCCCCCTACGGTCGAAGTTCATTTGCACGTCATGATACAACGAGGTCGATTTTCCCTTGCAATAACATGATGACAGTGACTTAGGGATATTTAGATGTCACAGAAACTTTTGTCAAAACTGGTAGACCACTTTCTTGGTCGACCGTACGAGACTGTCATCAAAGAAGGGTGACCGATCTAATGTGCATGACTTTATCTTTAGTTCTATGGCAGCACGTCATATATCTGCACATCGCTGCGGCCGACAGATGGCGTTGTCCCACTTTCTGATTTATCGCGTTAAACGAAGTCAGCAGCGCTCGTAAAATATTCATTGCTGCAGGGCATAGAGAAGTGAACATACCAAATGAGAGGACTTTATTCCACAACAATATTATAGTCAAGAAAAGAAGAAGTTTTGACAGACGGACAGTATAAATACACTAGCAAACTCTTTCTTAGTCATTATCATCGACACACACATCGATACTCGCAAAAATCAAGATGTCATCATGACATACATCGCGCAATAATCACTTTCGTAAAAGATAAACTAATTGTGTCATGGTTCTATTCATTATACTTGTACATTTTTTTTTTAATGAGTCGCCAGAGGGGCCAAAGACGCGAAGTCTTTGCTGTTTTTTTACTTTAGGGTAGGAAGAGTGACTTGTGCTCGGGAAAAATCCCTTCGGACGAACTGGGAATGGAGGGCCCAGACAGTGTCCGACTTGCACGGACTAAAAAACCCGGTTACAAGTCCCCTTCTCTATTGATTATTAATAAAAAAAACGTGTGCTTTATATTTTGAGGAGGGGCGGGGTAGGGAGGGGACTTAATCTACCCACAGTGTCCTGCCTCAGCCATTTGCTGGAAGGCCGGGAGAGGAGCATGCATTCTCCCGCTGGGCACTGGGGGGTGCTTAGGTCGGTCTTTTATGTTTTTGCCCGTTGGTTTATTCCTTGACCGACCCTCGCCCGTTTCTGTACAAATACTTGTACATTACACTTAAGACCCATTTACATTATACAACTTTCTTGCACTTTTCACACAATAAAATTGAGGCAATAAAACATTGCTCAGTCTAAACCTTAGAAACCTTAGGTTTAGACTGAGAAATGTTTTATTGCCTATAATTCCCTTTGGTTAAATATTTTTAGTATTTTTTTTATATTTTTATCATTGAGGAATAATGTTAAACAACCATTTTCTGTAGTCGGACTTAAAAATAAACAGTTAATAGCGGAGATATTCCAAAAAAATTGATGTCTTTCATTTGATCTTCAAATGACGTCATCAAAGGTTCAAAGGCATTTTTCTTTTGCCTTTGCTCTCACGCTTCACTTAAAAAAAAATGTCAATGTCTGTCATAATGTCATTTAAATTTAACTGATGATAGGATAGGAAACAAAACAAAAAGGCAATTTTCATTTTTGAATCTAAAAAATGGACTATAGAAAGTATTTTATTTGTTCAAATGACTCCATGAATAGCCCTGGCAAAATATTCGTCCGTGTTAGGGAAGATCTACGTGAGAACTGGTGTCGTCTTGCAAATGTTGAATATTTTAGGATATCTCTCTTGTACTGCTGCGAAGACCATATTGATGTAAGTAAATGGATCTATTTCGCAATTTGGGTAGATTGAGCGTGTCAGCCTTGACAAATTTTTCACCGGAGTTTCCACTGGTAAGCATTTTTTCAAAAATTATCGTGGAAAATAGACTTTCAGAACCAGAAGGTTAGAAACTCATTGACGACATGACGACGTACGAATGACAGATGGCAGTATTTTTTCTCTAAGCAAGATGGGCAAAGGAAATCAAGAGTTTCGAGTTACTGATGACGTATATCCGGTCAACCTTATCCGGTATTTAACAAATTAAATTAAAAAAAAAATACGCGACTAAAAGAATAAAACGCGAAGAATAAAATATAAAAAAATACTTTTTTTTTCTAACCAAAGGCAATTACTAAAATGATTGCGAATAATGTGAATAAATAAACTATGAAAAAATATCGCAGTGTCATGAAGAGTAGATAAGTTTGTATTATAAAAATTGGGTTATAGCTAAGTTTTAATGATATAAATAAAACGTTGGCTGACTTGAAACCTCCTTAGTCTGAAATGACGTTACTACTAATTTGTTAGGAAAATTTAAAACTGAAGTTATAACTCCCTAGGGAGGCAAAACTATACATAAATGGATTCACGTAAGAATAATTTAGACCTTAGTCCTTTAGTATACTGACGAGCAAGTGTGACCAAAACACATTACCCTCCTTTACGTCGCGCAGTTGGGCTAAACATATTGTGTTGTAAAGAGAAACAGTTCAACATGAGATTTGCCGAAGCAAATTGAAATCGGAATGGCTGTATAATAATTTATTAACAATCGTTTGTGAGTACAGGAGTAATTTAACATTAACTTTACCTTCCATTTTCTTCTGTAAATTTACTTTTCGCGAGTGAATTACTATGATAATATTACAGATATGTACAATTTAGTACAGGGTCCGGTTGCAAATGAAGGGTACACGGATTTTTTGAGTTATAGCGGTTTGAAAGTTAGTCATCACTTATCACGAACAATTACTATGGCAACCATTTATTTAGAAGTGAATAAAATATATGCTATGCTCGAAGTTTCTCTGTAAGATCGAATTCGTAACGAAGTGGTCCGACAGAGAACCAAAGTTATCGACATAGCCCACCGCATTAGCACGCTGAAGTGGCAATGGACCGGCCAAATAACCCGATTAAAGTTTGGGATTTATTAGAGGGTTACGTATCAAAATATCTAAAATTAAAAAACCTAACGTAATACAACCTACGTTCAAAATACCTAAAATCTAAATACCTTATGATTTTAAATACCTAAGCAACTAACACCTACCTACGAATTACCTAAGTTTAAAATACCTAATGGAGTAAATGTCTAATGTTTAAAATATCAACAGCTATGACACCTAAGTTTGATACACCAACATTTGAAATACCAAATGGTCAAAATACCTAAATGAAACGAACATCGCTTAATTTTCGGCGAGCGAGCGAAGCGAGCGAGCAAGACGGTTCGGGGCGGGAGCGACTCGGAATGGTTAGGTTCAAAGGCTAATGCGGGAGTGTAGCGGAGCGAAGCTCCCACATTAGCCTTTGGTGTTAGTTATTTTTTTTATTACCACGTGAAAAATCTAATTTGATTGATAAAATTTGGTATATGATTTACATTTAGGTACATTTCATAATGTTAAAGTCAATAATACCTAATGGAAATAATCATTTTCTGTGCTGTTACAAAAAAAATACCTTACATACGCTACGCTACGCTTCGCTCCCGCCTTAGCCATCTGAACCTAACCTATCCGAGTCACTTCTGCCTTAAAAAGTCTTGCTCGCTCGCTTCGCTCGCTCGCTGCCAGCGATATACTGGTTAGGATATACGAAAGCTTTCGGTATTTAGAATATATGTGAAAAAATCATTAGGTATTTAGATTTTAGGTATTTTGAACGTAGGTTATTTTACGTTAGGTTTTTTAATTTTAGACATTGCAATACGTAAGCATTTTAAGCTTTCGGTATTTTGAATATAAGTGAAAAAATCATTAGGTATTTAGATTTTAGGTATTTTGAACGTAGGTTATTTTACGTTAGGTTTTTAATTTTAGATATTTTGATACGTAACCATATGCTACAATATACTTAGCGATTACTCCATCTTCGAAGAAACATCTCTTGGTCCGGGTGAGCGGTTAGTTCCGAAGGAGTGTTGACGTCTCTTGATGAGAACTAACATACTAGATGTCGCTAGTGTCGCTGCTTAAGTGACTAAAAAAGGCAAGCTGAGATGTGCGATGCATGGGAAAAATTTGTGTCTAAACTCCTGACTAGTGGTGTGGTGTAGGGGTTTAGCACGGAATGCTGAGGACTTGGGTTCGATTCCCAGCGCTGGTCTCTTTTTCTGAGTTTTTCTGTGCATCCATGTTTCAGTTTGTATATCGTGTGAAATATAGGAATGGTAATTCTCTCATATGCAGGTATAAAAAACCTGAGAAGTAGACCCACGCGCTCGAAAAAGTAAGCAGCGGTACTTGTGCAGCGATGCTCGCTTGGCGGTCAGAACTCACGCTGAGAGACCAACCAGCGATCATTCTACTGTACAGCGTGGAGCCCCGCCCGAGCGAGTGGTGCGAGTAATCGCTCGTCGCACTCGAACACTCGCTTATAGCCGAGCGACAAAACTATCGGAACTACACACTCGCTTCTCGCTGCTCGCCAACTCGTTTCTAGTTTCTAGCTCTAATCGCTTCTCGCTCATCGTCAGTTGTGGGACCAGTGCCTTACGGCTCGGCCACGACTTCGCGCGTTTAGCGGCGTGGCGAGCGTTTTATCAGTTCATTGCGTGTGCCGCCAGGTAACCACTATACGGCGAGCGTCTCGGCCGCGCAATGAACACAGAAAACGCTCGCCGCGCCGCTAAACGCGCGAAGTCGTGGCCGAGCCGTTAACGTAAAAGAGTAACAAACGTCTCTACATCCATCAATCTAAAACAAATTTTCACTATTATAATATAAGTGGGGTAAATATTACATGCTGGTAGTGGTCGGTATCCTGGTGAGTCCACGTAGAAACTACGCCCCAAGCCCTCTCATTCTGAGAGGAGGTCTGTGCCCTGTGGGACGTATAAAGGCTGGGATAATTTCGATTTTTTGAGATCGTGGTGATGATTGACAATAGCGCCATCTCTCGATCTAGGTGAGCAGTATATGCTCTATAGGAGTATGTACGAGTAGCTATGTCGTAGACATGCACTAAACATAGATGGCACTGAGCGACGAGAGATTCGCAAATTAAGATGGTAACTAAAAGGAAATTTGTAGCAACTTCAAAAACTCAAAAAAAATGTGGGAGATTATAAACAGATTAACTGGTAGAACTGTTCGAGCTGTTGACGATGTGCTTCTTAAGTCTTTTAATTTAAAAGCTGATCAGTTATCTAACAAGTTCGCTCTGGATTTTGATAATAATGTCAATAACATTATAAACAGTTGTGATGAGCCGCTGCTTGATGAGAAAAACTATGTAAATTCCCCTTTAGTGACATTGTGATTAAAAAAAATGAACGAACAAGTTCTACATAAAATTATACAGCAAATAGATGACAAAAAAAGTCCGGGACATGACAAGATAAGGGCAAAAGACGTAAAATACATCTCCGAACAAATTACCCCCGTCTTAACGCACCTTATTAATTTGTGTATATCCCAACGTAAATATCCTGATAAACTTAAAATAGGCATTGTTAGACCCATACATAAAAAAGGCAGTTACTCGGATACCAATAACTATAGACCTATAACAATTCTGTCTTGCATAAATAAAATTATAGAAAAATACATTGGAAATATAATAAATGAATTCTTATCGAGTAACGGCATCATTCATGAAAAGCAGTTTGGCTTCCAACGTAATAAAAGCACGTCGCAACTTTTGTCTTTGTTTACAGATGAAATCAATGATCACTTAGATAAGAAATACCATGTACTTGCCATAATGATAGATTTTGCAAAAGCATTTGACACACTAAGACACAGTACACTTTATGGAAAATTGAAGCAGAATGGTATACAGGGACCCATGCTGGAACTCATAAAAAATTATCATACCAATAGGTATAACGCGGTGAGCATCGCGGGCGAACAAAGCGACCTAATTCCAACTTTATTTGGTACAGCACAAGGTTCAATTCTAGCTCCAACCGAATATTTATTGTATGTCAATGATATGTGCAAAATATTTCAGCATGGATCTGTATATCAGTTTGCAGATGATACATGTATAATCATAGCGCACAGGGACCTAAAGATTGCGCAGGCCATGATGCAAAGCGAATTTGACACATTGTGCAAGTGGGCCCACGACTTAGGTTTATCGCTAAACTACTGTAAAACTAAGCTTATGTATATTCACTCACCTTATAAAAAAGCCAATTTCATGCCGAAGATAGTTGCCCATGAACACAAATGTCTGCACAAACCTAGCGCATCTTGTAACTGTACTCATCTTGAGATTGTAAAGGAACATACCTACCTTGGACTAAAAATTGATCATAAATTCAGTTGGATTCCGCATATCAACCATGTGTGTAATAAACTTAGATCTGTACTGTCAAAGCTATTTGTTCTTAAACATAAAGTTCCATACAATACATTAAGACTTCTTTACTTGTCCTTGGCGGATTCTGTCATAAGTTACGGCTTAGAAAGCTATGGGAGATCATATAAAACATATATATAATAAATGATATTTACAACCTACAATTGCGTATACTTAAGACTATAGTACCTACAAAAATTAAATATAAATATAAAAATAATTATGAAAATCTATTCAATTACTGCAATTTGCTAACTGTATTTGATAAGATAGACTTAGCTATTGTAACCAAATACTTTAACAACATAACAGGGCTAAAGAGAAGAACACGTCCAACACACTTACGTAACTTAGCCAACCTCCCAACCTTTGAAATTGCAAAAACCAACAATGAATACGGTCAAAGAGTATGGAGATGCATCTTACCGCGTATTTTGAATAGATTTTCAAGTGAATTATTAAACTTAATTGAAGGTCGAACGAGTAGACAAGCTAGAAATATTATTAAAAGATACATGTTTAAAATAAGAGGGCAAACTACCGACAAATAATTTACTTAATAATTGTATACCTACACAACTCTGCCTAGCAATATCAATTATAATTGTTATTACTCTGTAGAAATAGATTACTTTGTATAATTAAAACGTACAGTCGAGGGCACAAACATATGGACGGCTCGGAGTCGGATATAATGTAAACACCAACCTTATTTAGTGATAAAGAGGTGTACAGATATTTTTGACTTCTGACGTGCGTGTGTTTGTGACCTTGACTGCATACACACAAAAAAAGACTTCTTAACTTATAAAATCTTTTTAAATTAAGATTATTAGTTAAGATTATGCATGCAATTTTGTAATTTTACTGAAATAAACAGTTTAAATTTTAATTTTTTTTTTTTAACTGTTTTGAGAACGCGTTGGTAAAGTTTTGGATGGCAGCGCTTGAGTTGGTGTAAGGTTCTTTCAGGTAATAAGGCCTGGATTATCAATCTAAACAGCGATCCGGGTGTCACCAACGGTACTGGCTGAATATCAGCGCTGGGGTGCTTTAAATGCGCTTTAAATAAGTAAATGTTAAGTACACAGGAATATTATGTAATGAGTAATATGTTCTGAGTATATGCAATTAATTTAATCTAATATATTAACATCTCATAATTATCACGTTGTTTGTTTTCGAACTCGTCCGAAAAGGCTTGACAGATTTTTATCAAATCAAAAGATTTTTATCTAAGCAAATGGCAAAAAACGGAACCCTTAGGGATTCGTCATGTCTGTCTGTCTGTCTGTCCGTCCGTATGTCACAGCCACTATTTTCCGAAACTATAAGAACTATGCTGTTGAAACTTGGTAAGTTGATGTATTCTGTGAACCGCATTAAGATTTTCACACAAAAATAGAAAAAAAAAACAATAAATTTTGGGGGTTCCCCATACTTAGAACTGAAACTCAAATTTTTTTTTTCATCAAACCCATACGTGTGTGGTATCTATGGATAGGTCTACAAATATTGAGGTTTCTAGTATCATTTTATTCTAAACTGAATAGTTTGCGCAAGAGAGACTTCTAAAGTGGTAAATCCCACCAGTGGTGGATCCCAGAATCCATTAGACAAGAGACTCGTAACAATATCTTCAAAAATAAATTCAAGTCATTTTTAATTAATAAATGTTATAACTCTGTTAACGAGTTCTTGAATGACGAAACTGCAATTTAATTTTTATTAATATAAATTAGGAAAATTATTATTTTAATAAATTTTGACAATTTGAGTAGGTAATTATAATTTTAATTTGATTCGCGTATTATTTCAAAATGACATTTTTTCAATAACTCATTGACATAAAATACTTATAATGGCAATTAATATTGAATGCATGATTGTAGTAATAATGTAATTTTATATAATTTCTAACATAAGCTAATCTTAAGTTTGGTTATAATTATTATTATTATGTGCCCTTACAGGGTGTCATGGACTGACTTAAATATTATAACACCTTGTTTCTATATGTACATGACTTAATAAACAAATAAATAAATAAATTAAATGTGTGTCCCCCCCCCCCTGTAACTTCTAAAATAAGAGAATGAAAAAACTAAAAAAAATATAATGATGTACATTACCATGTAAACTTCCACCGAAAATTGGTTTGAACGAGATCTAGTAAGTAGTTTTTTTAAATACGTCATAAATCGTAAACCGCATTTTTTTATAGATAATTTATTTATTTATTTATTTACTCATCACAAAAGCATCACAAACTTGTACCTTAACAGCTAAAGCCAAGACAGCACAAACTTACAAATTATGGTACGGAACCCTTCGTGCGCGAGTCCCGACTCGCACTTGGCCGGTTTTTTTACCTCTATTCTTCGTAGACGGAGTCGCGGGCAACAGCTAGTAAGTACTATATTATTAGACGTCAAGCTAGTTAGTCTCGTAGTGCTGCTACGTGCCAGCTACGCCGTGCTACGGCGTAGAGCGTCTACGAAGTATGAAGCCAAACTCGGATTTATTCTTTGTTTTCTTATACTTTAAGAGGCCTAATGACCTAGTGCTTTGATTTATGGTCTCTCAAGCAGAGGGTCGTGGGTTCAGATCCCGGCTCGCACCTCTGTGTTTTACGGAATTTACGTGCGGATCGAATTACATTTGAAATTTACCATGAGCTTTACGGTGAAGGAAGACGTCGTGAGGGAACTGTGAAGTTCTCAATCCGCAGTTGACCCGCGTGGGAACTACGGCCCAAGCCCTCTCGTTCTGAGGGGAGGCCTGTGACCTGCGTGGGACGTATATAGGCTGGAATCGATGTATACTTTATAGAAACGGAGCGGACGCGTGCATAATCAATTAATCGCATTAGTCAAAATGTCACTGTCACAGTACAAGGACAGCAGCGTTAGGGTGGATTTCAACTAATTTGACTGGTTGATTGGCCGCGCGGCTCCGATTTTATAAAAGCGTACTCTAACACATAAACTAACTACACATAATGATCATCATCGTCCCAGCATAATATGTATATGTCCCACTGCAGGGCACATGCCTCCTGTCAGAATGAATGGGGTTGGGTTGTAGTTGCCACGCGGGCCCAGTGAGGATTGGGAACTTCGCACACACCACTGAATTACCTGACGATTACTTCACTGTTAAGCTCATGGTAATTTTCAAATGTAATTTCGCACATAAATTGCAAAAAACTCAGAGGCGTTATCCCCGGGTTTGAACCCACGACGCTCTACATGAGAGAATATGTATAGGTCGAACCACTCGTCCACCACAGCTTTTTTTAAACTACCTATATTCTACTAATATTAGTGGCTATTATGAGCTATGTACAGTCAAGGAAACTGATTCACGTACCAAGGTGGAACCTTTTCACAACCAATTTCAAGATGATTTCTTTGGCAGATGTATGGAATGTCAACATGACATCTGCAGTGAAAATGGTTCACCCTGGTACGTGATTCAGTTTCCTTGACTGTACCTCGTGAGTCCGCCATTTTGAAAATGACCAAAAACTGAATCAACGAAAACAACAAATAATTTGCGTACTTGCTTACAAAATGTCACGAGGATTCCTTCCAATACCTTCATTCCAGGATTGAAGAATGCCATCTGTAGAAGTAGACAGACTACGAATGCATTACCGAAGCTACAACGGCGACGCTTCATTTGCGCTTCACTCCTCACGCTACGTCGACTATAATGTGAACCTTTGGATGTTTGTTTCACGCAAAGGCAATTGAGTTAGTCAAAATTTGGTGGCACACAGTTAACGAATTTTTCGCAGATAGAGTCGCGGGTAACAGCTACTATCATAATCATAACTTTCGATCGTTCATATTTCCCCAAACAAGTTAAAACCTAACCAATTCATTAAACGCAATCGATGAAAAAAACTAACGTAGTGCTCCAGTAATTAAATTTACTATTTTGCCAAGCCAAATTTCCAAGCGCGCGAGAGCGAGACAACGCTCCGAGTGCGAACGGGACGGCTATACCGAGAGAGTTTCGCCCAATCAATGCATACAGCCTTCCTGCAGAGCCTCAGTGTACCGTGAACCGGCGGAGAGCATACACGCCCTTTAAAAAAAAACAATAAAAACCAAAAAAAATCAATCGAAAAAAAATAATCGCGCAAAAACTACAGTCAGTTTCCACTAAATCAATCCTTGGACATTGATGATTGAAAGATTGATCCACGTCCATTGTACACGGTTCGGTTGGTTTTAGTGTTAGCATAGCCCTTAGTTTTAACCAAATTGGTGTCGTTTTTGGAGTGGAATGCAGCGTCCTTTGTTCTAGCAGCGGACTTTCAAAACATAGTAAGTCAATACATATAACATACACAAAAGGGCGCAACTGACGCATCGACTATTGGTCAAATTAAAACAAAATATTTTTTTGGTCAGTTATGCCCTTCTGCTTTTGGCAGTGCCATCGGCCATGTTGGAATTATGCAGCGAGATGCGTCGCTATTTCCATATGTTTATCGCAAGCTTTAGTTGATTGAAAGCGTTAACTGATTGAATAAAGGAATTGATTAATCCAATTGATGTGATTGCAATCAAAATATACATTTAGATTTTTGTGGCGAGCGGTTTTTTTTGAGAAATCTTTATGCGACAGTCAATTGTTTATTTGGTTTCTTAACAAAGGTTAAAGTTTTTGATTGATTTAAAGAAAAATGGTGTTTTTAATAAAAATGCATTAAAAAGAAATAGACTCTATATAGAGAGTTGTACTTTGATACCGTAATAATAATAAACAACAAAAAAAAATTTAAAAACTGCGTCATTTGTGCTTGAAATGACGAAAAAATATTCATCAAGTTTATCACTCTGAACGGGCTTTTGTGTATAATGTATTTGTGATTGAGTATTGTAAGAGAAATAACAATGTGTTTTTTTAGAAAAAAAGCTTAGTGCCAAGTTTCTTGCGGCGCATTCTTCTTGGCAAAGGTCTTCCTTTCCGAAAACGCTGATACACTCAATAAAGACATAAAAAGAGCTCTCAACGATCTACTTACTTGAAAAATAAATTATTAATTTTAATTTCATTTGAGATTTTCTTTTTTTTTAATGAGGACGAAAGTTCTTTTGTGTCCTCATGCTCCAGTTAGTTTAAAATGTATGTAATTATACATTTTAAGCGGTTTTAGCTCAAATATGCAACAAAGGCTAGCGTAGTGTGCCGCGACCTATTTTAGGTTAGACTGGTAGTGCTCGCGAACAAAGGAAGCGCACAAGTTGGCTGGTGGACAGAGCTTTGAGGGCCTATGTCCAGAAAAAAGAAAACTTAATTCCCCTTCTATAAGCTTCTGGAATTATACATAGAGTGATTCAAGAGGAATGTTTATATACTGTAGATATAATACAATGCATAATTGCATCCGTGCAAAGCCGGGGCGGGTCGCAAGGTAGTTATCATTAAATAAAACTAATAGTAAGTTTTCATTAAAAAAAACCGGCCAAGTGCGAGTCGGACTCGCGCACCGAGCGTTCCATACAAATTTATATGTATCTATGAACATCCAGTCTTAGCAGACCCCTGCTCCTAAGCAAAATGTGCGCTGTGTGGGATCATTGTAGATTGGTTACTTATATAGACAGACAGACAAAAAATTTAATATGTTTTTCGCAATTTTTCCTTTATCTGTGCGATAAGGCCTTGCTTTGTACCAAATTTCAAGATTCTGAGTTCACGGGAAGTACCCTGTAGGTTTTGATTCCCTTGCGTGTTTCGAAAATAAGTGAAAATTTTCGTCATAAACGGCTGTATCTTTTGATTGCGTTGGCTTAGACGTTTGATTTTTTCACACCTCCAAGGGACAGTAGACTTGAGTATTTGATATAAATTTCAGCTTGATACCTCCACGAGTTTCTGAGAAAAGGGTCTTGACAGACAGACGGACACACGGACGGACGGACAACAAAGTGATCCTATAAGGGTTCCGTTTTTTCCCTTTGAGGTACGGAACCCTAAAAATATAGAGTTTCAGTCAATCGTTTCTTTATAAAACATAGGAATAAAGGTGTTAGTTACAAATTTACATGGAACGCTGTGTTTTGCCGCAAAGCATACAAATATTATAGTCATAAACTTGTCATCATCTTCTAATGTATTAAAATCTCGTGTTTGTTATCGAACTCCTCCGAAACGGCTTGACCGATTTTTATGAAACTTTCTACATATTCGGTAGGTCTGAAAATAGGTAGCAGGCTATTTTTTGTATACCTACACCTATTTTCCGCAGACGGAGTCGCGGGCAACAGCTAGTATAACATAAAATAAACACATGCAACATTCTTTAAATCAAATTTAATGAAATCAATGAACTGAAACAATTACTTTGCTCACCCGCGATCCTGCCTGGGAGAGCAAAGTAATTGTTCATATAGGTGCATCCCACTTCATAGTATATGAATAAATGTGACAAGTTTGTATGGATGGATCGAAGTATGGATATGCTACTCTTTTATGTTAAAACGTTTTGACGGATAGTGTATAGCCTGGATTAACATATACAATACAATACAATGACTCTTTATTGTCCACCACAAAGAAAACAATACAGAAAAACAAGTTATTTGCGACCATATCGCTTCGGAGCGTTCTCTTCCAGGCAATCTTTTTACAAAAGAATATCAGCAAGGAATATACTACAGCAGGTGGTGCAAATATACAGAAATAAATAGTAATTTAAACAAACATTACACAAAAATATTAATATACAACATCAACACACACTTTCTGTGGGGTATGTATTACAATACCGAAGTACGAAAGACCGAATGTATTAAAACATCGAATGGGTCAAAAGACCGAAACCGTTAACTTTTTAAGATTGTTATAAAACAAACATAACCTAACCTAATGGGTTCTGTTTGAGGCCGTTTTAATAAATTCTGAGAAGTTTACGGTTTACGGTCCGGGGGCTAATTTTAATGAACCCTTCAGTTTATAAGTTTGATTTTTTTTTCAGAGGTAGCATATATCTGTATTTAACAGGGACATATGTCAGTTTTTGTGTAACTGGTTCTAATTGTTAACAAAAAAATAATTAACACCATGATTTTTACTACTCTGACGTGTCCGTTCCCCATTTTCATGAAAACATACGATAATATCTCAAAATCAGTCAACTTTAACAATATGTTGAGTGACCACATTCAAAGAATATTAGTTGTTACGTAATAAAAAACTGATGAATAATTTTTACTTCTAGTATTAACTTTATAGCTGAGGAAATAAGATGTGTCCAGCGTAAATTCTTTATTACTCTGGAGCGCGTTTCAATCAGTTGTTTCATAAAGAAAAATTAAGAAACTGGTGATAAATTCACACGTGGGTTGTTTTTACTCGCGTTTCGAACATGTCTAGTAGTGGATATTTCAGCTGGTGCAATTAGCTCCAGAGATACGAAGGTAAATATTTTATTTCTCAGTCCTTGATTCAGGTAACATTTTTATTACTCTGCCAGGTTTTTTGACGCTTGTATAACCGTTATTTTTTTTTTAATTATGCTTGATTCACTGCTTTTAGTACTACCTTTCTGTAGAATTAACGGCAACCTTCCAGAATGTTCGTATTATGAATCATCAGTATTTTTATTTACTTTTTTTATTCCTCTGTCCTTTGTTGTCCTGACATTGGAATAAAAAAAATACAGTTTTCATAGTAGTTTTTGAATAAAAGTACAGTTTACTTAGTTATTTTGAAATAAAACACGCCTTAACAGTAAAAAAAGTAAAATTTCAAGAGAATTTTTAGAATTTTTAGATTTGCCGGTGAGTATAAATAATAAGCGCAAAAAATGTTTTCAAGAATAATTAAGTACCTAGATTGTTAATTTTTACGTATAATAATACTTTAATTACTATTTATATTTTTTTATTAATATTTAACGTATTTTTTTACTACTATTTTTATTCCTCTGGACATAAAAACTAAAATGTTAATTATTTTCAAAATGGTTTTATAAAAATGAGTGCCAAAACAATATTTATGTTACTGAACAAATCTATTTTCATGGGAGCATGAATTTTTCTGTCAAATAAGTAAAAAAAAATACGACAGAGGAATAAAACAAAAATCACGACCTCGAAGAATCACCCTTAAACATTTATTTTATTATATTTTTTAGTATTTTTTGCTGTAGCGGCCACCGAAATACATCATGTGTGAAAATTTCAACTGTCTAGCTATCATGGCTAATGAGATACAGCCTGGTGACAGACGGACAGACGGACGGACGGATAGCGAAGTCTCAGTAATAGGGTCCCGTTTTTTACCCTTTGGGTACGGAACCCTAAAAAAACACGTTGTACATATAAGCTGGGATGAGAATATTATTACTTGTTCTTAGCTTAAGACATAAGTTAAATACGGAACCCAAATGGACCTAAGCTAAGAAGAATTAGCAATGCAAAGGAGTTTAGAACTTTTAAGATCTCGTTCGTCAAACAAACGTTTATTTGTGAGATTTTGTACAACTGACAAAATTAAATTGTAAACAGTATGTAAACATTGAGGAAAACCAAACTGCAAAGTAATGCGATGGTGTTTGGTGTGAATTGCGGTACTCTGAAGATGAGCTCAGGGGCTAAATTCAGGAACGGTCCAAGACGGTTTGCGAGCGGTAATTCAATCGTTTGGGAGAGGTTAGGAATGGGCTGAGCTTGGGATGAGCCTTATTTTCCTGTTAATTCGCTTTGTAAATAAATGAATAAACAAATAAATAAGGCTCATCCCAAACTCAGCCCAAACCTTTCGCAAACCAATGATTTTTGCCGTTCCTGAATTTATAGCAGTTCAAACCAAACTCAACCCAAACGATTGAATTACCGCTACCAAACTCGTGAAGGCCCGTTCCTGAATTTGGCCCCTGGCTGAGTTCAAAACGCGTCAGTGTAGTTTGGTGGTGGTGATGGGTTTGTGTGATATGTTTGTATTTCATACTAAATACAAACTGAAATATAGATGCACAGAAAAAACCCCAGAAAAAGACCAATGCTGGGAATCGAACCCAGGTCCTCAGCATTCCGTGCCGTGTGCCATACCCCTACACCACCACTGGTCTAGAGATTAGACACGAATCTTTCCTAGTCCGCTAAATCATCACCTTATGCAGTGACAAGCGCTCATCTATGGTACACCCTCTATCGAGAGATTTTAACACTCCTTCGGAACTAACCGCTCACCTGGACAAGAGATGGCGCTACTGTGCAACGTTAAACAAGTTAGCTTAGCTATGAAGTATCTTTTTGTATTTATTTTTTCAACTTCATTTTTTATTACTTTTACGGTCATCCCGTGAAATCATATATTTCATACTAAATACAAACTGAAATATACAAATTTCTATGATGGGATGACCGTAAAAGTAATAAAAAATGAAGTTGAAAAAATAAATACAAAAAGATACTTCATAGCTAAGCTAACTTGTTTGATATGTTTGTGTTCATACAGTGTGGAGGTGGAGGAACTGCATGAACAAGCATTTTTTACTTAAATGTAGTTATCGTAAGGTCGCGGGTGAGCAAAGTAATTGTTTTCACCAATTGATCTGTCTCAAAGTAAGTTAAGTGTGTGTTATGGGTACTAGGTAACGGATTTATAAACATCATCATCATCATCATTTTAGCCGAAAAACGTCCACTAATGAACATAGGCCTCCCCCAAGGCTCGACAAACAACCTTAACCAGGTCATCGCCCCATCTTGTTGGAGGCCTACCTACACTACGCCTATAAACGTACTTAAATACATATGAAACTTCCAAGACTATTTTTCATAGAAATATGTATCTGTGCTGCGACTGGGTATCAAACCCGGGACCTCTAGCTTTGTAGTCAGGTTCTTAGGAAAGTAATTATGCTCTTTTCTAGTAAGTACTTGAAGCATTTTAACATATTGTGAATTTTTCTACTAAAACTAGCAAATGAAGCAGAATTCGACCTTATTCTGACGCTCTAAGATCCACCCCGATCGCTCCATTTACTTGGTTCTTTAGAAATGATTGATAATAATCAAACACTATCTATTTATCCAGAAAGTCTGTAAATATAATATCGACCTTAGGGCGCTTGATATTGAGTTGAAAGTCCGTGCGTGGCGCGTTTAGTTTTAGTTGGTTGGTATGATTGATCGAGTAGACAACGCCATCTAGTTTGATCAGAGAGTAAATAACTTTTGGGTGAAATAATGGGCTAGAGGGTCATCTGAAGGTAAGAAAAGCGCCCAAAAGCGCTGGTAGACTCAAAACTAATACAAGTAAAAAAGCCTTTTTTAACCCCGGACCCAAAAATAAGGGTCTGTCTGTGGCACTGTAGCTCTTCGACGGGTGAACGGATATGGATGCGGTTTGTTTATTTGAAAGCAGGTTCAAAGTAATCTGCTCTTTTGTTAGCTGCGGAAGGGATTTTAGACGCATAATGGGCATTTATTTTATTTTTAAACGTTTATATTTGACCTAATTGCGTTGCGGGTATTTAAATTTTTAAATTTATAGTTATGTAATTGTCAAACTTGTAGATATATAGATTATGGCTCAAGCAGAGTGTCATGGGTTCGAACCCGGGCTCACACCCTTTGATCAATTATAACTGATCCAAATGAGCGCCAGTGGCCTTCTTTTTTCTCAGTACGTTGCGTGAAATTGTCAAGTTTAGCTGTCAAGTGCCAACCGAAATTCGACTGTAATGAAGTAAAGATTAGGTTCAAATTTCTGTGTAGGTGATGATTTTAATTGTTATGCAAACAAATAAAAAAGTTCGGACATTTTTTGAAGGGGATTTTGTTCGGCAATGTGTATCTTCAGTTATAATTGATCAAAGCTCACACCTCTGAGTTTTTCTAAATTTATGAAATACATTTGAGATTTACTATGATCCCATAATTGTACCGTATTTTTTATAATGAGTTTTACGGTGATGAAAAACATCATGAAGCTCTGTATAAACCTGCAAAAAATCAATGGTGTGCGTGAAGTTCCCAATCCGCACCGGGCCCGCGTGGGAACTACAGCCCAAGCCCTCTCATTCTGAAAGGCCTGTGCCCTGCAGTGGGACGTATAAGAGCCCTTAATTACATAAATAAATCATTTTGATTTTGTTTCATGGTTCATCTCAATTCTGGGATATTTTAAATCATATATTTTAACTTCAAACGACTCCGTATATCACACATACATACACACATACTGCTCCATACGTATTCCAAACTTCAGGTGAGGGATACATCAGGGAGCGCGCAGCGTTGCAGTAGAAAGATGGTTGGGCGGCTTTTAAAACGCGCGAACCGGTGATCTGACTCCATTTTTGTTTTGTTTTGCCTCTACGTCCTACGTGTGATTTGAAGCGAATAGAATAGAGATGTTGACACCACAAATCAACGGACGTACTTTTTATGAGCCGTCAAAATACAATTCTCCCATAGAGTTTGAATGGCAATAGCAACTTTATGACGTCACTTGTTCGCCAACTCAATCAACTAACTATTTATTTGTTTTAAAGCACCAAAAAACTGTCTTTGCAATTAATCTGGTTTTCAGGGGTAAAATAGAGCGTTTTTTTATTGGAGACGTG
Source organism: Archips xylosteana (assembly GCA_947563465.1). Classification (NCBI taxonomy): domain Eukaryota; kingdom Metazoa; phylum Arthropoda; class Insecta; order Lepidoptera; family Tortricidae; genus Archips; species Archips xylosteana. Next base: position 12,004,369 of record OX387371.1, read on the forward strand.
TCTCTAAATTATTTTTAACGGCGTCAACATCCCTATTACAAAGCGGTCCGATGCGGTGGCACGCGAATGCAATGCGATGCAACGCGGCAGCCCGATCCTAAAGGGGCTAAATTCAGAAACGGTAAAACACGGTTTGCGAGAGGATAGGGATGGGTTGAGCTTGGGATGAGGCCTATTTTCCTGTTAATTCGCTTTGTAAATAAATAAATTAAGATTGCTAAAAGTGATTATAAGTAAAAGAGAAAAAGAAAACTGTAAAGGAAAATATAATATTTTGTTTAAGAAATTTGATATCTTACCTGTGCATGCCAAGTTCAAATACCTATTAGCAGTTGATCAGTTTGGCAGCCAGGATTTTAAAGTGTGTAAGACATATAACCATAATTTAAGAATAACGTCGCGTGTGAGCTATAGGGAACCAAGATCTTGTAATTACTACGGACAAAGAACGAGAGCGTATCTAATCCCGCGAATTTTCAATAAACTTTTCCCTGAAACAGAATGTATTAGTAAAGGAGCATTTAAAACCAAAGTCAAAGCGTATTTGATAGATGCTTTCTTTGAATAAAATAATTAAGTATCATAACTAAGTTTTATAATAAACTACGTGATGTGCCTAACTGAATTAATAGTAGGTACCTATTGCTAAATATCATAGGGTATAGGTAGTGGTGGTATGAGTATAGGTATAGAAACATAATGTTAAAAATAAGGAGTGTAGTATTCGCCAACAAACTGTTTTGCAGTTTGGCGAAGTTTTTGTCATAAATTTAATGTATTTTTTTTTGGTTGAGATAAATAAAAAAAAAATAAAAAAAAAATGAATAAATAAATAAGGCTCATCCCAGTGATTTTTGGCGTTCCTAAATAGCAGTTCATCCCTATCCTCTCGCAAACGATTGGATTACCGCTCGCAAACCGTGTTGAATTTAGCCCCAGGTCAATTCATGAGAGCAGGCACGAATGGATTGAATGAAAGTAATGGCACTTTGACATCTTTGTAGGAAAACGACTGACTCGTGTCATTTGCATATTTGTGTGAAGTAGGTATATTTAAATGGGTAACATAGATACTTTCATGCGCTAATTTGAACCATTAATGCCAGTTCATGTAAATCAACCTGTACAGTCAACCAATTGGGGATGTCTATTTTTTTGCAATGTATAGTAAATCGAAAACCATTTCGAGATTAATGCTTTTTAACTCGTTTTCTGTAGTTATTTAATTTTAATATTATGTAATTAATTTATTATAAAACAAATAAGCAATGACCTTCATTTGACATTGGTGTAAATTGCGTGGCCGGTTCAAGTCGTACTTTATTCTATGTGGTTAGAATTCTTCACAATTTACGCGTGGATTATACTACGGAGTTTGATTTGGACCCGCTGTCTGACATCTAGCACTTTGACAGCGCCATTGAAGTGACACAGTGTATAGTGTACCACTACGCAAAAAATAATTAAAGGGGTTGCCTTATCGTACGCAATTAGATAGATTTAGAAATTTGGCATTTTGGGAGCCCTCAATTATAATCTGATGTCATCAACTAAAATAGTTTCAATAATTAATTTTGAAAAAAGTAGAGAACTAAATGACAAAATATTGAAATTAGTTCCTTATAATTGACTTTTCTATACAAAAAAAATATAAAAACCAGTGGTAATTTTTTTTAGACATTCCCAATTTGATACCAATATAGAATCTTGCCACATTAATTGTGTAAATTAATTAAATCGTCAGTGCGAGCCAAAGGATTATCAACTTTCCGATCACAACATGCAATAATTAAATATTATTATGGCATAAAACTAATGACGATGGAGCTGGAAGTGATGTAACTACATCGAGTTTGATCTTGTTTGATTCGTCTTTGGTAACCCACGGCAAAAAGTACAGTCAGCAAAAAAGCTTATATTAAAAATAGAATTAGAACAAAAACTTATTTTCTAATATATAAAAATCTCGTGTCACGGTGTTTGTTATCGAACTCCTCCGAAACATCCCTATTTCCGATTTCAATGAAACTTTTTTTTTCTGTATTCGGTAGGTCTGAGAATAGGTCGTAGGCTATTTTTTATACCCCTATCTTCGCAGACGGAGTCGCGGGCAACAGCTAGTAATTTATAAGTAAATCTGTCTACCTACACTAATATTATAAAGAGGAAAGATTTGTATTTTTGTATGTAATGAATAAACTTAAAAACTACTGGACCGATTTCAAAATTTCTTTTGCCGTTAGAAAGCTACATTATCACTGAGTGACATAGGCTACTTTTTACCGCGGGAAAAAACCTTTTCCTACGGGAAAATTAATTTATCGCAGGCGAAGTACGGACGGAAGGCTAGTCTTAAATAAACAGCGTTTTTTTAACGAGTGCGCCCGCTGTGCGCTGCAGCAGTAATGTGTGCTTGACCCAATTTCTTAATGTATCCGATCGATTGCTACAGCACAAAGCAAATGGAGGCTGGAGGAGATCGCTTTGAGGCAAGGTGTTGCCTTTAAGCGTCGCTTTAATCAAAGAAACAGGTACTGCATTTAATAGAATACTTCCACACTGATATTTCGACAAGGATTGGTTTTTATTTTGTAATACCAGAAAAATAACGAGCCTTCTCTTTTTTGAGGTCGGCAACGCTTCCTTAACTCAAGTTATGTTATGGGTGTGCATGGGCAGCGGTGATTGCTTTCCATAAGCTAACATCATAATTCCATTAGTTAAAGATTTCAGGAGCATTCTTAATTATTGTGACATTGGAAGAATTCTCCATTTCTTTTATTTTTATTTTTTTATTTTTTGACGTTGGAAGCACATTCTACACTTCCACTGAACGTAGATATAGTTAAGATGTATTTTGTACCCTGTATTTTTTTATATAAATTTATGTTTTTATACTTTTTACCAATTTTTAATGTTTTGTTTTAGAATTCTTCCAATCTTGTTTCTTATTTGTTTCTCAAGTTGGTCTTTAGTCTCTTTACAGCTTCTAAACAGTGCTGACGTGTTTGATTTATTTTAGCTTATAGCTCAGCAGACCCTTAAGGTCCATTTAAAGCCCTTAAGGCCCCAGTCAGTTACAATAGAGTAACAAACATAAATACTCCAGTGAAATATTCGCATTTTTAATACTAGTAAGATGATATAGATTATCAACTAGCTGTTGTCCGCGACTCCATCTGCAAAATTATTCGCAGACCTGAAATTTTATGGGATAAAAAGTTTTCTCTATGACAATTCAGGAATCCAGGATATAAACTATCCGTGTGCCATTTTTCATCGAAATCCGTCAAACTGATTTAGTGTGAATGAGTAAGAAACCTTTATACATAATGTATCCTCCTAAAACCCTGCGTATAATTTTTTGTACATACTTCTAAATTTACTTTGAACTTCAATGAACTGAAACAATTAATTTGCTCACCCGCGACCTCACGATAGCTACGTTTAAGTAAAAAACTCTAACATTTGGTAGCACAGTGAACGGTTGCGGTACTCTGAGGATGAGCTCTGGTTGAGTTCTAAACGCGTCAGTGTAGTTTGGACAGTAGTGTGGTGGTGTTTGGAGGTGTGGAGGTGGAGTAACTGCATGAACACACATTTCTTACATAAACGTAACTATCGTAAGGTATAATATGGACCTCGACTAAGCAAAGCCTGATTCAATAAATAATGACCTTTAACTCGATAGCAATAAGATTCCTAATCCAAATACATAATATTGTTTCTGGGTCTGAGCACAAAATAAAAAAGTAGTCTAAGGAGGCTATATAAATCTTCGCATTTATATTAATTATTAAGATAAGATTGAAAAATGTATTATTATAAACATTACAATAGTATTTTAACAGTCTCTGTGTTCCCTGGTCCAAACAAATGGAAAAGAAAAACAAAGTATTTCTAAGACAAATACTAGTAAAAAACAATATTTTTTTCCGAGAAAATTAATTATTATTTAACGAAAACGTAGTTCTTATTATCTCATTTCGCATAAAATATCAGCTTGTTAAAATATTACACGTTAGAAATTGAGTCAAAATAGTATAATTAAAATGAAAAGTAGGAATTTCAAAGTATTGCCTCCGGCGTAGAGCCACTACGAACTGCGTAGCGGGTCTACGGGCGTAGATGGTTACGAGAACACCCGAAGTAAAATAAAGAATTAGAGGCGTTTATGTCCACCTGAGCCGCAGGCGAGGGTTGATGGTTAGTCGAGGGTAAAATGGGTATTACATACAAGTATACTCTTTTCAATTTAATAGCAACTTTGCCATTGCATTGCATTGTGGTGGCCTAGCGGTTTGACATGACTGTGGCCTCTCAAGCAGAAGGTCGTGGGTTCAAATCCCGGCTCGCACCTCTGAGTTTTCGGGAATTTATATGCGAAATTACATTTGAAATTTACCATGAGCTTTACGGTGAAGGAAAACATCGTGAGGAAACCTGTATACACCTGCGAAGAAATTCAATGGTGTGTGTGAAGTTCCCGATCCACACTGGGCCCGCGTGGGAACTACAGCTAAGGCTCTCTTATTTTGAGAGGAGGCTTGTGCCCTGCAGTGGGACGTATATAGGCTGGGATGATGATGATGATGATGATTGCTAATAACGCCGCCGCAACGTGTGGCACTAAGAATAAGGGCTACGGATTAGCCCGAAACATGTCGAGCTAAACTCCATCATAGACGTGAGTTGACAGTTTTTTACGCATTGCTAATAAATGTTCACTAACATTACTGTTTCTATAATAACTTATTGGAATTGCCTAATACCTAAACATCAAAATATATGTAAATATTTATTTAAAGTCAAAAATACAAAAAATTAAACAATAAATTTATAACTTAAGACTAGCCTAAGTTCAGTCAAAAAGTCCCCCACGAGTTGTCCCTGGCGCAAAGGTACCCATCACACTGGCCGCGTCACCACGTTGAATGGCGATGGACAACCTAAACATCAAAATTGTCTCATTCCTATAATTTATAAATGACCTAAAATCTCTCATGTCATGTCCGATGTGCCTAAATATTTAAATGTACATTTCCTTAAAATACCGAATCACAGATACAACAACATTTCAAAATAACTTAAACTGAAAACTGCACAAAAACAAAGAAAAAAAATTTGCTTTTCTGGAATTTATATAGGTATTTAGACACTAAATCCTTTTGAAATCTACGGACGGAGAGACGGATAGATGGACACACCTACATTAGTCTGTTCATCACTGCATAGTATAAAACAAATTCGCTTCCCTCTGTCTGTCCCTATGTATGCTTAGATCTTTAAAACTACGCAACGGATATTGATGCCGTTTTTTTAAATAGATAGAGTGATTCAAGAGGAAGGTTTATATGTATAATACATGCATAATTGCACCCGTGCGAAGCCGGGGCGAGTCGCTAGTATTTATTAATTTCTTAATAATTGGTTGTCTGGAAAAGATCGCTTTTTAGCCATCTATTGTCGGTCTGAAGTTTTACCTTTGTAATTTCACTATACTGTTCTTGGTGTTAAATAAACAATATTTGTTTTGTATTGTATAGATAACTAAGTGATCTTAAAATGGTTCCGTTTATTCTTTTCTATACAGAACCCTAAAACAATGTGTTACATTCAGCCGCGATCCTGTAACACATTTCATTCACTTTTACCAATCTAGCCCAACAATATGACTGCGTGTTCCAAAACATACAATAAACGAAACTGCCGGCAACATATAGGTCCGGTCGTTGGACCCGCACGTGACAGGAATCGGCCATCTTGGCGCAGCTGTCAAACTGACAGAAGCGTTATGGGCGTGATATAAAATTGGCTACATTCTCAAAACGTTTACGACGGACGATGGTAAAAGGGTGTGGGCTTTAGGCACATATTATAGGTAACGACACGAGAGCTGAGGCGAATGATTACACGCACAGCTACATAAAGTACTGATTGTAAAAAAAGTAGTGAATGAATGACATGAATGTGTGAATGAAAATGTGAATTATATGATCTTACGAAATACCTACGCAATACTATGCATATTATAATTTTTATTTTATCGTACATATAACCTATTTTTGTAATAAAACAATTTAAAACGGATAAGAAATATTCGCATCAAAAAAAATCGGTAATGTATAAAAAGCGAAAAATATTATGTGATTTAAATAAAATAGATCAAAATATTTCTTAACGGAATAGGTTAAAGAAATTTTTAGTCAATCTTGTAATTCACTGTTGAGTCTGTTGATCTTGCTATCGGTACGAATAGACGTCAAAATCCCGCTGCCATTACATGAGATGTGACTGTGTGCGTGACCTCAACTCTGGTGGCGTTACCTATATGTAAGATGAGATTTTAAATTATTACTATCTCAATATCGAGATATGAAATTGCTAATTCATGTGGAAATAATGAAATGTCAAACGCATTGTCTGTCGAATGCAGATGTCACTGACCTCTCGAACAAGCCCTGAACTGTTAGACAGCAGAGTTCAACGCACGGGGATCATCCCAATCTTTATGGTTCAAGCGTCCTGTATATCTTAAGGAACAGTGGCGTGTAGCGAATATATTCTCTGGGCAACTCGGGGAGATACGCGTGAGTTAGTTGTCTTCGGATTCAAAGTCAAAGTCAAAAAATCTATCAGTTTAGGCTATGACAAGCAATAATGATCATCATTATAACGTGCTATGGAGAGGGCTATGCTCGGGGTTTCTCTAAAAGATCGAATTCGTAACGAGGTGATCCGACAGAGAAACAAAGTTATCGACATAGCCTACCGCATTAGCACGCTGAAGTGGCAGTGGGCCGGCCAAATAACCCGAAGAACCGATAACCGTTGAGGTAGACGAGTTCTTGAGTGGAGACCACGGATCGGCAAACGTAGCGTAGGACGTCCTCAGAGTCGGTGGAGCGATGATCTTCGCAAGGCGGCTGGCAAGAGCTGGATGAGAGTGGCCGTGGATCGTGCTCAGTGGCGTGCCATGGCAGAGGCCTATGTCCAGCAGTGGACGAACATAGGCTGATGATGATGATGATGAAGCATTTTTGAATGTCGAAGAAGCTACCATCACTACTGCATGGTGAACGGTTGTGTTTCTCTGAAGATGAGCTCTGGTTGAGTTCAAAATGGGTTTGTGTGATTTGTGTGTTTGTACAGTGTGGAGGTGGAGGCATTAACACGCATTTCTTGCATAAACGTAGCTTTCATAAGCGGGTGAGCAAAGTAGGTACCTATCTAATTGTTTCAGTTCAGTGCTAGCAAATGTCGACTTTAAGGTGACGAACCTTTTCTTACCCCGATTGTACCTCGGTTTTGAAAATGACGCGTTAGTGTGTTATCAACACATGCCGTTTTTTGAGCGAACAGTCTTCATCATCATCATCATCAAAAAATATCAAAAACATAAAAAAAAATTTTTGTTTTTCAGTTTTGTAACGTCATTTTCATACAATTTATATGGCTTCTCACAAAACTGACACAAAAAATTGTATGGAAAACTTTGGAATTTTTTTAAGAAAATAGTAACTACTACACTTTTTTTTGAAAATGTTTTACCGATTCCTCGGCTTGTTTTCTTTCACGAAACTCATGCTGCAGGCGAGCTATTAATAATAAATAAATCTTCTAATATTTAAATATCAAGTGTCACGGTGTTTGTTATCGAACTCCTCCGAAACGGCTTGACCGATTTTTATGAAACTTTTTTCTCCATATTTGGTAGGTCTGAGAATAGGTCGTAGGCTATTTTTTATACCCCTGTTCTTCGCAGACGGATTCGCGGACAACAGCTAGTAATAAATAAATATCATGGGACAATTCACACTAATTGACCTAGTCCCAAAGTAAGCAAAGCTTGTACTATGGGTACTAGACAACGGATAAACATACTTATACATATAGATACATATCTAAATAGATATTAAACACCCAAGACTCGAGAACAAACATTCGTATTTTTCATACAAAATCTGCCCCGACCGGGAATCGAACCCGGGACCACATGCTTTGTACTCAGGCTCTCTAACCACTAGGCAATTGATTGTCGTTATAAGAAAAGGGTTAATTTTTTTAAATGCCCTACCGATTCCTCGCGATGTTTTCTTTCACGAAACTCAAACTACGGGCGAACTATTAAAATCGAGAAACCACAAGGCATTATGTAAAACAGAACTGACATTTAAGTTGGTCTTTGGATCGGAACTGTTCAAGTAGGTCAAATTACTTCCAGATCTAGGTATCGAGTCCGGCTTAAGCGTGGCCACTGCATATTGAACCTTGTACAGTGAAGATACGGTCTATAGTTGAAATAAAGCTGCGAGTTACAACTTTGTGGTGGCAAAGGAATATGAATGGAGCTAGGCTGATTGAAAGCGGGTTCCGTACTAATAGACCGGGAGATGATGACACAAAATATTAGGTCATTTGTACCAACCAGTATGAAGAACCTGAAGAACCCTTCAGGGGTCTAATTACGTAATGACAAAAAGTAAAATTGATGGTCATAGCGCTGGTACCGGTGGCCCAATCGCGTGGGCGTTAATCGAACGTGTCGGATAAATAACGAGTATCGAACGATTTCTTCTTCGAAAAATTCTTGTATTTTCTGATAGTCGATAAAAAAAGAAGGCGGTTGCGTAATGCCATACTTCTCCGGTGTGACTTACAGCCCGCCATAACGACGCGATTACATTAGTTAAAAAAAAAAACAATTCAATTATTTAATAATTAGACCCCTGAAGAACCGCCATACTGGTACAAATAACCTAATATTTTGTGTCACCATCTCCCGGTCTATAAGCTTAAGAGCAATATGACACTGGTGATTTGCGAATTTATAAGAAGCGGAGTGAACGCGCGGCGTGATCGCCGCAGGCGCAACATATTCAATCATTTTCATCATCATTTCAGCCGAAAGACGTCCACTGCTGAACATAGGCCTCCACTAAGGCTTGCCAAACAGGTCGGTCCCGTACCATCTGCATCCAACGCGATCCCACAAACTTGACCAGGTTCGCTCCTTCTTGTTAGAGGCCTACCTACACTGTGTCTTTTTCGTAGACGCCACTCGAGAACCTTTTTGCCCCATCGGCCATCAGTTCTATGATCGATGTGCCTTACCACTGACACTTGAGTCTGGCGATTCTTCGAGCTATGTCGGTGACTTTGACTTTAATTTTTGCGCGGATTTCATCATTTCCAATACGACTCCGCAGAGAAACTCCGAGCATAGCCCCCTCCATCGCCCTCTGAGTGACTTTGCGGCCCATCGTTAGCGGCCACGTCTCAATGCCATAACTAAGTCATCACTGGCAACACACACTGGTAAAAGACTTTTGACTTGAGACATTGCGGTATATTGGATGACATCGTATTGCGGAGCTTCCCGAACACTGCCCAGCTGAGTCGGATTTGTCGATTGACCTACCTAATTCAACTGTATGTCCCAGGTAGATATTATTATAGTCGTCAACAACTTTTAGCGGTGACTCTTCATTGATAGCAAAAAAATGTGTATGATCCTAACCGATCTCTTACAATGGTTTTTGTAACAAAAACAATCTCAAAGTTATTTCAAAATTTTCGACGCTAAATAAATAAATGAACTTGTTATTATAATAATTCCAAGTTCCCTTCCACGTCAAGAAAATATCAAGAATCTCAAGACAAATATACGATGTTGTCTTTGCGTTTATTATTTCACTTTATTTTCAGGATGGTTGGAGACTTCTAAAATAAAGTATTCTGGGAAAGGAAAGGTTTCATTACTTCAAATCTACTTGAATATAGATTCTTTAGCGATGTTATCACTGTTTGTTACCGAGGTTACCAGCGCCAAATGGGCTCAGGACCACTTTATTCATAGTCCTATTTCGATACCTTCTTATATCCTCATTGTATGGTCTACTGTTCTGATTTACCAACATTCCTATATCGTCACTGTCCTTGTCCTAACTTGTCCGCTTTCCTACGTAAGCAAAAATACCAACTCGTCAACATTTTTATTTCGAAACCCAGCGCCAACTCGTCAACAGTCTTATTTCGACTACAGTGCTATCTCGTCAACATTCCTATTTATACCAAGCACTGTGGTGGTCAAATGAGGGTCGATGAGTTGGCACTGGTGACCAAGTAGTACTGTGGTCGATAAAAGAAGTGGACTGGTTGGTACTGTGGTCGAAATAGGAATGTAGACAAAATGGGATATTGACGACTTGATTATTATTTACATCAAAAACTTACTCAAATTTCTATCTGGCTATCTTACGCCCACTGCTATCTTCAGGTGTGCAATTCTGGGAGCTGACTGCGTAGTTCTACTCGTATAATACTATGTAAATTTATATCTGACAACCCTCATCTTTGTTGATCTTATGCGGGATCAAAGGACAGGCGGACTAGTAAATTAACAGTTATATTTACAGTTAAACAGTCGAGACGGTAAGGGTTTCGTACAATATGGTTATATAGAATTAAACCTTGAATCCTTTACCTTGGTTCTTTGTCATGGTAGCCAAGTTGACCTATCGCCTCTCAAGGACGGTTGTGGGTTCGAATCCGGACTCGAGCTTGAGTTAATAAAATAAGAGTGTTTTCTCTCGAGTCTTGGGTGCTTAATATGTATTTAAGTATGTATGTATCTATATAAGTATGTTTATCCGTTGCTTAGTAACCATAACGCAAGTTTTGCTTACTTTGGGACTAGGCCGATTGGTGTGAATTGTCCCGTGATATTTATTTATTATGTGTTTGTGTGTGTGTTGCCAGTGATGACTTATGGCACTGAGACGTGCCCGCTAACGATGGGCCTCATAAGAAAGCTCAAAGTCACTCAGAGTACGATGGAGAGAGCTAATCAGGGATGTTCTCTGCGGGATCACATTAGAAATGGTGAAATCCGCGCAAGAACTAAAGTCACTGACATAGCTCGCAGAATCGCCAGACTCAAGATCGCTCGTAGAACTGACGGCCAATGGGGCAAAAAGGTTCTCGAGTGGCATCCACGGACCGGCAGACGCAGTGTAGGTAGGCCGCCAACAAGATGAAGTGACGACCTGGCAAAGGTTGCGGGATCGCGTTTGATGCGGTTGGCGCGGGATCGATCTATTTGGCGAGCCTTGGGGAAGGCCTATGTTTAGCAGTGGACGAACTGGACGTCTTTCGGCTGAAATGATGATGATGATAGGTACTGACCTATCTAAATGTGCTGCTCTGTAGACAGACTATCTATTGCCCACAATTCCGTCTACACTTTTCTAGACAAAAAGACTCAAACTCGACTCAATCCATCGCAACATTCATTCTATAAGTAAACCATAACCCTCATTTGTGAATATTCGGTTAAAGATCCAATAACACATGACGAATGTAAATTTTATCGAATATTGCTTACTTTACTTCACCGCAAAATCACCTTTAAACGTAGCAGCATATGATTGATTTTTCTGCCGCTAACATGATCAATTCACGAACTCCACAGCGCCAAGGGAAACTAAACCTTACACGATACACATACGGTTGTGTTTCAATAGGCACTATTTACATCTGATTGGCTGTTCCAAAATGATCCATATTTTTAGTAGGTTAAGGTTGGTTTTCCCGTTCAGGTATCTTTGGCTGCTTGCCAGTACACCTGAGACCAGCGTGCTCCATAAATTGTGCAGTTAGGAAATGAAAAATTGAGCGAATTGAGCTCTTATGGTCCACTGACAGGTGTCAAATGACGAGAAAAGACGTATTTGCTGCTATAGAGGGTGTTTAGGGAGCTCGAAATTAAAGCCAGCTTACTGTAACTTAACTGCTTTAATGATCATCAACATAAGCTCAAACAAAACGAAATACAAAACTACAGATGCGAAGCCGGTTATTAACGATTTTAACCAAGCGGTTAAAAACGCATTTTTCGTTATTAACGGTTATTTAACCGCATTTTATTACGGTTAAATACTCGCACAGCGTGGTATGGACAACCAAAAAATAATCAGTCAGTATACTTATGTTCTTTAAATATGATTTATAAAATCTAAAATAAAATCTTTATCCTTCGGATACCGATTTTTCACTTCACCTAGGAGTTGACTGCACAATAAAAAAACATTATTTACCCTTTTTCGTTGACGCAGTCGGATAATTAACCGTTAATAACTGCATTTTATCGGTAGCTAACCATAAATTTGGTTAATTAACGGTAGCTAACGGATTTTTTACAACTATATACAAAACTCTCTTGTGTGATTTCTTGGCGATACAACGTTAGCGAGTTTACAATCAGTACAGCGCCATCTAACGAAACACTGTTTTCGAAACACGTAAAACACGACCCTCTGGTCTCCCCACGACGACCACGACCTGCCTGACGAGCCTGGTGATTTCACTATCTGGTAATTATGGGAATTCGGTTTTGAATGGAACATGGTGTATTGAAAACAAGCTCTTTTGGTAATCCAATATAGAGAAAAACACGGTGACAGGAAAGTCTGGTATTCTGAGAATTGGGTATTTTAGAAATAGGGTAGGTCGGCAATCCAGTATTTTGCAATTCTGATATTTAGGGAACGAAGAAAATTTAGGCATCAAATTGGGGATGTCTATTTTTTGCAATGTATAGTAAATCGAAAAACATTTCGAGATAAATGCTTTTTAAGTCGTTTTCTGTAGTTATTCAATTTTAATATTATGTAATGAATTTATTACGTAACAAATAAGCGATGACCTTCATTTGACATTGGTGTAAATTGCGTGACCGGTCCAAGTCGTACAGTCAAGGGCAAAAATATGTATACACTTTAGTACCTTGTCTATTTTCGTCATATTTGAACTGCCATATATGAACTGTCACAGTGGTTAAAGTGACAAGGTACTAAAGTGTATACATATTTTTGCCCTTGACTGTACTTTATTCTATGTGGTTAGAATTCTTCAAAATTTACGCGTAGATTATACTAGTTACGGAGTTTGATTTGAACCCGCTGTCTGACATCTAGCACTTTGACAGCGCCAGTAAAGTGACACTAGTTACAGTGTACCACTACGCAAAAAATAATTAAAGGGGTTGCCTTATCGTACGCATTTAGATAGATTTAGAAATTTGGCATTGTGGGAGCCCTCAATTATAATCTGACGTCATCAACCAAAATAGTTTCAATAATTAATTTTGAAAAAAGTAGAGAACTAAATGACAAAATATTGAAATTAGTTTCTTATAATTAACTTTTCTATACAAATAAAAATATAAAACCACTAGTAATTTTTTTTAGACATTCCCAATTGATGCTCCTATGAACGTCGAAGAATCTACCACCGGTTCGGAAAAACCCTGTTGAGAAGAAACTGGCAAGAAACTAAACACGGTATATATTTTTCAAACAGATCTACATTAAGTATTATTAAATAACATACATCTACATAAAGTATTTATTACAACTAAATTTTTTAACACAGTAGATACGCTATTTGGGACTAGAGATCGCCAATTTTGATTTCACCCTGTATCAACTACTGTGTTCTCGCAAGAAAACATTTCATTTCATCTCATTTCAATGTTTATCTAAACACATTTCGTATTAAGCATAATTGTAGCAAGCTAATATAATCATTCCATAAATTGCAAGCGTATTTTTCTGCCTATTTAATATTCAGCCCGCGGTCCGGATGAACAAAGAAACAACGGGATGAATTAAACGGACAGACAGCAGCACGTACCGTTAATATACACTGATCTATATGTATATTTAGACAAGGATTAGTTAGCGGAGGTGACGGATTGGAATCCTTACTTTGCATATTTCGTTGAATATTAGTTAATAGTATTCATAATAACTTAATTAAGTTACTCGTGTATGTAAGGGAAAGCCAGAATCCAGTAGTTTTTTTTTTTTAATAAATATGCTTGCGTTTGATCATAATCATGCCTGATGGAAAGCGAAGATGAGGCCTACGATGGAGCACGCTTGCCTAGTAAATGCTCATTCACACTAGACTTGAAAGCGGCTAAATTGTAGTGTTCAGGGAACACAGTCGCAGGCAGGGAATTCCACTCCTTAGCTGTGTGCGGATTTTGGGAATACTGACGAAGTAAGGGTGGAGACCCCGCCTACTTCTCGTCGACCTGTGGAAGAAAGGAGCAGGTGTAATAAGGTCGTGCAGTTCCGAAGCACATTCACCGCAATGTAGCCTGTAGAATACCGATAGGGAAGCCACTCTTCTGCGATGACGAAGGCTCTGGCGACAAAAATCCGCATCGCAGGCGACGCCGATGAGCCTCTTCGCTCGCCGTTCTACCGAATCCAAAGCAGCTAGTTGATATTCATATTAAGAACACTGCGCAACAAAACTTCACTAATAGACTCAGGTTTTGGAGAAACTTAAAGGAGACAGACTTGTAAATAAAAAAAAATCACGAGACAATTCACACCAATTGACCTAGTTCCAAAGTAAGCAAAGTTTGTGTAATAGGTGCTAAGTAACGGATAAACATACTTATATAGAAAGACACGTACTTAAATACATATTAAACACGCAAGGCCGGAAACAAACATTCGTATTTTTCAAACAAACATCTGCCCCGACGCGGAAATCGAACCCGGGAGCTCAAGCTTCGTAGTCAGGTTCTCCAACCACTAAGCCATGTGGCCGTCGTGCTTGTAACGTATCGTTTGAAGTCAAAATCAAAATTCTTTATTCAATTTAGGCATCAATTGATGCTCCTATGAACGACGAAGAATCTACCGCCGTTCGCGGTGATAGTGTTACAATAATGGAATTAATTTAACCTTTTTTAGGGTTCCGAGACCAAAGGGACCTTATTACTAAGACTCCGCTGTCTGTCCGTCCGTTCCTAATAGCTAGACACTTGACATTTTCACCGATTATGTATTACGTATTACTGTGGCCCAAAACAACAAAAAATACAAAAAAATAAAATATAGTTAAAAATCGTTCGTCACATATAAAATGTGTTTTTTTGTACGTTTTAAACTCGATTTTATAATATTTTTTCTGAACTATTTTTAAATCACTGTTCAGAATTCATGTAAGAGTCCGACTCGCTCTTGACCGATTTAGAAAAAAAAGTTGTCCTAATGGGTTCGAAGCCACAACTAAAGGCTAGCAGACCATTTAGGCTACAGGCTTCTCCGAAGCTCCCGCAACAATGCGAACTCCGTTAGTGTACCGTTACAGTCCCCCCCTTCTAAAAGGTTCGCTTTGAACTCGCCCTTTGATCTGACGGGGAATTCCGCTCAACTTATTTTTATTATATTCCCAAAGTAGCTTTTACATTTTAAAGGTGCGTTGTTGTAGGGAGAGTGTTTCGGTTTGTGATACTGTTCGTGTTGCAGTTACGAGGTAAATGTGAAATGTTTGGTTATGATAGCCATGGTAGTCTGGTTTTACCTATGGTCTCTCAAACAGAGGGTCGTAGGTTCGAGTCCGCGCTCACACCTTAAGTTTTTCGGAATTTAAAATTCAAATTCAAAAATATTTGCTTGTCAAACATAGGTTAAATAAGGTTTGGACAATAGGTGACAGGTCATAAGTATCACTACGTTGCGCCATAAGGCATACAAATAGCCACAGCTTGACATGCAGCAATTTACGTTTAAATTACATTTAAATTTTTAACTGACTTCAAAAAAGGAGGAAGTTCTATATTTGACTATGCACCTATGAAGAAATTCAATGGCATGTGTGATGTTTCCGAACACCAGCTTAAAAAAAACACCCCAATAGGTACTTACTTAAAGTGAGAATGATTTCTTTGTCTTAATCCATCCATGGTGTGCGATATATGCACCTTTTCCACAAAGTTAAGGATGCCCCAAACAGAAAAGTAGCTACCCGTCATGAAAACAGACTCGGTTTACCAAAATCTAATTTAGCGATGTACAAAAACAGTCCATATGTTAGATTTATAAGAATTTACAATAAAATTCCAGAATATATAAAAGCTGAGAAAAAGCATCATTTATTCAAAGTTAAGTTAAGGAACCTTCTTATTAAAAAAGCATATTATTCTGTAGACGAATTGTTTAATGATAACGATAAATGGTAGAAATTTGACATAAAATATTTATTTTGAAATTAAGTAGGTAAGTATTGTGAAATGTTTAAATTTATTTAAGAATAAATTAATTAATGTAAATTGCCATGCCCGACCAGGGCCCATATGAACCTAAATGTACCTACTTAGTTATTAAGAACTGTACAACACTATGGTTGCAATAAACGACTATGACTATGACTTTATTGACTAGGAATTTACAAACATTATAAAACATTAAGTTTTAAAGTGCTAAAGTTTTATTAGTCTAGTTTACATTTACCAAAAATCAAAGTCAAAAAGTTTGTTCTGCAAGTGCCGCGAAAGCCGAATAACCCGTGATCTCCTAGTGGTTTGACCTATGGTCTCTTAAGCAGAGGGTCGTGGGTTCAAATCCGGGCTCGCTCTTATGATTTTTTTTTAATTTATGTGCGATTTATATTTGAAATTTACCAGCTTTACGGTGAAGAAAACCATCGTGAGGAAACCTGCACACACCTAAAAATAAATTCAATGGGGTGTGTGTGAAGTTCCCAATCCGCACTGGGCTCGCGTGGGAACAACGGCTCAAGCCCTCTCATTCTGTGAGGCCTGTACCCTGCGTGGGACGTTTACAACCTGGGATGATGAGGATGATGATGACGGAACCCTCCATGCACAAGTCCTACTCGCACTTGACCGGTTTTTCAAACTACATGACAAACTATCCAATACATCAACGTCGATATTCCGAACGCATCCAAAATCGCTTACTGTCAATTTTGACGCAAAAATTAAAAAAAGAAAACGACAGGCATTTTTTCCCCGTTAACAGAATACCTAATACTCCAATTTCACAAGACCTCTGAGTCTTAAGAAAATTTTAACTTTAGCTATGGAGGTCGTAGCTCAAGGTATACTGGTGGTGGAAACCAGTGTAGCGTGACCTGTTGTTTTAAATGCTTGGTGGGGCGAGGAAGCTCTAGTTAGATTGGTGTTGGTGTGGGGAAGCATTTGTCAATGTGTCAAAGTGACAGGCGACCATCTTGGTCGGCAACAGGTCGCGATCGGGTTTGGAATAATGCTGGGTTCATTGTTTACGGTTTTAGTGTTTTTTTACGTTGTATATTGATTAGGCAGTGGATTGTGGATGCATTGTCAATTATAATAATAGATTTACACTCTCGCCCCGTACCTAGCCTCGTGCTTCGTCTCGTGTCTCGACTCGGCGTCTCGCTCCGGATACCTGATTTACACTCTCGCCTCGTCACGAGACGAGGCGCGTGCCGAGACGCGAGCGTCTATTCACACTCCCGTCTCGTTGCTCGGCTCGCAGTAAAGTTCGTCTCGCCACTCGTACGGTGTAAATGAGCTATAAGAGCTAGGGTTTGGATCTGGGCAAATGAATTGTTTAGATATTTTTAGTATCCGATCCAATATTGAGTTTCGGTGTAGGCGAGTATTTGCGGAAATTGAAAGAAAAGAAATTACAATTATTTACAGCAACTCAAGCAAGACACATCACATCATAATATAAAACAAATAAACAAACAAATTCGTGTTAATTACACCATTTATAACTCAAGAACGGCTGGATCGATTTCAATGATTTTTAGTTTGTTGGATTATAGTTGGAATATAGGAAAAATCACCGAATTTAAAGTCTTACACCTTTCAAGCGTTAAAAGGAAGGAGGAAGGGATTGGTTGTCAAGGTTACGGAAATTTGTTTAACTTGGTTGCCAAGGTTCCGGGAATTTGTTTAACTTAGTTACGAAGGTTACGGAAATTTGTTTAACTTGGTTGCCTAGGTTACGGAAATTTGTTTAGGTTGTGAAGTTACCGGTGGATTGTTATCATAAAATCTAGAAAAGGTTCTTAAAATTTTGGGTGTTGTCAATTTCATAATGTTGTAAACTGACTGTTTAGCTAGGTGGTACGAAGTTCGCCGGGACGGTTAGTTATTTAATCTATACATATAAATAAAAATGAATCACCGACATGTTTGTACGCGCATAACTTCCGATCGACTGCACCAAATTGGATAATTCTTTTTTTGTTGCGTTTGTTACTGTCAGGAGAAGGTTCTTATGAAAGAAATTTAACAAAAAATTTAACTGGAGCGAAACCGCGGACATCAGCTAGTTAAAAATAAATAACACAGAAGGATAAAGATAGATTGTGTCCTTGCAGTTGCAAATCGGATACTAGGTCAGCATAATGCTAAGGCGCTTATAGCACTCCAGCGCTGATTTTCATCCAGCGCACCGTCGGTAACACTCGGATCGCTATGTAAATAAAATATCCCACACACTAATAACTAAATAAGACTAGATGAATAGATAATTTTTAGATTATGGAAAATGGTAAACTTAGTGCCTTTAAAAACGTAAATTCCGAAAAACTCAAGAGGTACGAGTCCAGGCTTGAACCCACGACTCTGCTCAAAAAGCCATAGCTCAAGCCACAAGGGTATTATTGCTTTTTTTGTTTTAGCGAGAATAATAAATCAGATCGAATCAAAACCACGTTCCAACGCGATGCAGTTTGTTCAAAATTCAACAATTCACGAATGCAAATCGCGCAAACCTAATCTCGAATGTGTTATGAATTAATTTGCGACGCGCATCGTGAATCAGAGTGCACTTTGCATTGTGACGTTGCATCCTGACACTAAGTGACAATTCTTAACGTATTCAGTGCCTGAAGGCATGACAGCGTTTTTTGGACTTTTACTCAATGCGTTAACAATCTTTCTAATATAAAAGTCTCGTGTCACGGTGTTTGTTATCGAACTCCTCCGGAACGGTTTGACAGATTTTTATTAAACATTTTTTCTCTGTATTTGTTAGATCTGAGAATAGTACGTAGGCTATTTTTATACCCCTATTCTTCACAGAATCGCGTACAACAGCTAGTAATTTTATAAGACATCGGTAACACGTTCATTCTGGCGTCCGTTCAGTCCATCATTCTGGTTTTCTGTCATTCACAGCGGATTATTAAAAGTACTTATTGAATTTTCATCAGTCCGGCTATCAGTCTGAGGGGGGTATGTATTACAATACCGAAGTACGAAAGACCGAATGTATTAAAACATCGAATGGGTCAAAAAACCGACACGATTTTTTTCTAAAACCGTAAACTTTTCAGAATTTATTAAAACGGCATCGTACAGAACCCATTAGGTTAAGTTAGGTTTGTTTTATAACAATCTTAAAAAGTTAACGGTTTCAGAAAAAAATCGTGTCAGTCTTTTGACCCATTCGATGTTTACATTCGGTCTTTCGTATTTCATTATCTCGTTATTCTGACCAGAATAATGAACTGAACTGACGTCAGAATGAACGTGTAACCGATGTCTAGGATGCTGCCCGCAAATCAACTGAAAAACATGCTCCGGACGAAGTGGCAGCATACACACGCTTTGTGTCCTTTTGATTCTGTAATGAAAGATTCTTTAACGTCACGTGAGGCTAGGTACTAAATACAAGTGTCACATATTTCGTTACAATTTATTTAGTCATCTACTTTTTTATATTTTATTAAATTCTGAAGGGAATTATCAAAACTTACATGGCCTTAATTTAAGTTGTATGACAAGCAGCCATGCAAAATTTCATGTCTCAGACTTAGCGCCCTAGCGCTTAGCCCTTGTGAATATTGGGTTGAAAAGTAACCTATGTGTTATTCCAAACGTCAAGCTGTCCACAAACGAAATTTCATCTAAATTCCTATAACTGTTTTAGCGTGAAGGAGCTCTGTACAAGCCATCGTATAAATTTATAATAATATAAGTAGGATAGAATAGTTGGAAATACCTCTTGGTGTCATTTAACCTTTTCGACGCCAACGTCGCATATATCCGCACCACAAGTTCTACGCCAACGACTGATATATCAGTCACAGCATGCATAGCAATATCTACCTACATGCATTTCTGTAGGCTTCAACTTCGCGTTTGATATTCCGATGTCATGGCGTATTAATGAGAGTTTGTATTTGACAAAGCTTTAAAAATGTTAATAGGGAATCATCTTCATTTCTGATATATACTCGTCTCGTGCAGAGCACTCGCCTCCTCTCAAATCGAGAGGGCTTGGGATGAAGCTCTCATGCGGTCCTATTTCGGAATGGGAACTTCATACACA
Source organism: Archips xylosteana (assembly GCA_947563465.1). NCBI lineage: Eukaryota > Metazoa > Arthropoda > Insecta > Lepidoptera > Tortricidae > Archips > Archips xylosteana. The sequence goes on from OX387371.1 coordinate 12,024,531, forward strand.
CTGCAATAATAGCTACGCAGGCGTATGCAGATTTGCTCATTAATTCTTACATTTACCTTCTCTTGTTAAGCGTATGAGGCGTCACACCTCCCCCCGATTTTCTGCAACTCAAAGGCCGAAGTTAAAACAAAAATACTTGTTGAGTTTGAAATTCTGTGAGATTAGTTATCTATTTGCGAACATCAAAGAGAAGTACAAAGGGGCGGGCTGCGGGGCGAGGCAGGAGCGCGAGCGGGGTATTTTATCGCTACAAGAGAAACGCTTCTTAGGATATTATGCAGATACAGAGCCGCTCAAAGCGTACACATCGAGAACATAATAATCCATCATCGCACTTCCTACATTACACGGCCTCTAGCCTACGTCCTACATCATACACCTTTCATTTTATATTCTACACTCTATAACAAGACCTGCGCTGCAGACATTCAATTCGCCGCCTCCGGCGAATAAAATGATAATCGCAAAAACGTAACTTTTCAGGAAAAATAAAAAACACATTTTTGCCAATTACTTCTAAACAAGTGGACGTAAACTGATGATAGTCAGCGTTACGGAAAGCTAATTTTTTAAGAATTCTTCTTTTTTTAGTGTCACTTATATAAAACATATTATAAAGGAGTTATTTAAAAAATTAGAAGTTAGTGGAAATCGATCATCATCTGTGATTTATAAAGTCGATTATCATTTTATTCCCGCTTTTTCAAGGGTTTAAAATACGTATTGTATGGTTGTTTTATCATTTTATTCTACTATTTTTACGGTTCGATTAGTAAAAATAATAGTTACATATCATCTTATTCTCGTTAATATTGTGAAATTTGTTTTATGATAATGTAATTTATCTGGTATTGCAATGAAACAATAACATGGTAATTAACTTTGGCTTTATTTCAATTATTAGGTTAAAATTAACAGAATCTCGAAAAAAACTAAAACAATACAATTTATTAGGTACTTATTACTTGATTCTTATTCTTTATCATGATCTTCATCATCATTATTCATTTCAGAGTTCTTTACATAAGTCAAGGACTCATAAAAAGCATGATAGTAACTTGGAATATCACCTGCCTTACAAAGGCTAATCAGGTCGTCGTATAATATAATTGGCAAGAGCTGGGTATATAATCTTTGGCCCCGAGGAATTTTGTTTAGACGTTTTGTCCATTTTAAAAACAAGATTTACGATCAGAATCAACTCTGGAAGCGGCATAGCACGAAACAATAATGAATACTCAGAATTATAAATTCGTCAGCTATAATTGTAAAAGTGTTAAACGTGCGGTGGGGGATATTCGGGAACTTTGTAAATCATCTGACCTAATAGCTCTGCAAGAGACCTGGCTACTACCCGATGACCTGGGTTATCTTAACAGTATAGACAACGAGTTTAGTTGTACGGGTGTGTCTGGGGTAGATACGGCTGCGGGAATGCTGCGCGGCCGTCCATACGGCGGAGTCGCGCTCATGTGGAGGAGCCGGGTCATCAGTGACGTCACCGTGATACCCTGTCATAGTTCGCGTGTGTGTGCTGTAAGAATTGTAACGAGTGAGCGCCCTATATTGGTGTTTAGTGTTTACATGCCTACTGACGTGCCAAATAATCTGTCGGAATTCACGGACTGCCTCGGGTCGGTAAGCGCTGTTATAGATAGTTATGACGCTGAAGCTGTGTTTGTTATGGGTGATTTTAATGCGCATCCCGATGAACCCTTTTTCCAGGAGCTGGAAAATTATTGTATTGATAACAATTGGTTGTGTGTGGATGTTAATAAATTGGGTCTAACTTCCAATACATTCACATTTTTGAGTGATGCACACGGATCCATGCGATGGTTGGACCACTGTGTTGTAACGGAAAGTGCGGAACGCACTGTCAGTAATGTTTATATCGATTATAGTATTTTAGGTTCTGATCATTTTCCGTTAATTTTAGAATGTAATTTGAGTCTTATTACGGCTAAATTGGGTACATCGTTACGTACAGAAAATAATATGGTGAAATGGAGAAACATGACCTTACAGGAAATGGAGACTTACACCATTGAATGTAATAAGAGGTTAAATCAAATTGACTTCCCATCTGAACTGTCTGATTGTTGTAGTGCTGTGTGTAATGATTCGAGCCATTTATCTATTATTAATAACTTATATATTGGCATTGTGTCTGCCTTGAGGAATGCAGCTATTGCCAGTGTGGGAGACAGGCGTAACAAAAGGCGGAAACATGTTGTCGGATGGAACAGGCATGTCAGCGACGCTTACGGGAGGGCCAAACTTAATTTTCAGACATGGGTGCTGTCCGGCAGACCAAGATCTGGTAATGTATATGACGAAATGCGTGAATCGAGGCGAATTTTCAAATCGAAGCTGAGATGGTGTCAAAATCATGAGGACCAGATCAGAATGGATAGACTAGCCGAACTTCACAACAAAAGGGACTTTCCAGGGTTTTGGAAATGCACTAATAACCTAAATCACAGGCCTGGCCTTCCAGTGAGCGTCGGGGGTGTGTCTGATTTGAAAGGCATCGCTAACTTATTTAAAGAACACTTCAATGTTAAACCACTTCTGACCGGTGAGGCAGATGGGAGTGTGGTCTGTGGTGATGAATTAAGTGTGAAGTTTACAGCTAAAGCGATAGCTAATGCAATAAGATCAACATCCAAGGGCAAATCTCCCGGTCACGATGGCTTGAGCGCCGAGCACTTGCAGCATGCTGGCCCGCACTTGCCCAGGATCCTCGCCATGTTTTTCACATTCTGCGTGGGGCATTCATACTTGCCGAGGGAGATGGTGAGGACGGTCGTGGTGCCTATTGTCAAAAATAAGACCGGCGATATCGCTGATAAGGCCAACTACAGGCCGATCTCACTGGCTACAGCGATAGCGAGGGTGTTTGACGGCATGTTAAATGTGCACCTGAATAGTCACGTGGGTCTGCATGAGAATCAATTTGGATTCAGACCCGGACTCTCGACAGAAAGTGCAATTGTATGTCTAAAACATGCCGTGAAGTACTACACTAGTCGCAGTACGCCTGTTTACGCCTGTTTCCTCGACCTTACTAAGGCCTTTGACCTGGTTTCCTACAATATCTTGTGGAGGAAACTTTCACAAATTAATCTACCTCCTGAACTTATTCGTATCTTTCAGTATTGGTATGGAAACCAGGTCAACAATGTAAGATGGGCTGATACACTGTCTGATGATTTCAAGTTGGAGTGTGGGGTGAGGCAGGGGGGACTGAGCTCGCCTACACTGTTTAACTTGTACATCGATGAGTTGATTGTCGCGCTGAGCAGTCGCCATGTTGGCTGTCATGTCGATAACGTCTGCTTTAACAACATTAGTTATGCAGATGACATGGCGCTGCTGAGTGCGTCAATCGGCGGCCTCCACGAGCTATGTGAAAATTTCGCTACCAGTCACGGCTTAAAGTATAATATAAATAAAAGCGTACTTATGATGTTCAAAGCGGGCTTGAAGCGTTCGTCGGATGTGCCTTCCGTCAGGCTGTATGGGGCACCGTTGGGATGGGTGCAGTGTTTTAAATACCTTGGACATGTGTTGACAGAGGATTTGAGAGATGACCAGGATATTGAACGAGAGCGGAGAGCGTTATCAGTCAGAGCGAATATGATAGCCCGCAGGTTTGCTCGTTGCTCGGTTGCAGCGAAGATAACTTTGTTTCGAGCATACTGCACATCTTTTTACACGAGCAGCCTGTGGGTTGGGTATACTGGGAAGTCGTATAGCGCGCTCCGTGTTCAATATAACAATGCCTTCAGGTCGCTGTTGCGGCTGCCCCGCTGCTGCAGCGCTTCTGGCATGTTCGCGGACGCGCGCGTAGACTGTTTCTTCGCCATAATGCGCAAGAGGTGCGCGTCCATGGCGCGGCGGGCGCGGGCCAGCGGGAACAGCCTCCTGAAGGCAGTGGCCGATGCACTGTCCGGCCCTTTTATGAGGCACTGGCTATCTCTGCATGCACCTATGCCTCCATTTCAACGGCTTATATGATTTAAGTTTGTAATTTTTTGTATTGGATTTTTATTTTTATTTTTATTTTATTTTTTTTGTTTTAATTGTAATCTGTGCTGTGACATGTCCTTTGATTTAATATGTATTTTTATTTTTATTTTCATTTTAAATTGTGACATTTTAATTATAATTTTACTAACAATAGATGATAAATTTTTATTTGTAAGCTTTTTACTAACAAAAAATGGATGTAAACAATGTCTGAAAAATGAATAAAATTATTATTTATTATAATACTGGTCTGGTAGTTCGGTTTCAAGGACAGGGCTTGGGCTGACTATAGATTTAAGTGTCTGTCTGGTACCTCGCATGCTTCTTAATTTTTGGATTGACTCTGTGTTTATTCGGAAATATTCAGAATCGACGTCATATTAAAATTTGTATTTTAAAATTGACGGCTCTGCAGAAGAAACACTGACTTTCATTATTTTATTATTTATTATTATCGGTTAACTTTGAATCGTTGTTCTGCTTTCATTGCTGATCATCGTTTCATGCGTTAAGATACTTTCTGTATTATTTTCTGGTTGTAGAGTTTCGTCCAAATCAGTAGCATCAAGGGTCCTTGTTTGTTCTTTGTGCTTGTCACCTTCGTAAGCATCAAAGGTCGAGGGCTGGTTGCAGTTCTGGAATATTTGATTTAGACATCGTTTTGATGACCGCTGCAATGAAGATTCATTCAACGCATGCTTTGAAGTTGGTGTCAAATCAGAAGTACACATCTTGTTACTTCCACCGACTGTCGGTGAAGGTGATGCTATGAAATCTGCTGCATTCAAAATAAGCGAAATATTTGAAATAGTTGACTGAGTTCTCAATATATTCTGAGTGGCATGTTCAAAATCGGAGGCAGGATTTGGGTTGACTAAGGAACTGCTGTTTGTCTTGGTTCCCCGCTTGCTTTTTGTTTTTTGGACTGGTTCTATGTTCATTAGAGAATATCCAGAATCAAAATCATATTTATACTGTAAAATTGAGGGCTGTGAGCAAGCGACTCTCACTTCCATTATCTGTGTCCATGTTACTTTTTGCCCTACCTCATTTTTGACCCAATTTTAATTATTTATTAGTTCTTTTATGTTATAAAACTCCTTTTGAAGCATTTCTTTAACGTTGTACTTTTCTCCGTTGACTTTCGCGTTCATAATGATTGCGTACATCTGGTCCGGGGTGTACACGACTCTATTTTTTAATTCTCTTTCAATGTTGGCGTGCACAGAGTCTCCCTCACTCTGGCCATCGTTGTCAAGACTGTGATGGATAGGACTCTGAAGGTCAGGACTTTGGTGGCTGGGAGTGTACTGCTCAAGACTATGATGGGCAAGAGTTTGATGTGGACTGTAATCGGGACTCTGATGGGCAGGACTGCGACGGACAGGACTTTGGTGAAACGGACTCTCATTGTCAATACTGTGACAGGCAGGAGTCTGAGGGTTAGGACACTGGTGGCTGGGAGAGTACTGCTCTGGACTATGATGGGCAGGAGTTTGATGGACTGGACTCTGATCGGGACTCTGATGGGCAGAACTGCGACGAACAGGACTTTGGTGAACCAAGCTCTCACCGTCAAGACTGTGACGGGCAGATCTCTGAGGGTCAGGACTTTGATGGTTGGGAGTGTACTGCTCAGGAATATGATTGACAAGAGTTTGATGGGCTGAACTCTGATCGGAACTCTGATGGGCAGGACTGCAACGGACAGGACTTTGGTGAACCGGGCTCTCATTGTCAAAACTGTGACAGGGAGGACTCTGAGGGCCAGGACTCTGGTGGGCAGGTCTATACGTCATGCTTGAATTACCGATAATCGTTTTATCTGAGAGTACACTGCTACAATTACTATTCCTCTGTAATGTTTCATCTAAATCATTACCGTCAAAAGGCGACGCTAGTTCTTGTTCTCGGTTATCAAAAATACCTATAGAATTAGACGATGTTGACGGCTGAGCGTCGTTAAGGAATATTTGACTCAGACATCGTTTTGAATTCTTATGAGAGGGTCCTATACATTCATGTGTTGAGGTTGGTGTCAAATCAATGGAACAATTAGTGTTTGTTTCTGGGGTTCCCTTAAGTTGTTGATAAACGATTGAAGGTGATGCTATAAAATTCACAGAATTCAATACGAGGGAAATGTTCGATATATTTGATGGAGTGCTTATTATATTTTGAGAGGCTTTTTCTCAATAATCTGAGTCTCCTCCAATGCTTGAAGAACTCTTACTGCGCTGTAAATTTTGAAATTTCTCTGGGCTAGGCAAATATTCAGACGCATCTGGTGAGAAATCTTGGTTCAATTCAGAATCATTTTCATCGCAATATTTTTTTTTCTCTAGATATTTGCCTTAAATCATATATATGATTCGTAGTCACTACATTTTTATCCGTCGCAGTTTATTCATAATATTCATTAAACGCGATGTCCTTTGTTTGTTCATTGTCACTCACTTCACTTATACTCCAATCACACCAATAATTATATAGTTTTAGAAATCGAACACTAAAAGCCGACACAATGTTTTCGCGAGCCGGTTTGAGATCACATTGAGAGGCAGTTTGTTATTGTAAATAAACATTGCCACGTACCCTTAGCACTTGACATGTCGATATATACCATTGCAATTTACATTCGACCCGTGCAATGTGACAAAAGGATATGGCAAGACGTTTTAGAGTTCCGTTTCAAATGCGTAGTTTTGGTGAGCGCCATTGCACGAACAGTATTTAGCGGTTTGCGACGAGAATAAAAAGATAACTGCGCATATCATTACTTAGCGATCTAATTTTGACGAGAACATAATAATATAGATGTTTGTCATGCGATGAGCTTTCAGTATTTTATGATAAAATTATTGCACACTTTTATTCTAGTTACAAGGTATATAAATAAAAAAATTGAATAGTATTGTATTATGTTTCAATTTTGTCATTTACCGTACAAAAATTACGAAAAAAATTGAGCTGGTGCATTGGCACCTACGGATTCTAAATATGGCATAAAAATAAAACTAAGATAATGGTGGTTATCATTTTGTTCTCCGGGGCCGGCGAATTGTTTCTTGCCACCTTCATCAGATCGTCAGTCCATTTGGGGACATTCCGATACGCTGTCACTACTCAAGAACACTACTGCCCGTTCGACCGTCGGTAAAGTTGAAAATACATTTTTTTCACTTTTTAGTAATTTTTAAACCGTGTTCAAAAGCAGGTTTTTAACCCTCGGCGCAAAAACGACGGGGTGTGTATGTGTGTTTGTCTGTGGCATCGTAGCTCCCGAACGAATGAACCGATTTTGTTTTTCTTTTGTTTGAAAGGTGAATAAGTCGGGAGTGTTCTTAGCTATGTCTGATGAAAATCGGTCCAAAATGGCCGCCGCGACATAATGGCAAATTACGTGTTTTTTCCCAATTCCCTCAATATGGGTACATATCAAATGAAAGGGCTTGACTAGTAAAATACTATGATAAATTTCAAATACAAGATTGGCGCCAACAAAATGATGAATTACATATTTTCAAACATATTGCGTTGGGGGTTTATAAAAAATTTAAATTTAATTTTGTTAAATTATTTGGAATCGCTCCCCGCTTGCAACTTGTCATCGTGACAGCGTACTAACGAGCCTCACTACTGCCAGTCACGCTGTCTGGGGAGGGGGGGTGGTGTGACAGACCCGTACTGGTAAACGGTTTCGGTACTTTGGGGAGTTGTTAAATAGAAACAACCTATGCTTTGTTCCAGATCGTTCGACAGATTTCTTTTTAGGGATCGCAGCGGAAGGGTGACAAAGGGAAACCTATTAATGTGTCTTCGTTGTCTGTCCGTCTGTTTGGCACAAGGTTTTGTCTCAAGATATGTACTGTGTAAAAAATCGTGCGTGCAGTTCCTCCGCGGGGAAGAAGTGAAACTTCGTTATGTGGAAATGAAAAAGTCACTTATACATCAATTGAACCTTATTGCAATAACTTAAAGAACTAAATTTACTTATGCATCTATGTGTTTAAATTACTCACTAGATGGCGCTTTTATCAAGTCTCATACAAATTTGCACAGACAGTATGAGTTCTGCATCGCACTGTTGAAGTTTTTAACATCCGTTAGTATATATACAAAGCGAGATTACTTGCTTCGGCAGTACATATAACTAATGCTTTCATACCCTCTCCATGGTAGCGTTAAAACGTTTAACGCAACCTTGTTGGAAGTCGCATTAGAAGTTTCACTTCAAAAATATGTCTTGTTAAATAATATTGTATAGGGAACGTGCACATCGACGGTGCTGCCAACTGGTGCCATCAATTTGAATGTTTTACCATGTCAGTCAATATTTGACATTTACAATACGAGTAAATAAACATAATTTTATGAGTGAAAATACATAAATAATGTAGCTAATCATAATGTATTGTTGCATTACTGGATGTACCAACACATCAAAAAAACATAGTAAATCAAACGAGGTAAAATTTTACTACTTTCCAAGGAACAGTACTCACATGCCATGGTTATGTAAAAAACGGCAAAAGTGGATAAACGTTGTAAAGAAACATATGTAGTATGAGATTTAAAAGCATTTTAAGATTACCAATGATATTATTAGTGAAAATAACTACGTTTTTTAGTTTGTCGTTAATACGATCTTTTTATGTAAACATAACCTTTAAATCTGTTTATAGCAAACATTGGAATGATGGCTTCCATCTAAAAATACAACAATATGAAGTGCTCACTACATTGGCAACAAAATAATCAGAAAATCCTACACATCCATCATATGTTCCTACAATTTTCCCTGGTGAAGAAAACAATCCACAAAAATATATACATATATACAAAAACATACATAAATAGAATGAATAAAACGTATACTTTGAAAAACATAATATATTTAATAAATGAAAACGTCATTCAGAAAATATTTTACCGTTATTTTCACGTCGTAAACAATGGAAATTTTTGTCTGTACGACAATTTTACCAATGATCACTGTCTCATTTTTCTCATCTGTTTTCTCTTCAACATCTAACACGTGGCTGGCCTCGAAGAGCTTTTGACCTTTCAATACGTTTTGGTCACGCAGTCGATCATTATTAATTGATCTGAACCCATATTTTGTAATTTTAATCATGATATAAAATTATTTTGATTCTTGTTTACTTTCTTGATAGCACGATGACAGATCTGATAAGTTTTTTTTTCTGTCCGCATAGTGTCGCTTCTGTCGCATTAGTGCTGCCGCCTATAGTTACTGCACGTTCCCTATAGGATCTGTTTGAAAAAAATATACCTCGTTGAGTTTCTTGTCGAATTGGGAATGTCTAAAAAAAAATACTAGTGGTTTTTATATTTTTTTTGTATAGAAAAGTCAATTATAAGGAACTAATTTCAATATTTTGTCATTTAGTTCTTTACTTTTTTCAAAATTAATTATTGGAACTATTTTAGTTGATGACGTCAGATTATAATTGAAGGCTCCCACAATGCCAAATTTCTAAATCTATCTAAATGCGTACGATAAGGCAACCCCTTTAATTATTTTTTGCGTAGTGGTACACTATACACTGTGTCACTTTACTGGCACTGTCAAAGTGCTAGATGTCAGACAGCGGGTCCAAATCAAACTCCGTAGTATAATCCACGCGTAAATTGTGAAGAATTCTAACCACATAGAATAAAGTACGACTTGAACCGGTCACGCAATTTACACCAATGTCAAATGAAGGTCATTGCTTATTTGTTATATAATAAATTCATTACATAATATTAAAATTAAATAACTACAGAAAACGAGTTAAAAAGCATTTATCTCGAAATGGTTTTCGATTTACTATACATTGCAAAAAAATAGACATCCCCAATTCTTCTTAACAGGGATTTTCCAACTGACTATGACTTTACAACAACCAGGTTAAGGTTGCTGGAACACGTTGAATGCGGACAGCGAGGGGCCGATCTGTTTGGCGAGCCTTGGGGTAGGCCTATGTTCAGCAGTGGACGTCTTTCAGCTGAAATGATGATGATGAATTGATGATGATGACTTTTTTTTAATTACTGTGGGTCTGCCTATGTCCCGTGATATTTATTTGTTTATGTTAGAGTTATTTTTAGGGTTCCGTACCTCAAAAGGAAAAAACGGAACCCTTATAGCTGAGCTTTGAGAACCACATCCTAAAAGTTGTGAGTAACTGCTTCTACCGCCTCAAGGTTCTGTACAGTATACGCGATTACCTTAGTGTTGATTTGCGTGTTAACCTTTGTGAATCGCTTATATTGTCCAGATTAAACTATTGTGATATTGTTTATGACGGCTGCATTGTTGGTCGTTCCAAGAGGCTTTTACAGCGAGTGCAAAACGCATGCGCTCGTTTTTGTTTCCGTGTCCCACCCCGGTCCCACATCACTCCGTACCTGAACGCCGCTAACTTGCTGAACATGCCTGCGCGCAGGCGCATGCACCTCGCCACTTTGCTGTTCGGTGTGAGACGCTACAGGAAACCGTTGTACCTCTTCAATAAAATTGTTTGGTCGAAGAGTGAGCGCAGGAGTGCTATGGTTCTTGTGCCTAAACACCGGACCGCGGCATTTCGCGGAAGTTTTAAGTTCGCGGCGTCCAAGTGCTGGAATGATATTCCTCCCCCTATCCAAGGAGCGTCTAGTAGGTACACCTTCAAGCGCAAGCTGAAGGATCACTTATTAACGCTCCAAAAATCCTACCTTTAAAACCAGCACTTGATATGCCAACCTGTTGTTTTACCGGGTTATGTTTTCGCAGTTTACTTTTTCTTTATTGTATTTATTTACATATTATGCTACGCAATAATAAATCTAAATTATTTGTTAGTTCATTATCATTTTATTAATTTATCTTTTTATTAAGTAGTTTATATAGTATATTTGTGTATCGTTCCGTGAGTCACAGACGGTTCTGGCAGAAAATCAGCGCTGCAGGCGTCTAACGCCTCAGCATAATGCTGAGTCAGCGACCGTTTCACTTTTGCATGGACACACATGCAGATCTGTGTATTTATTACTTTGTTGTTTTGTGAACTTTGTTTATTTGTATGAATTTGTGTGTACTTTCTTGTATTTGTGTGTCTTGTAAAAGTGAATAAATGTCTTCTTTCTTTCTTTCTTTCTTATAGGATCACTTTGTTGTCCGTCCGTCCGTGTGTCCGTCCGTCCGTCTGTCTGTCAAGACCCTTTTTCTCAGGAACGCGTGGAGGTATCAAACTGAAATTTATATCAAATACTCAAGTCTACTGTCCCTTGGAGCTGTGAAAAAATCAAACATCTAAGCCAATGCAATCAAAAGATACAGCCGTTTATGACGCAAAGTTCCGCATATTTTCGAAACTCGCAAGGGAATCAAAAGTTTGGTACGAAGCTAGGTCTTATAGCACAGATAAAGGGAAAATTGCGAAAAGCATATTTTTTTTTGTCTGTCTGTCTATATCAGTAACCAACGCACATTTTCGACACTCGCAAGAGAATCAAAACCTACAGGGTACTTCCCGTGAACTCAGAATCTTGAAATTTGGTACAAAGCAAGGCCTTATAGCACAGATAAAGGAAAAATTGCGAAAAGCACAAATTTTTTTGTCTGTCTGTCTATATCAGTTACCAATCTACAATGATCCCACACTGCGCACATTTTGCTTAGGAGCAGGGGTCTGCTAAGACTGGATGTTCATAGATACATATAAATTTGTATGGAACCCTCGGTGCGCGAGTCCGACTCGCACTTGGCCGGTTTTTTTAACTCTATTGTGGACTCCATGGTTTTCTTTCGTCCGAGTACGTCAGGATCGTAGTAGTTGGAAACAAAGTAGTCTCTATCTACCCCTTCGTCAGTAAGGAATTGTGATCATATATATGTAAGATTAAACGTCCCTGTGCTCGCCACTGACCCAATACCTGACACCTTCAATCTTATGTCATAGTAAGAGAGGTGACAGATGGGGTCATCTACTGGGCGTTGAGGTGTCGAGCATTATTGGTACGTTTACCTTAGTTATACTGTTTTTAAATTTTGCGTTTCTCACTCATAGCAATAAATATTTTTTATTTTTATATTTTTTGTTATAAACAAGTGTTGGCGTCGGCAGGAGTGTTCGGAGAGATCGTCGGATGTTGTGAGTGTTGTGTGTCGGTGTGATGGGGTGCCGTTAGAAAATCTTGATCAAGTGCGGGTAGTTCGAGATACGGGTGCTGATTCTAATCGGGATCAAGTGCGGGTAGTTCGAAAGACTCGTGCGGCTAAACGAACTTGATACCCTACACTTTAGTTAACTCGTGACCACGGTTGCTGCAATGTAGCCGAAACGTCGAGGTAAATAAATAAATATTTATTGCGTGATAAGTCCCGTTTAGTTTAGTAATTATGAGTGAAAATCACGAAAGTTTAAAACAGTATAATAAATATTTAGTTCGTGATTAAATGCCGCATAATATTATTAGTTAGTTGTTTATAAAATTTTGTACTAAGGGCAAGTAAGGTTGTTAGTTTAATATTATTCATTCAGTTTGCAATGAAAATAAGAATGAAAAAAAATAAAAATAAGAATAACAATGCAAACTATTTTGTTCACCTTTAGATACATTTTTGTAAATTAAAAAAGAAAAAAAACAACTATTTATAAATAACTTACAAGTAATGCGTTTTCTTTTGTTAATTTAAAGGACATGTAAGGTTGCAACAAGCCTCAGTTAGATTGTATCGTGTAAGCGAGAAAGAAACAATGCTTGAGATCAAAGGTTAGAGCGAGACAGAAATAAATGAGTCGAAGATGGCTGTCGTTCGTTTTATTTATCTTACAAGTCATCAGCGTGTAGGACGCCTAGCCTAATTTCGGTCCATATTAATCTTAAGTTTGAAAGAAAAAAACATTTATTTATAACAACAATAACACGTCATCATCATCATCATCATCATTTCAGCCATAGGACGTCCACTGCTGGACATAGGCCTCCCTCATTGATGCCCAATCATTACGATTGGAAGCGATTTGCATCCACCCTGAACCTGCGGCCTTCACCAAATCGTCCGTCCATCTCGTTGGTGGACGTCCCACAATGCGCTTGCCAGTCCGTGGTCTCCATTCCAGAACTTTTGGCCCCCAACGGCCATCTGTTCTACGTGCTATATGGCCTGCCCATTGCCATTTCAACGAGCTAATCCGTTTGGCTATGTCGGTTACCCCGGTTCTTCTACGGATCTCCTCGTTTCTGATTCGATCCCTTAGAGAAACTCCAAGCATAGCCCTCTCCATAGCTCGCTGAGCGACTCTGAGCCTATTCATCAGGCCCATAGTGAAGCACCTATACCAATATTTGATACTATTTATGAACATAACACTACTACTATTTATGATATAACACGTACACAGGCTAAAAGTAAGAGTAGACATAGACATAGGTACATATTGATGTTGTTACAAAAGGGTCCCGGCACAGCGTGTCGCCAGTTTGAAAACCAGCACTGGTCTGCCGCCGGGCCACAGTACAATAAAATGACAGAAGGCCACACAAAACAGACACAAATTATAAATAGAGGACAGATTTAGGTATTCATGTTAAGATAAAAATACTTGCTAAGCACGGTGCGGGTCAATTATTCAGATATATGTAGCGACTACTAGCGTCATCTAGTCATCACATAAGTAACTAATTACTACAATCCTACATCACGCTATCGAAGTTTCTCAACTCGGCTGCATAAATACAACTTCCAACTTTCATCCATTGGACTTCGGTCCCCAGGCATAACATCTGCCTGGAGAGAGATCTCTCTATTGTAACTACCCCCAAATTGGTGACCCACGACATTGGACAAAATCGCAACCTTCAGACACACAAGACGATGACGCAGTCTCACAGCAAGCCATACTCACCGCACTGTGCACCATTAGCATGTATCTATTATCTGCCTGGTGTCTACAGTTCGCAAATCCTCCTCCCACTACTTCCACTTGCCTATCCTTGATCTAGTCATCACATAAGGAACTAATTACTACAATCCTACATCACGCTATCGAAGTTTCTCAACTCGGCTGCATAAATACAACTTCCAACTTTCATCCATTGGACTTCGGTCCCCAGGCATAACATCTGCCTGGAGAGAGATCTCTCTGTTGTAACTACCCCCAAATATATATATATATATATATTCTTATTTAAGAGTTAAACTCTTGTCGGTGTAGCCGATGAATGGCTCTCCACTTCTCTCTCCTCAAAGCTGCCTCCTTGACCTCCTTATACGACATGACGGCTACCTTCTCCATGATTGGTCATCTTATAAGACATGATGAGTACATAAATGGCATCTTGGAAGGAAAAGTAGAAGTGAAGCGAAAAAAAAAGAGGGAGGCCGAGAATTGATTATGTAAATCAAATTATTCAGATACACTAACAATTTTGTTACAAAATAAGAATGTGGACAAAATGGGAATGTTGACGAAGTGGAAATGTGGACGCAGTGGGAATGTGAACGAAATGGGAATGTTGACAAAATAGGAAGTGGACGATTGATGTCCACAAGAGATACAACTTTTGTTTCTTACACAGCCTATGACCCATTAGTTCGTTCAACCAAACGAACTCTTCAGCTTTGTAATATTACCGTAGATGTATGTATGTATGTTGGCGTGCTATGGAAATACCGAACCCTGTTTGTAAGTTTTTCAAATGGGGTGAAATGCGGACGTAAAACCTTGTCAGACTAGCGCGACAAAGCTACGAGTTACATAATCGCGCGGATCATTTGAAGGAAAGTTTTTAATTAACTAGCTTTCAGCAGGGCGCGGGGACGGGCGCACACCAACCGCACACACAGTAGCTTAAAACTTAAAAATTCAATAAAAAATAATAGAATAGAAATGATTTATTTCTTAGAACTATGGTAGGTACAGATATTACAATTTATAATCAGCTAGAAATCAACATATTCTGCCTGTTTTGGCGTAAAAATATTAACAAAAAAAACAGTACATTAGATTAGAAACATTATTATTCAAAATGAACTAAAACAATTACTTTGCTCACCCGCGACCTTACAATAGTTACGTTTATGCAAGAAATGTGTGTTCATGCAGTTCCTCCACCTCCACACTGTACGAACACACACAAATCACATAAACACAACTATCACCACCACCAAGCTACACTGACGCGTTTCGAACTCAACCAGAGCTCATCTTCGGAGTTACCGCAACCGTATGCTATGCTACCAAACGCGTTCGAAACGCGTCAGTGTAGCTTGGTGGTGGTGATAGTTGTGTTTATGTGATTTGTGTGTGTTCGTACAGCGTGGAGGTGGAGGAACTGCATGAACACACATTTCTTGCATAAACGTAACTATTGTAAGGTCGCGGGTGAGCAAAGTAATTGTTTTAGTTCATTAATATGGACCTCCGCAAAGTAACGCCTGATTCAATAAATTATTATTCATAGTCAATATAAAATAATAAATTTATGTATGTATTCTATTCTGTATTTATTTTATTTATGTCGTCAATATAGGTATATTTAGGTGATCATCATCAACCACCGAAAGACATCCACTGCTTAACATAGGCCTCCCTCGAGGCTCGCCAAACAGATCGGTTTCCGCAACCTTACCAGGTCGTCGCTCCATCTTGATGGAGGCCTACCTACACTGCGTTTTCCGGTCCGCGGACGCCACTCGAGAACCTTTCGACCCCATCGGCCGTCAATTCTACGAGTTATTGTGCCCTACCCAGCCCCTTAAGTCTGGCAATTTTTACACATAGGGGAGAGGTGGCATGAGGTGACATGATGAATGGAGACCACGGACTGGCAAGCGCAACGTGGGATGTCCAGCAACGAGATGGACGGACGATTTGGTGAAGGCCGCAGGTTCAGGGTGGATACAGGTTGCTTCCAACCGTTGTAACCGGCTAGCCGGTCGGAGAAATAAGAGACTATGTAGTAGGTAAATAAAATATAATACAGTATAAAATATGTATGTACAAATTGTTCCAGTCAGCACTGCTCTTTAATAAAATAATAAAGAAACACTGGCCTAGGTTTTCTGGACAGGTGGGAAGGCAGGGCAATAGGGGGTTCAGGCTTCACCGGCGGTCTGCTCCGAGGCAGTAGAGCAGAAAGTTCGTAGGTAGAAGCGGAAAAGGAAGGGCTGGAAGAAATACCCTGCTTTACTGCTTGCTTGAAGCACCCATCCAAGTCTCGTTTTAGTGCCTAGGTCAGTGAAAGAAAACTAAACGAGACTTGGATTAGGTTTCACAATTTATGTATAAGAAAATACAGAGAAAGAACTTAACAAATAATATTTACAGTACCTGCAATAGCGGCAGCCCTTCAAAATACAAGCAACTCGGTAAATTAGTATTATTACCGAGTATAAATTATAATTATATATTGAGGAAATCAAATTTCGGCATATGCCTTGCCAAATTGTAGAGCCAAAGACGTGAAAAAAAAAACAAAAGAAAATCAATAGTTCAGAATTTAGAATTTTGTTTTTATGTAAGCGGCCAGTTGCGCACCACGGAGGTTTGCCGTGTTACACCGTAATGATTGGGCGTCAATGAGGGAGGCCTATTCCACCAGTGGGCGTCCTACGGCTGAAATGATAAAGAAAAATAAATATCCTTATTTGAAGCTGCCTCTATTGAAACACGAAGAGATCGCCAAAAACACAGCCGCAACAGAATGATGTAAACTAGGCTCCAATCAGCATAATTTTCATCGTGGATTTTTGCGAAACACCCTGGTTAGCGTGCGCCCGTGCGCGAGGGTGTGTATGTGCGGGTGAGTCGTGTGACCTAATTTTTTAATGAAATGGAAGGGCATTAAATACGCCCTTAGCACGCTCCAGGGGGGGTGTTATACTGAAAAGGGTGGGTATAACAGAACTAACTAAAATCATCATCCCAGATATTTTTTCATCCAATATACCGCAGTGTCTCAAGTCAAAAGTCTTTGACCAGTGTGTGTTGCCAGTGATGACTTATGACACTGAAAAATCGCCAACTCCTCATAAGAAAGCTCAAAGTCACTCAGAGGGCGATGGAGAGTGCTATGCTTGGAGTTTCTCTGCGGGATCGCATTAGAAATGATGAAATCCGCGCAAGAACTAAAGTCGCCGACATAGCTCGAAGAATCGCTAGACTCAAGTGGCAGTGGGCAGGGCACATCGCTCGTTGAACTGACGGCCGATGGGGCCGAAAGGTTCTCGAGTGGCATCCGCGGACCGGAAGACGCAGTGTAGGTAGGCCTCCAACAAGATGGAGCGACGACCTGGTAAAGGTGGCGGGAATGAATTGGATGCGGATGGCGCAGGGCCAATCTGTTTGGTGAGCCTTGGGGGAGGCCTATGTTCAGCAGTGGACGTCTTTCGGCTGAAATGATGATGATGAGATGTTTTTTAGGGTACCCAAAAGATCCCAACGGGACCCTATTTACTGGAACTCCGCTGTCTGTTTGTTCGTCTGTCACAGGGCTATATATCATGAACCGTAACAGCTGGACACTTGAAATTTTCACTGATTATGTATTACTGTGGCCGCCATAACAACAAATACTAAAAATAAAATAAAGTTAAAAACCGGCCAAGTGCGAGTCGGACTCGCGCACGAAGGGTTCCGTACAATTATCTATAAAAATCACGTTTGTTGTATGGGAGCCTCCCTTAAATATTTTTTTTATTTTAATTTAATGATTTATTTTTAAAGTTAATACATAATTAAATATTCTGTGAATATTTCAAGCTTCTATCTGTTGCCGTTATCAATATCGAGCAAAATCGAGCAAAATAATCACGTTTGTTGTATGGGAGCGCCCTTAAATCTTATTTTATTCCGTTTTTTAGTTTTCGTTGGTATAGCGGCAACCGAAATACATCATCTTTGAAAATTTCAACTCTCTAGCTATCACGGTTCCCGAGATACAGCATGGTGACAGACGGACGGTCGGACGGACGGACGGACGGACGGACAGCGGAGCCTCAGTAATAGGGTTTCCGTTTTTACCCTTTGGGTACGGGACCCTAAAAATTAAATTAAATAGGGTCGATATAAGTACAAGAAACGTGTTTCTTTTCAACGTTTTCAAGTAGATCTTTATAATGGCATCAACTAGTTACTTGAAATTTTCACCGATTATGTGTTACTGTGGCAACTATAACAACTTAACAACAAATACTAAAAATAAAATTAAGTGAAAATGAAAGAGAATTAAAAATTAAACCCTGTCTTTACGGGTTTAACTCGATCTTTATAATTTTATTTTTAAAAAATTGCACGAACCCTTCAGTACGAGTCTGACTTGCAATTAACCGGTTTTTTAACACACACTTTTATCCCAAAGGGGGTAAGCAGAACACGCAAAACGCTAAAGGTAGGTTTTACACAAATAACCGTACACTTAGGGCATACAACCCGGTTATTTTTTGTATGGCAAGAACCGGGTATTTCCAAAAACCCGGTTCGTCCGATACAAAAAAGAACCGGGTTGCACATCCTACGTACACTGTGTTCATTTTGCTTGGATACCTATAAATTTGAGTCTGACTCGCGCTTGCCCAGTTTTTGCTAAGCTTTTCTATCACAGTTTTTCGGTTTACTAATGTTTCACCGAAAATTATTTCGCAAATTATTACTTCCCCAATCTTTTTATCCCATATTTTTACTAGGGCGAAATGTTATTTCCAAACTCAACGGTTCGCACTGATCATTTCCCAAACTAATGATTTGATAAATTATTGTTATGTAAATTATTACCTGGAATCTTTTTAAGACGTCATTTACGATTTCGTCAAATGTATTGATTGGCATACCGTAATTTAGCAACACATTGAATGGCATTATGAAATCTAACCTAGTTTGTCAGAATGCAGGGTTCAAAATGCAGTATGCTTTTATTTCATTGAGTGGGTAGGGTGATGCACCATACAGCTAAAATCAGAGGGTATTACTTTTGTTTACATGCTTCGTGGCTCAAAATACCATTTCATTCTCGAGTAATTGTTGATAGTAAATGTTCTGTCAGCCGTTTATTTTGTAAGGGGTCGCAGTTCTAACAAAATCTAACCTACTGTTCTGTCAGCCGTTTATCTAAGGGGTCGCAGTTGTAACCTAACCTAACCTACTATTCTGTCAGCCGTTTGTCTTCTACGATGTCGCACTTCTAACCTAACCTAACCTACAATTAAATTATGAAGGAATTAAGAATGTTTTTGATGTTTGTTCCAGAAAAAAAATAAAAAAATTATGTTGTAATGTTGTATCTGTTACCGTTTTTTCACCTTTAACTTTAAGATTGTCACAAATAAATATTTTTCTTTCTTTCTTTCTTTCTTTTTTTTAAAAGTTCAAGCTCAAGGTTACGCAAAAAATATGCAGCTGATATGACTTTCAATAAACAAGTGAAATGCTTTCGTTTACATAAAAGTTTGTTGAAATAAAACTTTGCAATATACACATGTAAAAGTTGGCTAAATGTTATTTGTCAAATTGTTATTTGCCCAAGCAAATCATTTGCTACATAATTATTTCCCACATAAAAATGTTGCGAAATAAGAAAATTGCGAAGTAAAGTTATGACTTCGGCGAAAAGTTGATTACTAAGTGAAATTTGGCGAAACATATGTATTTCGCCGAAAAGGCAGTACACCCAGTTTTTCACATATGTAGTACACCTACCTAGCTGATATATTTTCTTCTAAAATAGCCTAAATCTTATAGCTTCTTACCAATGTTCATGTAGTTATTCTTATCATATTTTATAAGATGAAAAAAAAAAAAAAACAGAATAAAATAAATATTTATGGGGGCTCCCATACAACAAACGTGATTTTTATGCTCATTTTTGCTCGATATTGATAACGGCAACAGGTAAACGCTGTAAATATTCACAGGATATTTAGTTATATTTTATTATTCACTTTAAAAATAAATAATGAAATTAAAAAATATAATTAACTTAATTAAATTAAATTAATTAATAAATAAAACAAGTATTTAAGGGTGGCACATACACAGCAAACGTGATTTTTTGCCATTTTATATATAATAGTACGGAAACGTTCGTGCGCGAGTCCGACTCGCACTTGGCCGTTTTTTTTAATCAAGAGATATGTATGGTCCGAACGCGCTGGTTGACTTAATGGGATCCCCACATGGTGGCCACCGGACGGAAGTGCTTGGCGCCGCGATATGAGACAACCGGAAACACGGGAAACGGAACAGAAAGCGTTTCCGGGGACCTTTATCACTAACGGACAGACATATGAACAGAGGACGTCTATGAGGCTTTGGCTATGACGTCGGTTACGCGTTAAGGCCCTACCGAGCTTTTGGCGCATTTATTGCATTCATTTAATCGCTTGACTTACTTGACTTAAGGTCCTATGTCCCCTAGATGGGGCAGAGGGCGTCTACAGTGCATCGCCATCCCGTTCTGTCTTGAGCGTCTCGCTTGATTTCGCTCCAGGTTTTGCCAATGGCCTTCGCTTCGCCAATGATTGTCCGCCGCCAGGTTTGTTTTGGACGACCACGTTTGCGTTTTCCTTGGGGATTCCAGTCTAGGGCTTGCCTCGGGATGTGGTTGGGATCCCTTCGGAGGGTGTGGCCTATCCAGCTCCATTTGCGTCGTTACGCAAAACTAACGTTATCACTAACGGACAGACATATGAACAGAGGACGTCTATGAGGCTTTGGCTATGACGTCGGTTACGCGTTAAGGCCCTATCGAGCTTTTGGCGCATTTATTGCATTCATTTAATCGCTTGCTGTACCATTACTAGCAATGCTTTAGTCCTGAAATTCATGACATGACTCATGGGAGTTAACTCGTGACCACGGCTGCTGCAATGTGGCCGAAACGTCGAGGTAAATAAATAAATATTTATTGCGTGATAAGTCCCGCTTAGTATAGCATTTATCATGTGTAAGATATTTGAAGATTCACTCTAGTGACCAGTGTTTTTCGAAACACGATTACTTACTTGTAGTTTGCTTATAGAAAAGAAAAAACAAAGTCGTCTCTAAAAAATAAAATAACTCCTTAGTATGGCGTAAATACTGCACGACAGGTCATGACTTTTTGTAGATTAATAAAAAAGGATGTTTTCTAGGGCCTAGTGTTGCTACATTTTTAAAATATGCATTTTTTTGAGTAATACGATGAAAATACCTAAATACACGCACGGTCTGACCAAACTATCTTGAGCCGACGTGCTTCCCCCTTGGCCGTATAGTTAGTGGTGTTAGTTCTCCTTCAGTCATCGGACGGGGAACTTGTGTCGCTTGCGCTTACGCATGGCTTTGATTCTAACCGCTCTCACGCACACATACACGAGTGCATAGAATACCTAAAATTGATTAGATATATTATATTTCGTAACACAACCGCCAGTAAGCGCAAAGAATATTTTGTCGGTGTCTGCCAAGTCACGTATCTGGCATGCTCGGTGTCAGCAGATAATTATGAATAGACCTTTACGACTATTTAATATATGTAGATAAATACATACATAAAAAAATACATACTTAAATATTATAATACATTTATAAAACATCCAAGACTCGAGCACAAACACTCGTATATTTCACACAAATATTTACCCCGACACGGGAACCGAACCCGGGACCTCAAGCTTCGTAGTCAGGTTCTCGAACCACTAATATAGGCTATCCGGTCGTGTAGTGACTTATTATTCTACAGACGAAACCGCGGGCAACAAGTAGTCCTAAATAGAGTTACAAAGTCAACAACCGTTCACTCAAGTTTACTGGATACTTATGAAATTATGATTATGGCAGTCATCAAAGTTATGCGAATCGGAAATATGGCAAGCAAAGTTACCAAACAAAGTCTGCTCATAAAGACATTTCGTGTCGCATCGAGCACTAAATCGCGAGTCGTCTTTAACATTACGTTCAAGTATATTTTATAGTCAGGTAAACGATAGTTTTTTTATTTCTGGATACATTGCTCTTTCAAGAGCAAATTCAGTCATTTATTGAATAGGCGTTACTTTGCGTAGGTCCATATTGATGAACTAAAACCATTACCTACCTTGCTTCCCGCGACTTTACGATAGATCTGTTTATGCAAGAAATGTGTGCATGCAGTTCCCCCAACACTATGCTATGTATGCTAACATCTGGTAGCATAGCGAGCGGTTGTGGTACTCTGAACATGAGCTCTGGTTGAGTTCGTAACGCGTCAGTGTAGTTACGTGGTGGTGATAATAGGTATCGCCACGAGATTTGAAGTCACGCATACAACAACATGTCATGTAATGACAGCGGGATTTTGACATTTATTCGTACCGATAGCAAGTTCAACAGACCCAACAGTGAATTACAAGATTGACTAAAATTTTCTTCAACCTATTTCGTTAAGAATTATTTAGGAAAGTACATCTAGTTCAAACAAAACAGAAAATAAAATATTTTGATCCTATTTATTTAAATCAGATAGTATATTTTTTGTTTTTTTTGTAATACCGATTTTTTTTGGTTGCGAATATTTCTTATCAGTTTCAAATTGTTTTATTTCAGAAATAAGTTATATGAAAAAAAAATTATAATATGCATAGTATTGCGTAGGTATTTCATCATAAGATCATATAACTCACATTTTTATAAACTCACTCATTTCATTCAATTACTACTTTTTTGCAATCATTTATGTAGTATTGTGTGTAATCATTCGCCTGAACTCTCGTGGCGTTACTTATATTTGGGTTTGTGCGATTTGTGTGGAACTGCATGAACACACATTACTTGCATAAACATAGCTATCATAAGGTCGCGGGTAAGCAAAGTATTTGTTAGTTCATTCAAATTCAGCCATCAAAATTGGAATAATGTTTCCGTACAAATTGAGGGACAAGCTTGGTCCATTCGCAACAGGGATGTTGTCACCACAAATCAACTGACGTACTTTTTACGAGCTGTCAAAACACAATTCTCCCATAGAGTTTGAATGGCAATAGTAACTTATGACTAGAGATGCCGCGAATAGTTGTTATGGCGAATAGTCGAATATTCGTCATTATTATTCGACATAAAAAAAGGAATTACAGAATAATTTATTTGTTATCAAATAATAATATTACACTTGTAGTAGTTTTACACGAAATACAAACTGAAACATGGATGCACAGAAAAACTCAGTTTCAGTTTGTATTTCGTGTGAAATATATGGATTTCACGGGATGACCGTAAAAGTAACAAATTTGGAGTTGAAAAAAATAAATAACACAAAAGACTCCAAAATACCAATCTTGTAGTAGTCTCTTGAACTTGGCTACTTCTGTTAACCCTTTTCTTGTACGTAACATATTTTACGGGGAATAACCTCATTTTGTATAGGGATTTCCTGTCAGATCGGTTTCAAGCGCAACCGACTCGATCCCAGTCGTGCAGAAAAATTAGTTTTTCTGCACCACAATCTACCTCTTTACTTGAATTAGAATATTAATTAAAAAGCCTTATTAACTTCAACATGACTGATTTTTGCTAAATTTTATATTTTTAATGATGATTATATGTAGGTATTATTAATACTAAGTGTGTTTTGTTTTTAAAGAGAAATACAAGTAATAATTTTGCTGTCTATAGTTTTTCTGACCATTTTATATTAAGTTTATTTTATTCAGACAACTATTCGCCGAATATCGAATAATGAACACTATTACTCGGTATTCGACGATTAACAAAAAAAATGCCGAGTAATGCCGAATCACAGAATATATAATAGTACTAACGTACAGAATGGACACGCTCCACCCCGCACCGATTCGAGTTACCCCACCCCTCAAGGCGCAGATTGCCGGACCCCGCCGGAATCCAGAAGAGTGCGCGCGCGATGTATGTAGGCGTACGTGTGTACAGACGTCGTCGTGCTTATGTAGATTCAAGAACGCGTGTTTTGTGCGTCGTGTCCGCCGTGTGGCCGAATACCGAATAATTGCGAGTATTCGCGGCATCTCTACTTATGACGTCACTTGTTCGCCAACTCAATATATTTATTTGTTTTAAAGAAACAACAAATTTAATTTTGCAGTTAATCAAAATTAATCTGGTTTTCAGGGGTAAAATAAAGCATTTTTTACTGAAGTCGGGTCTTAGAATTATTTTTTTTGGCGTCAACATCCCTATAGATTTGTTATTATCATTCATCTTCTACCGATCGTCATTCCATCTTATTTGGGGCCTTCCCACGCCACGTCTCCCGGTTCTGTCACTCTAAAACCTTACTGTTCCATCGGCCATAGGGCTCAGGCCTGAAATATCCGTTTTCCTAAAATGTATCTTTCCCAAAATGTCTGCTTTTCCATATGTGACGTCTTTTGTATAAAAAGACGTGACATGTTATGGAAAACATAAGCAGACATATTTAATTGGGAAAGATACATTTTAGGAAAACGGACAGTACAGGCCTGAGCCGGCCATCGGTTCCTCGTTCACTGCCACTTAAGTCTGGCAACTTTATTCCCTTTCAGTGACTTTGGTTCCCGAATCGACTCGAATTCGATCACGTACAGTGGCGTAGCTACCGTATGGCAAGCCGCGGCAGTGCACCGGGGCCCCCAAGCTCAGGGGGCCCCTCGGACTCTGACTTACAAACTATAAACGCGGACCTATGACAAACGCGGCGCTCTTCAACAGCGTGACTATAAAACGCTACTAGTGAATTTAAAATCGCGCGAGTCTAGTGAATTTAATGTGCATTCATCCTTACTTGTCTTATCATGTAAACAAACACGGCCCTAGTATATTTTTTGCCCCAGGACCTTTGGTTACCTAGCTACGCCACTGATCACGTAGGGAAACTACTTATAACTTAGCTACGAGTATAGCTTATCTGCCTTCTCTTGTATAAGCAAGGATGTGCTGAAATTTGGCACACAGATAGCTATGATCTAGGCATCTGCTTAGAATTTTTTGAAATCCTCACGGTATAGGAAATAAACATTCAAAGCGACACTATTTCCATATCAATTACCTGTCTTTTTAGGGTAAAAACGGAAACCCTATTACTGAGGCTCCGCTGTCCGTCCGTCCGTTTGTCCGTCCGTCCATCCGTCCGTCCGTCCGTCTGTCACCAGGCTGTATCTCGGGAACCGTGATAGCTAGAGAGTTAAAATTTTCACAGATGATGTATTTTGCTTGCCGCTATAACAACAAATACTAAAAAATGGAATAAAATAAATATTTAAGGGGGCTCCCATACAACAAACGTGATTTTTTTGCTCGTTTTGCTCGATATTGATAATGCCAACAGGTAGAAGCTTGAAATATTCACAGAATATTTAATTATGTATTGACTTTAAAAATAAATCATTAAATTAAAATAAAAAATATTTAACGGGGGCTCCCATACAACAAACGTGATTTTTATAGATAATTGTACGGAACCCTTCATGCGCGAGTCCGACTCGCACTTGGCTGGTTTTTTAATATAATTTCTCTTTAGTTTTATATTGTAACTAGCGAGCGGCCCCGGCTTCGCACGAGTGCAATTATGCATGTATTATACATATAAACCTTCCTCTTGAATCACTCTATCTATTAAAAAAACCGCATCAAAATCCGTTGCGTAGTTTTGAAGATCTAAGCATACATTGGGACAGACAGACAGCGGGAAGCGACTTTGTTTTATACTATGTAGTGATTTATATGTTTTTTTTTGTAAGTATTCATCATATAAGTTGGATAAAATGACTTCCTGCCAAGTTTTTTGCGGCGCATTCTTCTTGCCAATGATGATCTTTCGAAAAGCGCTGGTAGTTTTAAAAAGTGACATGTAAAAGAGCCCTTTGACCCTGTAAAAAACATATTTCAAGAATTTCGGAAATCCCCACGGGATCAAGACAAATCTGAATTTATAATATTCAATTCAACGGGACCCTATCTCCGTAATCAAAATAAATACACTCTTCAAATTCGGTACAAAAGTAAGTGTACATGACTGCAGAAAACCGATTAAGGATTTTTAGAAACGCCCACAGAAAATAACGGGATTTATATATTATCTAACAGATACCGATGATTTTTTTTATTTTTTTTATTTTATTGATAATGGGAAACAAACAGCGAAAAATAACATTTGTGATTATTTGAAATTTAGATAATACAAAAGCCAAAGAAGTTTCCACTAGTGAATTATAACATTATGGTTGCTCAGAAAGACTTATTTTTACAATTGACTAATTACATTACTAAAATAATTTAAGGGAAATATTTATGTGTATATAAGTAAAAGCAAAAGCAATAAAGTACCATGCACAAATTCAGCCAACAAAAGGCGAGTTCAAAATGATGACGATGAATTTTGGCATTTTTGCTTATATTTTGTATAGTAGGGTCATACACAGCATAAAAACAAAAGTTGCCTCTTCTGTGGAAATACAATTAGCGACTTCGAGTCAGCAAACTTAAGATTTATTTAAATGGGCGAAAGGACAGGCGTCCCACGTGCCTATGTAGACTTGACTAAAAAACCGGCCAAGTGCGAGTCGTACTCGCGCACGAAGGGTTCCGTACCATTATCTATAAAAAATTGCGGTTTACGATTTATGACGTGTTAAAAAAAACTACTTACTAGATCTCGTACAAACCAATTTTCGGTGGAAGTGTACTATCGCCCCAAGCGCCAGATAACCACCTTAAAGGCCCAGTTTGCGTGCAGTGGCTAGACATCTGTCCATAACAATCCATAGCAATAAACATCAACGGCTGCAAGCAAATTTGTTATGAAAATGGGTATCTGGCGCTTGGGGCGATAGTACATGGTAATATTTATTTATTATTTTTAGTTTTATCATTCTCTTATTTTAGAAGTTACAGGGGGGGGGGCACACATTTTACCACTTTGGAAGTGTCTCTCGCACAAACTATTCAGTTTAGAAAAAAATTATATCGTTTTTAAAGACCTATCCATAGATACACCACACGTATGGGTTTGATGAAAAAAAAAATTTGAGTTTTAGTGCTAAGCATGGTGAACCCCCAAAATTTATTGTTTTTTTTTTCTATTTTTGTGTGAAAATCTTAATGCGGTTCACAGAATACATCTACTTACTAAGTTTCAACAGCATAGTTCTTATGGTTTCGGAAAAAAGTGGCTGTGACATACGGACGGACAGACAGACAGACATGACGAATCCATAAGGGTTCCGTTTTCTGCCATTTGGCTAAGGAACCCTAATACTGGCTGTCGACCCCTAACTTTTGCCATGTCCACAGCAGAGACGCCTAGAAAATGTGTATTCATTTAATAACTACTTTTTCACTCTCGGAATTTGTTGTTACAGTCGTCTGAGGGTTGGAGACCTGGTGGGTCTCCCTAGTTCGGGCACCTACCAGTCGCCACCGCAAAGTTTATGTACCTATTTCATAAGATCATTAATATAGCTACTGTATAACTGTATGCTCTGTGGTGGAGATAATAAATAAATTATTATTATACAATGAACGATTTAAGCTTTATCACCTTTGATCAATTATAACTGTAGATCCACAGTCGCGCGCCCGAAAATGTCCGAGACAAATGAGCGCCACTTTGATAAAAGTGGCCTTCTTTTTCTTAGTACGTTGCGTGAAATTGTCAAGTTTAGCTGTCAAGTGTCAACCGAAATTCGACTGTAATGAAGTAAAGACTAGGCTCAAATTTCTGTGTAGGTGATGATTTTAATTGTTATGCAAACAAATAAAAAAGTTCGGACATTCTTTGAAGGGGATTTTGTTCGGCAATGTGTATCTTCAGTTATAATTGATCAAAGTTTATCACTTTGTATTCTGCGCAAAAGACATTTTCCCCTAGCGTCAAAATATAAGCTGGCTTAAACTAAATACTGGTAAAGGTCACCACGCAGTTTTACATAAAGCTAATTAATAAACTAACGATCTCATAAAGCCGTTATAATGCCGTCGCGTGGCGGGTGGGAATGCGGGCGTGCTGTGCTAGCCGGTTGAACGTGATGAAAGTTTTTATAACCGATTTCAAAAAAGACGATTTCAATTCAACTTTGTTAAATCTTACATCATAAAATAAATCACTTATTTCTTTGCAAGAATGTAGTTTTGCAAACTAGGGATTGCCCGTGACTTCAGCGAAGAATTTTATTCATTTATCGTTATCCCGCGAGAAGTATTCGATTATTTTTAGCTATACCTAAGCGCGTGGTTCAAGAGGCAAGGCGCAAAATCAGGCTGTGTGTACCACCACCACCAAATGAAATGATTGCTGTAGCATTAAGGCCATGAGACTTACTGATCGCGAACGCAGGTTACAAGCATGAACAAGTTTTTCTTTGCTGTCATCTACGACCGAAACAAAATGGCTCGGAATAGCGAAAAGTAAAATGTCAGAAGTAGTAATATATTGGGCATTCTACCCCCCACCTTGCGGTGGAGGTAGCCTGCCCAAAATAAAAGAATCACATCAAACGTTGTTTTGAAAATTTAAATCGTGAATCAAAAATTGATCCGATCGCTTTGGGCATACTGGCCCAGCTGTCGTTCGATCGCAATCGCGTTGTTCCGATCGCATTGCTAATCACACCAACGTTCATTTTTGAAAATTGAAATCCTGAATCAAAAATTGTTTGCTTTCGCGCAATCGCGCAATCGCGTTGTTCCGATTGTATTGCTATCGAATTTGGGTTGTCGACGCGTTTGGTGTTGCGTTCGGGCTATTAAGAGTTTCCCCCAAAATTGTTTGCTTTCGCATTGTCAACGGTTGTCGACGCGTTTTGCGTTACGTTCAGGATGTTTCGAACAATCGCTTTGTTCCGATCGCATTGCTAACGGAGTTGAGTTGTCAATGCGTTTTGCGTTGCGTTCGGGTTGATAGAGTTTTCCGTTTGAAGTACTTATCCATTTCAGTTGTCTCTATCGAATCTGATTCCACCGAGGGATCGATAAATCGCATTGTTCCGATCGCTTTGGACATACTGACCCAGCTGCCGTTCGATCGCAACTGTTACTACCAAACTCGATGAGGTTACTTTACTAGTAATCTTGAGTTTTAAGTATCGACGCCTACCAGTTATAGTTCGATGCGATCTAAAATTTGTCCTCAAAATATGATCAGGCGCTTCTGTAATTGAACATTACTAGTCCACCACACGATCGAACTGGATCTGATCTGAAATGTTATTCGATCAACATCCGACACATCGAACCAAAATTCGACTGCAATTTTAACATGTTTGTATAATTATGACTTTTCGTTTATTTTTAAAAATGGCAAAAGCTTAACACCACATACACTCGGGTTGATCAGGTCCGGTGCATGTGTGACTATGTCACTCAGCGCCCCTCGGTCTCAGGCTGCACAGCCTCGGACTCAGGTTAACTAGAGGTGTTTGCACAACTTGTTGCTCCGTTGATCAGACGTCGCAACAAGCACGGACCCCCCAGGAGTTTAATCCCGGCGCAACAGGCCGCATTTTACGTGCAGGGTATGGATCATCCGTAACACCACCACCGCATAGTGTACAGAATCTCCTCTGATTTTTCAAACTGAGTTCAGCTATACTCGCAACTTGGGTGATCAAGCCAGGCTTTGAGATTTACTAACTGGAGATATTCTATCAACCGCCGGTAGGTCACGGAAGATGAACACCCACGTTGCTTGTAGTATGAACGCATTTTTACTTATATCTACGAATTGAAAAAACTTTGCTAGCGCGATCTAGGTTTCAGCTAATTTACGTTCGAATAAAACGAGTGTAAATAATCATTTCCATTATAAAGTACTAGGTTTTTTATTTAACACTCGCTAGTCTAAACCAAAATTTGTTTATAAGTCGAAATGCACAAAATTACGCAAAAATGTATTTTTCTTAACATATTGTACTACAGTAACGCCATCTGTGTTTGAGCAATCCTTCATTGTGCTTTCTATAAGTATATCTCACATTAACTTGTTGATTTAAAAACAACTTTGATAACTCAAATATAAAGCATACTTTAAAACCTGATAAGAAGTGATATACAGTATATGGTAATAACAACTCGAAGGCATGCAGTTGCGATCAAATTACATGCCGGCCATCGAGCCGGAGGTGGCTAAATTATTTTAGATATGTAAAAATAAGTAAGGAATTCATTAATATAAAAAACTTAAGATTACAGAGAATTTAAAAGTCATTCATAGTTACTTGACAGGTAAGATACTTGTAAAGGCTTAAAAAATTGAATGGGTTAAAAATTTGTGTGCACTATAATAGACATGGGTGATTGTAAAATTCGATGTCCAGAAATGAGAGAAACGGATGAAATTTGGAAGCTTATATTTCGAGACCGATTGCAATTGAACAGACAATCACACTCTCAAACTTTATTTATATTAATGTACGATACTAGCGTCACCACACGTTGTGTGTAAAATTGGAACTAATGAGATGAATGCGTGTCAACGTTAACCTTAATTAGCAAACCATCTAGTTCGTCAAATAAAGTATAGATGGCGCTATGCGATCGAACGTTATACTTAATTAGCAAAACAACTTGTTCGGTAAATTTAGTTCAGATGGCGTTGTATACTGTACATCAGATAGTGGTCAAAATTATTAAGGTTTTTTGTTGGTCTTTATATGGTAGAGAATGAAGGTTTATAGATAAAAAACTAAATTGATATATATTAGGCATAATATTTTTGCGAACATGTAGATGACGCCTTCCTGCGATACTGCTTTAAATATGAGTCATATCGAACAGGAAAACAAAATGACGATTTGTAATACTGCAAGTTGAATTATCGATTATCATACATATCTACAAATTGAATTATTGATCATGTATTAGTAAAATACGTAACGTGTTTAAGTAGACCTACTTTAATTTTATTGCGACGGAAGGAAGTTGCACAACATCGTCGCTGCGATTAATAAAATGCGAGTATGTGCATTTTCAGGGCTGTCATTAACGTCAATGCGTCGAATCATTTGATACAACAGCGGTAGGTAATTACAGTTTTAGCATGTATTATATTTATTATGTACTAATAGTAAACATCGCTATGTGTCATCTCGTTATATTTGGAAAGATCCTTTTTAACCCAATATCATCATCATCATCATCATTTCAACCAGCAGACGTTCATTGATGGACATAGAGCTCACCCAAGGATCGTCATAACGACCGATTCATACAGATCCAGAGGGATCCTGTATCTATCACCATAATCAATACGTCGTTTGTGTTGTGTGTACCAACTAGTAAATCTTAAGATCATACATTTAAGTATCTATTTAAATTTAACAGAGTGGTTTCCGAGTGGAAATCCTAATTCACATTATAATAATGAGAGATCAATAATTGTAACAGTTTGCGACTTGAAATGCGACAACCCTAGCTAGTTTAGTAAAATCATCAAAAAACGTCTATTAATTTTCCGGCGATCGATCGTTATTTTCCTTTCTGACTTCGAACGCTGTCGGGAACAGAACCGCATAATCTTACCATTCATCTCAGCTCAGAGGTTACGCTGCATCCAGCTTTTACGATAGTTTCTTCAGCCTACGCATTACATTGATTAAAATGTAAGTAAGTAAACCACTGTTTTACTTTCCTAATCAAGACTAAAACATAAAAAAACCTTCAAACCTTGTTAAAATAGGCATTTATATTTTTATTTTTTTTTTCAGGTCTGATTCCGAGTTTGAACACATCGTTGCTGCAAACAGTGAGACAATTGGACCAAAATCCGCCGGTCGATCAAAAGCTGTACACAAACGAAAATCTTCATCTAACAGGTAACTTTATCATAAGATTTTCATTTCGTAAGTTATTTACTAAATATTATTTGTTTTTTACCATTGGGATATATTCTACAATATAAATGCCTATGTATTCATTCTAAAAGACACATATTAATCATAACATAATTTTTGGTTTAGATCTGATTCAGAGGAGAGTGTTGACGCCGAATATACTTCAAAATTTAAAAAGCCTACTCAGAAAAGAAAGACAACAACCCCAAGGTATTTTTATTCTCATTTTTTATTTGCTTATTGATTTTTGTGAATATACATTATGTTTCATTAAATGTTTGTTATCAGGTCCTCAGCAGCCAAGAAAAAAGGAACTAAAAACCCGTTCGATGTTTTCGAGGTGTTTTCCGAAGACGTTGCTGTTCCAAAGAAGCGAGCTGAATCAGATCCACTCGAATCGAGCTTAACGAATCGAGTTCCTGGAGGTACCACGAGACGAAATTGTAGCCTTAACGGAGATTTTTTCGTCGAGCTACGTGTGTACAGTACTGGTGACATTCGCAGTGAATTACGTGAGGAACGTTGGAAGAAAGCTCTTGTCGCTATCAAGGTACAAATTGATGACGATTCGCCTCAATGGGAGGCATTGCAAAAATGCATTAAAAAAATTAAGGTACTTTTTAGTGATACTAACGTCAACTTTTATTCTAATAACATAAAGTAATTCAGTCCTTTTCTTTTTACTGATTGCGCTTTTAATACTTCTTAAGCCTTTTTATTATTAGAATAAAATTGAACGTTTGCATATATAATTGCTGTAGATTGTGTGTTTAAAAACGATGATGATAATGGATATCCAGAGTATCGATAATGGTGGACCAGAGTTTCTAACACACAAAACTGATTCAACAAACAGTTTACACCACAGCGAGAGAATTTGTACAGCACTGAGATTTTCAATAATTTTATTGTCATTTTAGCTGTTTTTCTAAATGTGTACAATTTCCGTGCTAAAGACAGATTCAATCAGGTGGTTATCTTAGTCAGTTAGGGTAAGGTAAGTCGCTAGAGCCAATATGCCATTTTGCAATCATTGTTCAATGAAAGTCGAAAGAAAGCAGTGGGTGGGACATCTAAAAAGTAATAAGCATAAAAATAACTCGGCTGTAAAACTTAGCGATGAGGTAGTTGAAATTACGTCTGCTTTTAAAGGTCGCATATCATCTTATAGAATAATGGCAACTGACGAGTTCAAGTTTTGTTTACCTGAGTCATTTTTGATTACCCTAAAATCTAAATTGCTGAAACTTTTTCAAGAATCGCTTAAAAAATACGTGTGTTTAAAGGTTAATTTCGAATATTTTTCAAACTTTCTTTTATTCAAAGATAATAAACAAGAAATTAAGTCCTTTGCTACAAAAAATTTTTCTTTACATCAAAATTATCAATTTGAGGAGCTTTTTCAAACATTTATTTTAAGCATAAAGAAAAAGATCGAAGAGTTTCAGGAACGCGATTCTGGTTGGACTTTCTTATCTAACTTGTATTTAGAAGTCAACATTAATAAGTATGACCCATTGAGAGCGTCTTCTTACGTGGATTTACCTAAAGTAATAAAAAATAAAAAAGGGTGCATTAACATTCATAATCACGATAATTATTGTTTCCTCTGGTGTGTTGTCGCTGCTCTTTTCCCATCTAAAAATCACAGTGAGCGAATATCATCTTATCCTCATTTTGAAGACGTACTGAACATTGATAATATGTGTTTCCCTGTTAGTTTAGCTGATATTAACACATTTGAACGCAATAATATTGATATCTGTATTAACGTCTATTCTTTAAAAGGCAACAGAACAATTGTAGGACCTCTATACAGATCTGAATACAAAAGAAAACATCGGGTCAATTTACTTTTAATCGAACATGGTAAAAAGTCGCATTATGTTTTGATTAAAAACTTATCGCGTCTTGTTCGTTGTCAGATTACGAAACATCATGCTAAGCTTTATTTCTGTGAAGACTGTCTGATATTTTTTCAAACCGAACTCAATTTTAGTAGTCATGTTTGTAGTGGGGTCGCTACGGTACTTCCGCAGAAAGGTACCTTTCTCGAATTTAAACATTTTGATCGAAAACAAGACATCCCATTTGTCGTGTATGCTGACTTTGAGACTATACTTAAACCCTATCAAAACTGTGACCCCAACCCTACCAGTAGTTTTACTTCAAACAAACAAGTACATGTACCCGCCGCTTTCGCTTATCATATTATCTGCTCTTACAATGATCAATTTAATCGCTTTGTTCAATACCGAGGACCAGATTGCGCTCAGAAATTCGTTGAATATTTATATAGACACGTTAAAGATATACATAAAATTTTAGAAAAAGAGGTTCCTATGGTATTTACTGAGAACGATTCTTTAGTTCATAAACGAGCAAAGAATTGTCATATATGTAAAGGCTTATTATTTGCGGACAAAGTAAGAGATCACTGTCATCTCACAGGCTGCTATCGCGGTGCTGCACATCAGTACTGCAACCTGCGTTTTCGCGTTCCTAAATTAATTCCTGTTTTTTTTCATAACTTGTCAGGTTATGATTGTCATTTGTTTATCAAGGAACTTAGTCAATTTTCAGGACCTGTGAAAGTAATCCCTAAAAATAAAGAAAATTATATTTCCTTTACTAAGTTTTTAGTGATTTCAAATCAAGAGTATGCACAAATTCGATTTGTAGACTCCTTTAAATTTTTAGGTACGAGCTTGGAAAAATTAGTAAATGGATTAAATAAAGATGATTTAATTCACCTGAATAAGTTTTATCCTGATGCTAAGAAATTTAATTTGTTAACTCGCAAAGGTGTTTACCCATACGATTATATGTCGAACTGGGATAAGTTTACAGAGACCGAGCTTCCTTCTAAGGAATTGTTTTTTAACTCCTTATCCGGAGAACACATAAGCGATTTGGATTATGCACACGCACAATCTGTATGGTCCATATTTAAAATCAAAAACATGGGAGAGTATACCGATCTTTACCTTAAAACTGATGTGTTGCTTTTATCAGATATATTTGAGAACTTTCGGTTAATTTGCAAGTTAAATTATCATTTAGACCCAGCCTTTTATTTGACGGCGCCAAGTCTATCCTTTGATGCTATGTTATTAAAAACTGGAGTCAAGCTAGAATTGATAGCCGAATTAGAAATAATTCGACTTATACAAAAAGGTATAAGAGGTGGTATTTGTATGTGTTCGACTAGATATGCTCGTGCTAATAACGAATACATGGAAACTTATGAAAAGGGTACACCAGATTCGTTTTTAATATATATCGATTGCAATAACTTATACGGATACAGTATGTGTCAATCGTTGCCAATGTCTGATTTTATTTTCCTAAATCACCATGAAATTGCCCAACTAGATATTTTATCTGTGGAGGATGATGCTGAATTTGGATTTATTCTGGAAGTTGATTTGTTATATCCAGAATATTTGCATCATAGCCATAACGA
Organism: Archips xylosteana; assembly: GCA_947563465.1. Taxonomy (NCBI): domain Eukaryota; kingdom Metazoa; phylum Arthropoda; class Insecta; order Lepidoptera; family Tortricidae; genus Archips; species Archips xylosteana. The sequence goes on from OX387371.1 coordinate 12,059,816, forward strand.
CTATCCATTTTGTGCTCAAAAATGTATTCCTCCAGGAGGGAAAACTTCTAAATTAATCCCAAATTTATATGACAAATATGAATATGTCATTCATTATGTTCATCTGAAAACATGTTTACGCAATGGTCTAACTCTTAATAAAATCCATCGCGTTCTTAGATTCCGTCAAAGACCCTTTTTAAAACAGTATATCCAATTAAATACAGAACTGAGAAAAAAAGCAAATACTCCTTTCCAACAAGATCTTTTTAAATTAATGAATAACTCTGTTTTTGGAAAAACACTTGAAGACAGTGAGCGGCGCGTTGACGTCAAATTAGTAAATCAGTGGTGCGATAGCCAAAACAAAACAAAAAAGTTTACTTCTGCCAATAAATTAATCGCTAAACCGAATTTCCATAGTGCAACAGTGTTATCTGAAAATTTGGTGGCAGTACAAATGAAGCCTGAAAGAGTAATTTTGGATAAACCAATTTACGTAGGTTTCTCTGTACTTGAGCTTTCTAAAAACCATATGTACCAATTTCATTACTCTGTAATGAAACCTCACTACCAAGATCAAATTACTCTGTGCTACACTGATACTGACAGTTTTATTTACAAAATTGAGACTAAAGACTTTTATAGCGATTTAAAAAAACACTTTTTAAATTTTTTTGATACAAGCAATTATAATCCTGAAAATGAATTTCAAATATCATTACGTCACAAGAAGATTCCCGGGTTATTTAAAGATGAGTTAGGAGGAGAACTTATTACCGAGTTTGTAGGGTTACGTTCTAAACTATACTGTATCAAAACTGAGAAATCGTTTATTAAAAAGGCTAAAGGAATAAAAAAGCCTGCAGTTCAAGAGTTAGCATTAAATGACTATCAGGACGTGCTGTTCAATGATAAAATAATCCGGAAAAAAAACATATTATTTAAATCTATTAAGCACGAGATCTTCACTCAAACTGTCAATAAAGTTGCTTTATCTAACAAAGACGATAAACGACATATATTAGCAGACAAAATATCAACAAAAGCCTGGGGGCACAGGTCTATTTTTTAGTGCAGTACTTAGTTATGCAAGCGATCTTACCTTGAGCTGTAATTTTATTTAGTATTTAGAGCGCGCGCAGACAGAGAGCGGTCTGGAGTTCCGAGTTCCACGTTCAGAGTTCTGTGTATTGACCGCTCGAGAGTTCCGACCGCCTGCTGTGTGCGTTATCGTAAGGGACTCAGTACATTCAAAAGAACGCAGAACTCTGAACGCGGAACGCGGAACGCCAGACCGCTCTCTGTCTGAGTGCTCTTATGTACAATCGCTGCACAGACAGCGACTTTAGACATTGACTGTACCTAGAAATTAATTTGGCATAGATTCTAAAATGTTATTTGTGTACATCCGTATTTGTCGAATAAAATGTAAGATTTAATTTTTTTATAAATAAATACATTTATAAGGTCATTATTATTTGGTTTTCTTTTTTCACCTGTGTACCTATACCAGACCCCTAAAGTTCACATATGCAGAAATTATTGTTTCTTTGACGTGACCCAGATTATAGTTTGATTTAGTTAAAATGACGTAACCAACTCCAACATCTATTGTTTAATTGTTATCTTCAAGTAAGGTTGTAAAACAATTACGCAGGTGTGTCGGTAGGCCCAAAGTATACTGTGAACAAAAAATTGAACCACTCCAGGACACGTGCCAGACTTCAGTCAGTTTTATTGTGTCTTTGTTATCTTTCCCTTTCATATTTAGCAACAAAAGAAGTTGTAAAATCCCACGTTAAGTGCATTTTCGTCATTTTACTAAAACAAACTATACACGAACATTGTCTTGCAATGTCAACTACAAAATATTAGCTGCTCTCCGTAAACAACTAATTGATCTAAATGATTACGTCGCATTGTTAACATTATTGAGTAGGATTAAAACATGTTGTTACGTGTTCTTCACAACCTTAGGTCAATCACCTCACCTACAATACCGAGTCAGCAATGACCGCGTAACGATTTGTCATCATTAACTATGTGCGGCGCGTAGTATGATTTGCTTACACATGAAATTACTATAATTATAAATAGTAGCTGTTATAGCGAGTTACCATTCTCAATTCTGCATCCATTCATAACTTATTATTCTATAAATTCGTTCCAAAGTTTTGAAAATTAACACGAGCTGAACCGGTCACGATTTGGTAAGTAAATTTGTATTATATCGAATAGAGTGTATTTAGACAACCAGATGGCCTAGTGGTTAGAGAACCTGACTATGAAGCTTGAGGTCCCGGGTTCGATTCCTGAGTCGGTCAGATATTTGTATGAAAAATACGAATGTTTACTCTCGGGTCTTGGGTGTTGTGTTAAGTATGTATCTTCTATATAAGTATGTTTATCCGTTGACTCAGTACCCATAACACAAGCTTTGCTTAGCTTACTTTGGGAGTAGATCAATTGGTGTGAATGTCCTGTGATATTTATTTATTTAGTCATAAATCGAAAACATCTTTGATGATATTTTTAGTCGTTATTATTGTTTATAAGCGTATAAAAACGGTATAATGTGTTGTCAAATGCAAAACAGTGCAAGCATGGTTACGTTTAATTTGATTTTGTTTTGTTTTAGAATATGGAAGGAACACAAGACACGGAAATAATATTTTCTCAATATGCACAGGATCCATTAGGATTCCCAGAAGAAGAACAAGACGAATTATTTAAAAAAGTTACAAGTGTAATAAACAAAACAAAAACGAAGTCTAATAAACAAAAATTAAGGCTAAATAAAGTAGTAAAGCGGACTGTACGAGGACATCCACCGTCGTTTGTTATAAATAATGAAGCAGCTAAGGGGAATAGACTTATTAAAATCCAAATAATTAACATAAGTGACTGCGTGCCCGATCAAAATGATGAAACCAGTGATAACGTTCTGCTTAGTGCACAATATGTGGCGAGTGACGGATATGATGAGATAATAGACAGTACAGAAAGTGTAATAAATAAAATTTCAAAGAAGTTGTGCGGATATAGTGTGAGTTATTAACTTTATAATTGTTTATGTATAATTGTGATATGTAATAAATATAGTCAATTATTTTGTTGTTTTATTCCTTTGATTTAGTGATGCGTATACTATTTTTAGCTACAGGTATGAATCTTTACCATTTATTTTTTATTTTTAAACAAAAAAACATTTAAAATGGATTAATATAAAAAATCTTTATTTGAAATAAATGGTAACTAATTTTGACTGGGTAATAAAAAACTGAATTAAACGTAAATATTTATTTTTGTACAGTAGGTATATTATTTATTACATTGGTAAATAAGTATGCAAAATATCGAAATAACATTTTTTCAGACATATAACGTTTTTTAACGCGCAAGATTTTTTATGATGTGCACAGTTGTACGATTTATTGTCGATACAATATATAGTATACAAAGATTGAAAATTTGGACAACCTTCTTCACCCATGTCTATTACAGTGCAATCAGCACACAAATTTTTAACCCATTCAATTTTTTCTAAACCTTTTACAAGTATAATCTTACGTGCCAAGTAACTATGAATAACTCTTTTAAATTCTCTGTAATCAACATATCCCTCGCGCCACAAAATGCCAAGGTTTTTCTCTATCCATTTCACATGTCTTTTTTCATTTTCGGATAAAGTAGAAAATGAATACGGAGGTTTTATTAAAAACGTTTGTGTGTATTCATTGGTACTGAACGCAAATTCTTTAATAATAAACTCATTTTTAGACGTTTTAAACCCCTGAACATCTACGAACAGATGATCTAGATTCATGATACCTTCTTTGTTAAATTGGTTAACGGTTTATACTCTATAATACTATCATTCAGAATAAGGCAATAAGCCGCTGTATTATCAGGTATATCTGTTTCACACTCTAATTCAACTCGTACATCTACTGACCCTGTTTTTAAGGTTTCGTTTTGTCTAGAACAATCGATAACAAATAGCGGAGCCTTATTTTTAAATTCTTGCGGATTCAACAAAGGTGCTTGACGGCGGTTGTAATAAGACTGCTGGAATTTAGCATACTGCTCGTATAATAAAGCAAATTTTTGACCCGAAAAACTGACATTCAAATTTTCGTAGGGAAAATAACATGAATTTAAATAAACTTTAACATCTCGCAAATTACAATGGTCGAAACGTGATACGTCATTCTCAGAAACATTTTTTCTGTTAGTTTTTAATCCAATTATAACATATCGAGGTTTTTCAACTTGAGAAGAAGTTTTAACAGCCCATGAATGTTTTGATGTTTTAGGTAAAAGAGGGTATTCGTACAAATCCCAGTTCCTAAATGCAACCTGAATAGCTCGATCTCTTTCCAAATATTTGAGCAAACTTAATCTTTCTCGATCGGAAACCTTAATGTGTGGCATGCGCCATACTATTTTAGATATAGTTATGTTATCTATATACTCATTTGTGTTCAGTTTTACGCTATTTAAATTAGTATTGGATCGTAAAAGAATAAGTTCATGCTTACAGTTAATAATAATTTTGTTATAATCCTCTGCGAAGCCAAGAATCTTATTTAAAGGTATAGATACAGAAAATGATCCATGTGAAATTTTTGTGCCATCAACGTCCCAGCCCCATAACTTTGACATCGACGATTCAAGTTCATTCATCGACACAAGAGATTTTATTGTTGTTGTGATCCCAGCGTTTTTAATTTTATCTATTTCGATCCCATTCAGCTCATATCGAATATCTTGAAATAAATGAAGTATAGGGTTATTTGTAAAAAGAACACTGGACACCTTAGCTTTTGTATCTCTGTTGAATACTTCTATAGTACCCTCTATGTATATAGTACTCGCTGATGGTAATACGTATAGATCTTGTTGGTTGATAGGTATACGGATTTCATCATTTAAATTGAAACTTGTAACGTACGGTTTATACGAATGATATTCAAAACTTTCAATCGTATTATCAAAGCTAAAGGGGTCTGATAAGTTTAGTATACTCATTTTAATAAACCTATGTTTTTTAAAAATTGTTTGTTATCCTTTGTAAGTTGTCCTTTAGGTCTTCTTTTCTTGATAGCACAATGAGTACTAACTGTTTTGCTGTTGGAAGCCGTACTTTTATTAAAGTCTATCATTTTTTTCTAAGATGTAAATATATCTGAATCTCTTCACCACGTAAATTCACTAAATTATCGTTTATATCCAGTATTCTTATTTTAAGAGAGTTTAAGCTATTTTGAGTAACAGGAAAATATATAACATTTTTAGGTGTTTCTATAATCCGGTAACCGGGCGGCACATTAGGCACAAATTCATGAATTATATGACTAGGTTTTCCGTTTATAAATGACCCGCTCACGATGTCACATTCGACTCGCACTATAGTTGTAGACAGAATGGACACAGGAAAAGGGGACTCTGTTAATATATTCGCCTGAACTGTTTCTTCTCCAAAACCAAGTAACTTACCAATCGAATTTGGTTTTTTAAAATAGATGTTTTTGGAGCATAGAATAGATGTTTTTAAGGTATTATTATTGCATGTCAATGTAAAAGTGCATCCTTGGAGGTGTCTTTTAAGATAATCGTCAAGATCTTGAAGTTCATATGACCCTTCAGGAATTTCTACTACTTCGTTATCACCATAATAAAACTTATTATTTCTATTGTCTATATTAGGTATCGAGTTAAATGTTGACATGTATAGCAACCCGCATTCATATTCACCATCTAATTGTAGAGCTGACGAGTGATTCGTAATCAGGGTAGAGGAGGATCCCGTTATGGACAAAGTGAAAGTCATCGTGAGAATGAGAAGCTATTTATTGATCAGAGATATTTAAACGGTTATTCCAATATTTTTTTAAATACTTTAAACATAAATGACCGCAATTAACAGTATTAAATTTTTGATAGACATTATAATTGTATGAAATATTATGATTTTTCAAATACTTTATTAATTCTAGCGGCGGTGGAAGATCACCATAACTATTGAAATATTCACAGTGATTATTATCTTTGACATAGGCTACCCAGTGTGTTCCTTGGTTTTTAGAACTATCTAAATTTACGATTGCACATTCTACTCTTTTTGGACGCTTGGGTAATTTGTCTCTCATGTAAACACCGCGAAAATAAGGAATATCTGTTGAATGTGTTAAAATATCGACATTTGTAAGAGCACGTCTGGGTAGCCTTTTATTTAGTTTTTTGAACGTTTTAAACATAAACCCTTTCCATTTCTATACTGTTTAATGTATAACCCTTTACCTAATGCAATTGATTCCATCGTTTTGTTATGACGTTCTGATTCGGATAAGCTTTTTTTTGCAGCTTTGTAATCACCAACAGCTTTAGCGATCCCAGCAGCTCCTCCTGCTAATGAACCTAGCGCAGAAAGTCCCGCGAAAATAGGTATTAGCGGCAATATACCTCCAGTTTTAGGAATCGGTATTAATCGAGGAACTCGCATTTTACTCGTATTGTTATTAAAAAATACTTTACTAGCTGCCACAAAAGCTCTGCTGATTGGAGTGCCTTCTTTTTTAGATTTGTTTTTTTTTAATTCGGTGCGTATCTTAGAAACAAAATGTTTAAATGACTTTATCCCTGCACCAGCTTTCATTTTGGATTTCATCACTTTGCTAACTAACCACGACGCAAGTTTTTCTCCTTTTCCAACACCTTTTGATTTCAATCTTTGTTTGGCCATTTTATAAAGTTCCAAATCTGCACGGTGTCGATCTGTTAGGTTAGAATATTTATCATATGCTATATCGTGTTGCATGCACGCGTTGTCTAATTCATTAACTCCTTTATCACCTCTTTGCAACCGTTTATGCAATTTTGTACCTGGTCCACAATAATTGTAGCCAGGTAAGTGCAGTTCAAACGGTAAGTGATTAATTATACTGTTTAGTAGTCCTCTTCCTTTCATATCCTTTAAGTGAATGACTTCACGCGAGAAAGTTTTTAAATATATTTATACAATAGCATTTCTATCAATCCAACTATTTTCGCTATCGTTAAGGCCTAACCACTTAACATACAATTTTTTCCCTCTTTTTTTGATCACTTTTTCTATGAGGTAAACGTCTGGATACTTAGTTTTTTGCAATTCTTGCTCGTAAAACGTTCCGAGTATAGTGTTTTTTCGTTGATCTTCAATATGATAAGTAACAGGACGAGTGTGATTCACCGTTTTAATAGTAAAAAGCTCAGTTGACCAATTAGGCGTATAACCTTTATGAAAGAGGCTTTTGTACTTGCTTATACGCACACGATCTCCTACATTAAACTTATTTAATTTAAAACGTTGATTGCTTTGTGTTTTATCAATATTTTTCTTTACTTCGACTTCGTTGCTAAAATTAACATCATCTGGTCTAAATTTTGTTGTCCGGTGCACAGTTTGATTATAAGATAGTACTATATTGTCTAAAGGTTTTCCAAACCATTCGTAATTTCCAATGTAACTGAAATATTTGTAAAGTTTGTTCTTGAGCGTCTTTATCACCCTTTCAACAATAGAAGCCTTTTTAATCGAATACGTGGAATAATGATTTATTTTTAAGGATTTCACATAACGATCGAATTGATCATTGTAAAATTCTTTTCCAAAGTCTGTCTGTAAATTTCTAGGTATTCGTTTTGATGATTTGACAATTAGTTCAAATGCATTTTTTACTTCCGTTTTAGTTTTAGATTTTGTAGGAATACACCACGTGTACTTTGAAAAAGTGTCAATAACAACTAAAATGTATTTGTATCCCTTATTAACCGTTTGTAAATTCTGTAAGTCAATCAAATCTGCTTGCCACAAATCGTCAATTCCTTTTAATACGACTGCGCGACGCATAAAATTTTTTCTAGCCGCTCTATGGATTTCGTTCACGACTTGATTTTTTGCCATAATTTAAATTATTTAAAATACCTTCTATGTCCTCTTTTGTATAAAAGTTTATTCTTAACTGATTAAAAAGCTGGAGGATTTGAGAATTTATAATTTCAAATATAGAATCAAGATGCTTTTTATCATAAATTTTCTGAGCGAGCTGATCGACATACTGCTTATTAGCCGCATCATCAGGGGACGATGGATCCGCTACGCCCTTTAATCTTGACGATTGTAAATCAAAATCACCATTATCTGAACGCAGCAAAGCTTTATTTTTAAATTCAAAAACTTCAGATACACGCAATCGTTTATGAACATGATGTCCGAATTTGTCTATATTCATTTTTCTTATTTATTTTCAGGCATTTATAATCAAATTCGAGCTTCGACTGATGATCAAAGTAAAATGAACGATTTATATATCATTAATTAACCAAGCCAGCTTCGCGCAGCTCTTCAACTATAGATATTATTTCATTGTCTAATCCGGTGTTGCCGGCATCACGAGAAGCTATGAGTAATTTTAATCTTTCAACTAATTCGTTTGGGTTATCCCAATATACATATGACACATCTCTTTTAACTTTTTTCATTGTTGGTAGCCCTTTGCCTTGAGTACTACTTCCGTCACTTATTAAACGTTCTTTACATAATTTGAAAAGCGGTTTTATAATGTACAAATATTTTTTACCTTTGTTGCTTTTTATTGGTTTATTTGGATCAAAATCACGTCTGTGGGCGTTCGTTTCTTGTAACAACATTTTATAATAACGTTTATCCTCTTCAGTTATAATACCTAAATCTGGCAATTTTTCAAATAACAAATTATATAAACCCGGTGTTAAATTGTAACTATTCCCGTTTACTTTGAGTATTTTGTCTTTAACAGAAATTGAATTAGATCCTAGCATTAATTTGTCACGCTCTGTTCGTACGCCGAAAGGAATGTTTGACTCGCTGTTATATTGCTTTTGCCATGCAGGGTCTTCGCGAGGAGATGCATACGAATCAGACGTCTTAAATGATGCATTAGCTGTTGAATTAAGCTCAACACTGTTATCACTTTCACATGACTTGCTATCATCATCTTGACTGTACTCATCTTCGTTTGAACCAAATTCAGAAGATTTTGGTATTATAGTTTGATTATTAATACTACTTCTCTTTTCAGTAGTAGGACTAAATTTTAATGTTTTTACTGACTTTTTCCACTTAAACAAATCTTCATTTAAATCAGTATCGTCGGTGTTAAAGTAATTATTACTATTATCGTTATTTTTTACTATTTCACTAAGCGGTTCTGTTATTGGTTTCAAGACTGATTCCAACATAATATTATCGTTAGTTTTCATATCACGAAGCAGTTTAACTTTCTTTTTGACTGTCTCAGCCGACTGAATTACTTTTTCTTTTAAAGTTTTCTCTTCATTTATTTTAGGAGCCATGTCCGTTCTTGATGGTATCATATCAATCAATAAATTGTTCTTCAAAATGGAACTCATTAAGTATTACAGTTAATCCAAAACGATAAATGTATCAAATCCCATTCTATAACAACCTGTATTTCTGGCACAATCCTTGTTTATTACTAAGTAGTTAAAAGGGAGACTCCATATTTTTGCACACATTTCTTGAAACTGTGACCAGGACATATCAGACCCAACATGTTCATCATATACATGACGTAAATTAACACCATCTTGTTTAAACAGAATTATTAAATTAGCGTTGTCCCTTATTAATTGTTTAGGTATTTTACTGTAAGTTTGATTCAAATAGAAGCTATCAATATTTTTATGTCTTCCCATTGCAAAATAATCCCTTATATTGTTTTGATTTTCGCAAGCAACATCATCAAAGATGAAAATTGAATTATTCTCAGCTTCATGAGGGCTTAGTATTTCATCGTTTTCGCGATATTTTTGAAATTTTACTGATGGAACCAACATCAATACTTTTTCTAACAACTGGTACATAGGTTGAAAAAGTGTTTTTGAATACACATATACATTTTGGAAACGTAGTCCTCGTTCATGCAGTAAAAGCGCTACAGTTAAATTCGTTTTTCCACAATTAGATGGACCGCAAATAATACAGCGAATTGTATCAGGTAAAAGTTCACCATGACGAAAACTACGATTGTTGCGATCTGAATAAACAACATCCAACTGCAAGCTCTGAGGTTGTTTTATAAATTTCATACTTCTTTAAGATCAATTCTATCAATGCGCGTGTTACAAGCATGAAAGGTTTTTTCAAAATGAGCATAGAAGCAAAGATGATTCATGATATAAGCTTGACATAAGATCCCTTGTATCAAAAAGTACTCCCAAAACTGAACGAGAGCAAACAATTATGGATTCAGGATTTCAATTTTCAAAAATGAACGGTGGTGTGATTAGCAATGCGATTGCGATCGAACGAAAGCTGGACCAGTATGCCCAAAGCGATCGGATCAATTTTTGATTCACGATTTAAATTTTCAAAACAACGTTTGATGTGATTCTTTTATTTTGGGCAGGCTACCTCCACCGCAAGGTGGGGGGTAGAATGCCCAATATATTACTACTGTCAGACGGTAAAATTACGTATACACAATACCTAGTGTACAAACTATTGTATAAATTTTTCTACTTCTGTACTTTTATCTGTTTTTTACATGGCCGCGAACAAATAAATAAGAACATAGATAATATGACTTCAGAATTATTGTCTACTCTTTTAGCTAGTCTTTATACTGGGAGAGTTACGGAGAGATAAGTCCAAACAAAGGATGTTGATAATTATTATATTCACCAGAGGACAAGTACACGGTCCTATGGGTGCGAGACTACTGGCTCGCCTGTCGACATAGCTGACGTATATAGCTGTCGCTATATACGTAGTTATGTAACTATGTCGGTACACTCTATTCCCCATAACAGCAACTGTTGAGTTGAGTCGAGTTGTGTTGATGGATTAAGTAGAAAAAATATTGTATGCAATGGTGTATAATTTGGTCTAAACGGCTCGTACCGTCTTCCGTTGCGATACTCACGTTCGTTCGTATCGCAACTCACGTCACTCACCTTTTAAGACCTCACTTATACAACCGTTGCATAAAATACTATTACGGCGTGCCATATGGACCATAATAAATCGGAGTGCCGGACAGTAAAACTTCCTGTAGTACACAAGCGCACAATGTAATGTGTTAATCACGTAATAAACTACCTGTGTGCCAAATTTCATACAAACAACAAACGTTATTGTTTACGTGTATGAAGTCGTGGTCAACAGCTAGTAATTTAAAAAAAAAAACAGTCTTTGTAGTTATAATAATAAAAATAACAAAGCCAACCCCTAATCATCGACGGCGCCGTGGCGCGTCGTCCGGCCGCATTCCGGCGCGAGCCGGCCGACAAACTACTGAATTCCGACACTCACAGACAACTCTTGAGCTCTTGTTTGTAATAGAAGGGGTTGATGTGTTTCTAGCGCGCTGAAAAGCGTAGAAAGAGGGTACGTATCAGAATATATAAAGTTTAAAACAAATAATGGCCATTTGATATAATGCAATTTTCATGGAAATTCTCAACTTTACAGGATTTTCATAAAATAAACCTAACCTAACCTAAACCAATCTGTAGATTACACGATTAAAAAAAATCGTTTAATCAATAGTTTCATAGAAAATTTTAGTATGTATTATGACCATTATGTATTTCGTCCATTATTTGTTTTAAACTTTATATATTTTGATACGTACCCCGGTGACAATTGTTGCAGTCAAAATCAAAATATTATACAGGGTGACATCTAAGACGTAATACAAAATTATATTTTCTGGATCCACTCATGATTACGATCAACTTTTATTATGGGAGTAATATCCAAATCGGTGGAAAAAAATTGAGCCTCCCATATTAAAAGCAACCAACTGGTTTCGCAATTTGTATGGAGACGTCGATTTTGTGTTTGCGTTTTCAAAGTTGGTCCCATAATAAAAGTGGGATGTATATAGGCTGGGATGATGATGATGATGACGAAGCTGTGTCTTGCGTTTGCCAGTCCGTGATCTCCATTCGATGAGTTTCCGGCCCCAATGGCCACCTTTTAAGTACCGAACCCAAAAATACCCATCGTCGCCCAAAACCGAACCAAAATACCCTCAATGCGTTCGACAGATCGTTCAGAAAATATATGTCTTTATTATTCTAATATACCCCATCGCTGTGGCCGTTAAAATGTATTAGCTATAAGAATATGTAAAGTAGGCTCGAAAACTAACACCTTCGCAAAATAACTCAATTTACCTATATTAGATTACTAGCTGTTGCCCGCGACCGTCAGGGAAAATTTTGCCTATTGCTCTCCCGCGGGAACTACGCAAATTTTCGAGATAAAAACTATTCTATGTCCCTTGAAGAGTTTCAAATTATCTCCATGGCAAAATACATCTGAATCAGTTCAGTGGTTTAAGCTTAACACTTGAAGTTAAACATACTGGGAGTTAAAAAAATCCCATACGTTCCGAAAACTCATGAAACTGAACAACTTTCCCCAAAAAACTGGGGTCGAAATACAAAAAAAAATTGGACTGTCCATTCAAAACGATGATTCACCGACACTCGCACTCAAACCCTCATTTTAAGGTTAGATAGTAAGCTCCCCTTAGTGTTTGATTAATAATTCCTGTCTGTAATTTAATATAGGTTCTAAATATTTATATGTTAATATCTAGTACTAGGATAATAAATTAGTAATGTACCTAAATTAAAAATTATTGCATTATATAAGTTATCTAAACTTCTCTGCGCCAGATAATCTTCAAAATTATGGTAATCGGCTGACAGTGTCAGCCTACGAGACAGGCCCAGCCTAGTGTAGGTGATACGGAAAATCATGTGTTAAAAGGCATCGTACAGTGTTTAATTTTATCAAAATGTGTAAACTTTATCTATGTTAATGAGTGAACTGTTAAATAAAGAAAGAAACATAAAACATCCGATCAGCTGACAGAGTTAGTATGAAGAGACCAAAATTTTATTTCATATTTCGACCCATGTTCCTTGGGGAAAGTTGTTCAGTTTCATGAGTACTGTCACTGTGTTTTGGATCGTACGGGATTTTTTTAACACCCTGTATTACTATTATTATTGTACAACATCTGTGTCTCCGTTCCTTTCAAGCCGTGATCTTATTAATCCTGTATGTTTTGACTCCCACGATACAGGCTCTGCCTAGTGTGGGTGTCGCAGAATTATTGTTCTAAATTGTATCTCTCCTTTCTGGTACTAAAAAATTTTTTACTTTAATTTCGAATTTATAATATAAACTAGCTGTTGCCCGCGACTCCGTCTGCGAAGAATATGGATATAAGAAATAGCCTACGACCTATTCTCAGACCTACCGAATATAGACAAAAAAGTTTTATAAAAATTGGTCAAGCCATTTCAGAGGAGTTCGATAACAAACACCGTGACACGAGACTTTTATACAGGGTGTTTGGCAGTCGAGTGTAGAGGTTTTAAGGGGTGATAGTTAGGGTCATTCTGAACATTTTTGACCACATTTAAGTACTATTATGCCAAGTTGCACGGTTTTTTAATTTATTTTGCTCACCCGCGACCTTATGCCTCCTCATAAGTTCGCGGGTGAGTAAAGATTACTTTAATTTATGTTTCAGTTCATTGCTATGAACCTCCGCGATGTAACGCCTGATTCTATAAATTATTTTACTGACTTTGTCCTTTAAATAAACATCATTTCGCCTCGTAACCGTTTCTTCTCCCTTTCGGCATCCAAATCGTCCGGGGCAATGATCCGGCTGCATTCCGACCTTTTGTTTGGCGGAATTTATATAGAAGGGCTTAAATTTTATCTTTTGACAAAGGCGAGGATGCTTGGCGTGATACCTAGAATCGTTGCTTAGTCATGTGTTACCATCTCTATAGGAGTTCCTAGGTCAAAGGAAATCTGGTTGAGGTGGGCTAGACTCGCGAGCTGGGGTTTCGTGTACAGCCAAGGAATTTAATTTCCTACCCACCTAAGTTTGAATATCGTACGGCAAACTGTCACCATAAGAGCTAGCTACGATGTTGTTTCGACGTGTTGCAATTGACATTTCGATCTTAATGCATTAAATAAATATTAGGGGGACAATCTTACACAACTCGACCTAGTCCCAAACTAAGCAAAGCTTGTACTATGGGTAGAGCTTGTCTAGTTTGAAATGACGCGCCCCACCACCGCGTTTGCGCACGGGATTTGGAGCTCAATTTGAGCTACAATAGAGTCTATTGTAGCTTGAATTGAGTTTCGAATCTTGTGCGTGAGTGCGGTAGTGGGGCTTGTCATTTTAAACTAGACAAGCTATACTAGACGACGATAAACATACTTATATAAATAAATACTTAAATATGGGTATGTATTACAATACCGAAGTACGAAAGATCGAATGTATTAAAACATCGAATGGGTCAAAAGACCGACACGATTTTTTTCTGAAACCGTTAACTTTTTAAGATTGTTATAAAACAAACCTAACCTAACCTAATGGGTTCTGTGTGATGCCGTTTTAATAAATTCTAAGAAATTTACGGTTTCAGAAAAAAATCGTGTCGGTCTTTTGATCCATTCGATGTTTTAATACATTCGATCTTTCGTACTTCGGTATTGTAATACATACCCTTAAATATATAGAAAACATCCATGTCTCAGGAACAAATATTCGTGCTCATCACACAAATGAATGCCCTTACCGGGATTTGAACCCAGGACCTCTTGCTTCGTAGGCAGGGTCACTACCAACTAGGCTAAAGCGGTCGTCAAATGCGAATATTACGCGTCATTTTTACGAAATAGGTAGGGAATTAAATTCCTTAAATCATCATCCCAGCCTATATACGAGTACGTCCCACTGCAGGGCACAGGTTTCCTCTCAGAATGAAAGAGCTTGGGCCGTAGTTCTCAAGAAGGCCCAGTGCGGGTCGGAAGCTTCATACCCATACGTCACCTATTTTAAATCGTCCACAGCGCCATCTCGTCAGCCTACAATTCCTAAGTCTTCACCTTCCTTACTCGTCCACTTTCTGACATCGTCAATATCCCATTTTGTCTACATTCCTATTTCGACCGCAGTGCCAAAAGTGTGAAAGTTAGGGCCCGCAAATATTGTATGTTTGTGTGTATGTTTATCTTGTTTTAGGTATAAGCTTTATAGCCTATTTTAAGTACTAGTTTATTAAAAAAGGAGTGCTGTATTTGCCAACAAACTGCTTAGCAGTTTGGCGAAAATTTTTGTTAATTGTGGCTTAATAAAAAAAAAAAACTCGTCCACATTCCTTTAAAACCACAGCGCTGCTTGGTATAAATAGGAATTTTAACGAGTTAGCAGTTTAGTCGAAATAAGTCTGTTGACGAGTTGGCACTGTGGTCGAAACAGCAATGTTGACGAGTTGGTACGGTGCCCCTTTTCTCCCATAAAATTTTAAGTCATAATGCATCATTAGTCATAATCTTATTATTTTGTTATCTCTGAGTAAAGGAAGAGCGGGACTTTTTTCCGATACAAGCATTTATTTGCTTAATGGAAGGTTCCAACCTTGTTTGACTAGGAACCACAATGTTGTAAAACCAAATAAACTTTTATGATTTTTAAAAAAAAATAAAAAAATAATCAACGTTAGTCATACAGTGATTTATTTCTGAAACGGTATTTTTTTCAGGACTTTTTTAAACGCCATCTTATAGAATGCAGTAGGTTAGGTTAGGTTTGTTTTATAACAATTTCGAAAAATAAATTGTTTCAGAAATAAATCACTGTATGACTAACGTTGATTAGGACTATATGACTAATGATACATTATGACTTAAAATTTTATGGGAGTCATTATAGACCCCAAGTTGGTACTGTGGCCCGGGTAGGAATAGGAAAGCGGGCAAGTTAGGACAGTGACGTTATAGGAATGTTGACAGATCAGAACAGTAGACCATATGACAATGAGAACGATATAGGAATGTTGGCAGATCAGAACAGTAGACCATATATGATATATGATATGATATGACAATGAGAGTCACGATACTCAGCAGTGAGGGAGCGATTAAGATGATGATGATGACAATGAGAACGATTTGAGAAGATAGCGAAAGGGGCCTGTGGGCGAACTCAAACCCTGTAAAGCTTTTTTTATCTGAATTCACGGATCGTGGATTATTTAAAGATTATTGTTTGTTATAGTTTGGGTGGCAAACCAATATGGACCCCAGAGACAATACAAAGGTTTATCCACATGAATGTTTGAACCATATGATAATTATAATATCTTGTCTAGAACAATGTTAGCTTAGCGTCCATAGATACCTAACAAACCTACGTAGAATCGTTGAATACATAATAATTAATATATTAGCTACTAGCTGTTGCCCGCGACTCCATCTCCGAAGAATAGGGGTATGAAAAATAGCCTACGACCTATTCTCGGATCTACCAAATATAGACAAAAAAAATCATAATACTTAATCGGTCAAGCCGTTTCGTAGGAGTTCGATGACAAACACGTACTGACACGAGATTTTTATATATTAGAAGATAAGTTAGATAAAAATATGTATGTTAGACGACCGGATGGCCTAGTAGTTAGAGAACCTGACTACGAAGCTTGAGGTACCGGGTTATCGATTCCCGGTCGGGGCAGATATATTAGTGTGAAAAATACGAATGTTTGTGTTCGAGTCTTGGGTGGTTAATATGTATTTAAGTATGTATTTATCTACATAAGTATGTTTATCCGTTGTCTAGTACCCATAGTACAAGCTTTGCTTAGTTTAGGACTAGGTCCATTGGTGTGAATTGTCTCGTGATATTTATTTACTTTTATTTAATAATTCCGATCCGCATTGCCAATCCCTAGTCTCATGAGACTTTCAAATTGCGTATTTAAAATCTACTTGCATTAAATGCATCAGATGTATGTAATTAAAAGTCATTGCAGATCTGTTTGATTAAATTATACTGTGTTGAGTTTCTTCGGATTCTTCTCAACAGGGTATTTCCGAACTGGTAGATTCTTAACGTTCATAAGAGCGTCAATTATTCTGACTTTGACTTTAAAAAATCTTCCTTTTCCCATTCCTCTCCTGTCGGAGGTTGGACGACATCATGGCGATCCTGATTCTGCCGTTGCTCTAAACAAGGAAGTGGTACTGAATTTGAACCAGTCACGTAAATTCTTCAGCCACGAATGTCTTCTGCCCACGCTTCTCTTTCCGGCTATCTTCCGCTGGATAACATTGTACTTGGAGTTTCTAAAAAACCGCCCAAGTGCGAGTCGGACTCGCGCACGAAGGATTCCGTACCATTATCTATAAAAAATTGCGGTTTACGATTTATGACGTATTAAAAAAAACCGGCCAAGTGCGAGTCGGACTCGCGCACGAAGGGTTCCGTACAATTATCTATAAAAATCACGTTTGTTGTATGGGAGCCCCCCTTAAATATTTTTTTAATTTAATTTAATGATTTATTTTTAAAGTCAATATAATTAAATATTCTGTGAATATTTGAGAGAGAGAGAGAGAGAGAGAGAGAGAGAGAGAGAGATGTTTATTACAAGTTATTAGTTAGTTATTTCAAGTGTCTACCTGTTGCCGTTATCAATATCGAGCAAAAACGAGCAAAAAAATCATGTTTGTTGTATGGGAGCCCCCTTAAATATTTATTTAAATCCATTTTTAGTATTTTGGTGTTATAGCGGCAACCGAAATACATCATCTGTGAAAATTACAACACGCTAGCTATCATGGTTCCCGAGATACAGCCTGGTGACAGACGGACGGACGGACAGCGGAGCCTCAGTAATAGGGTTTCCGTTTTTACCCTTTGGGTACGGAACCCTAAAAACTACTTACTAGATCTCGTTCAAACCAATTTTCGGTGGAAGTTTACATGGTAATGTACTACATCATATATTTTATTTTTATCTTCGATATTTTTGTCATTATATTATTATAATCTATCTAATACCTTTAAACGAGCAATTCTTGTATATATGTATATATATAATCAGGATCTCGGAAACGGCTCCAACGATTTCGATGAAATTTGGTATGTGGGGGTTTTCGGGGATGAAAAACTGATCTAGCTATGTTTCATTTTCAGAAAATCGCTTTTACTCGTGTTTTCCGGCTATTTTTGTTTGCATTAGAATATAAAGCTTCATTTCGCCGACTTCGAGCAGATCATAATGGCACATTAGAAATCGGGTGGTCGCGGATCCAGCCGACCTCGGTTCGATACCACGTTTTTTTTCAAGATTTTTAGTTTTTTTTTTTAAGTTTATTTTTTATGAGAAAACGTCAAGTTTCTTCTTTTGTGAGAAAAAGTTGCTTTTTTGTGAGAAAAAGTTATTTTTTTGCAAGAAAAAGTTACTTTTTTGTTAGAAAAAGTATTATAGGGAACGTGCAGTAACTATAGGCGGCAGCACTAATGCGACAGAAGAGACACTATGCGGACAGTAAAACAAACTTATCAAGGTAAAACATTCAAATTGATGGCACCCTTATGGCACCAGTTGGCAGCACCGTCTATGTGCACGTTCCCTATTGGGAGCACAGAACAGGAAAAGCCGGTTGTCTGTAAAGTCGGTTTACGGACGATAGTTTAACGTGACTCACCCCTCCACCCCCTCCGGTGTTTTTGTCAAATATCTTGAAAACGGTGCATCCTACGGCAAAATCAATGAAATTTTCATCCCCCCTTTAATACCCCCGCGCTCCCTCCCCCGCATCCCCTCCCCCCTCTCAACCCCCCCCCCCCCACCCCTCCGGTGTATATAATCAATTTTCGATGAAATTTGGTATTTGGGGGTTTTCGGGGATGAAAAATTGATCTAGCTTGGTCTTATCTCTGGGAAAACGCTTGGTACCGAGTTTCTGCCCGAGCAGAGCTCGGTCGCCCAGGTACTACTTAGTAATATGTGGATAATGTCGTTGACTGTACTACTAGTACCCTATGCTTGTTAATTTTATTATATTACCTATTGTACAATTGTTTGTTATCCCTAAAATAAATAAATAAATAATCCATAGATACCCCACACGTAGGGTTTCATAAAAAAAAAAATTGAGTTTCAGTTTATAACCCCCAAAATTTATTGTTTTATTTTTCTATTTTTGTGTGAAAATCTTAATGCGGTTACATATACAATACTTACCAAGTTTCAACAGCATAGTTCTTATAGTTTCAGAATAAAGTGGCTGTGACATACGGACGGACAGACAGACAGACAGACATGACGAATCCATAAGGGTTCCGTTTTTTGCCATTTGTCTACGGAACCCTAAAAATAAAACATTTTTCCTATTTGCAAACTTATAGTGTTGCCACATCGTATAGCTAACCTTCTCGGTCCGGTGTAAGGCTTGCCATGTATAATGCAGGAGGTATTCATTTCAAGAGTTATAAAGGGTTCGGTCAGCCGTAATGCGCATGTAGTAGGCACATTTAAATGGGGTTTGAGGCAAGCCAGAGGCCGTATTGTCTAACGCTTCTGACGCTTGCATACGCTTTCACCTTTGATCAATTATAACTGTAGATCCACAGTCGCGCGCCCGAAAATGTCCGAGCCAAATGAGCGCCACTTTGATAAAAGTGGCCTTCTTTTTTCTCAGAACGTTGCGTGAAATTGTCAAGTTTAGCTGTCAAGTGGAGTTTTGCCGCTACCGAAATTCGACTGTAATGAAGTAAAGACTAGGTTCAAATTTCTGTGTAGGTGATGATTTTATTTGTTACGCAACCAAATAAAAAAGTTCGGACATTCTTTGAAGGGGATTTTGTTCGGCAATGTGTATCTACAGTTATAATTGATCAAAGGCTTTCACCATCTCTTTCTGTCATCATCTTATACCGTTAGACAAAGAAATAGTGATTGCAAAGGTAAGCGTCAGAAGCGTAAGACAATAAGCCTGCTGGGAGTAACGGCGGTAGTTGTTGACTATGACTTGGATAGTAGAGAATTCGGATTAGAAACGAACTTTCAGTTGAATGGATGAAGAAGTTGAATCTATTGATGAAGAAGCTCGAAAAATCGCCAGACTCAAGTGGCAGTGGGCAGGGCACTCGTAGAACTGATGGCCGATGGGGCAAAAAGGTTCTCAAGTGGCGTCCACGGATCGGAAGACGCAGTGTAGGTAGGCCTCCAACAAGAAGCGACGACCTGGTTAAGGCTCGGAATACACATGCATGTGGCTTGCACATTTTTGTCCCAGTAGCTGGCCCATGTAATGAAATGAAATGAAATGAAATGAAAGAAGTTTATTTCACACACAAAACAAAACACATAAAATTACAAAAGAAAGAAGAAAAAAAACATTAAAATGTGTGTGAAAAAGGTCCCGCCTCAGCATAAATGCGGACTCCTGAGGTGGAGCCAGCGCTGGTCTTCCGGCGGGACCCTACGTCAAACTTCATACAAATATGACACAGGCATGCGAGCTACTTGCACAAAAATGTGCAAACTACAAGCTACTTTAACGACCTCTTTAGCCTAGTTGGTAGTGACCCTGCCTACGAAGCAAGAGGTCCTGGGTTCAAATCCCGGTAAGGGCATTTATTTGTGTGATGAGCACGAATATTTGTTCCTGAGTTATGGATGTTTTCTATGTATTTAAGTATTTATTTATCTATATAAGTATGTTTATCGTCGTCTAGTACCCATAGTACAGGCTTTGCTTAGTTTGGGACTAGGTCGATTTGTGTAAGATTGTCCCCTAATATTTATTTATTATTTATTTATTTATGTGTATCGCGGGCCTAAGGGTTGCGGAATCGCGTTGGATGGCGCGGGACCGATCTCTTTGCCGAGCCTTGGGAGGCTTAAGTTCAGCAGTGGACGTCTTTCGGCTTAAATGATGATGATATTAATAGTATATTATATATGCTTAACATAGCCGGCTTTTTCGGCAAAAACTTGTGCTGCTTCATTTATAACGAAGCTCGCTTGTTTCCCCCCTATCCCGTGGGATACCCGTGGCCTAATGTCCACCTAATTGCAAAACTTCTGGTCTAACTCTAAAACGTCGGCCATTTTGTTAGTCTAGTTTTCACATTGTAATGGTTTGAATAGAAACTTATTCGTTCAAAGATATACCGCTGTCGTATAGTTCTAATGATGCAACCGGTGAAGAACTTATTACGTTTTTAGAATGAGATGGCTTGGGCCGTAGTTCCCACGCGGGCCCAGTGCGGATTAGGAACTTCACACACACCATTGAATTTCTTCGCAGGTGCTGCAGGTTTTCTCACGATGTTTCCTTCACCGTAAAGCTCATGGTTCAAATGTAATTTCGCACATAAATTCCGAAAAACTCAGAGGTGCGAGCCGGGATTTGAACCCACGACCCTCTGCTTGAGAGGCCATAAGTCACACTACTAGGCCACCACGGCCTAAATTACTCAAAGATATTTTAATTTTGATTTTTTGAAAGCTTGGTTAAGCTGAACACTACACTGACGAGCAAAAATAAAGGGTCGGTTACAAAAATGACGATAACTACAAAACCCGCTGTGATAGCTTCTTCGAGTAAAATGAGTTTAGTAAAGAGATTTATTCTTAACAAGAAAATGTTTAATCTATCTATATCTATATCTATACATATAATAAATCTGTAACAAGTCGGTGTCTGTACATTGAAGATATTAGAGAAAAACTGTCACTAGGGCTATTTATTAGCGCAATAGAACCCAAAAACAATGATTTTTAGAATTATTGTCTGTTTGTCTGTTTATCTGTTTGTCTGTGCGTTTGTGCGCGCTAATCTCAGAAATGGCTTAACCTAGAAGTATGCGGTTTTCACTGATATGTTGGTATTTTCTTGGATTAACATTTAGAGTTTGTTTCGTTTGAATCGGTTGACAAATAATGACAAATAAGAAAGATACGATACTTTCAGTATTAGATAGCCCATTTATCGAGGAAGGCTATTATAGGCTATACATCATCACGCTGGGAGTACGGTGGTGAATGTGAACGCTGGTGTGCGGGGGGAGGGGGTGCGGGGGAGGGGGGGGGGTGCGGGGGGTTTTTTTTATATCGAGGAGGAGGAGGAGGACGGAGTCGCGGGCAAAAGCTAGTTGAGAATAAAATTCTTTACTAATCTCATTTTACTCGAAGAAGCTATCACAGCGGGTTTTGTAGTTATCGTCATTTTTGTAACCGGCCCTGTATTTTTGCTCGTCAGTGTACTTTTCAAAATAATAGAATAATATGGTACTTTGTAAAAATAAGCAGTTAGGAAGTCATTGACCGTTCAACGACTTCATCGCGTTCTACAAGTTTGATCTGAAATAGACTTTAAATGGTTTGCAGTAAGTCAGAGTTTTCTAAATCATTAAAAGAAAGTTTAACCGGGTACGTATCAAAATGTATAAAGTTTAAAAATAATAATGGACGAAATACATAATGGTCAGTTGATATAAGGCAATTTTCTTGGAAATTCTCAACTTTACAGAATTTTCATAAATTAGACCTAACCTAACTAGAACGGCCTGTTTGCCTAGAAGTAGAGGCAGTTAATTTAAAAAGCTAACGCGCGTCATCTGTCAAAAGTTTTCTCTCTCTATGGCTTCCGTTATTTCGTATCGGACGTGTTCCTTCTCGCCGCATCGAATGTATGCTGTGAAATAGCTGAAAATAGTGCTGAAACTTGCTGTAAGACCCACCCCTACATACACGCATTTATTCATCATCGCATACACACATACAAAACGACATGGTGTCTTCAGCTTGCCGCCCTCGTACGTTGTCCTACTGGAAACTTGGTGAGTGTTAATTTCTTCCATTCCTTCGACTCCCGCCTGATTGCGTATTTCAACAGCTGCGGATTGGGTTCCGCACCTGGCGTGATTACTAACCTAAACCAATCTGTAGATTACACGATTAAAAAAATTCGTTCCATCAATAGTTTCATAGAAAATTTTAGTATGTATTAGGACCATTATGTATTTCGTCCATTATTTGTTTTAAACTTTATACATTTTGATACGTACCCAGTTGAACCGGTGGTTTACTGGTTTGACCTATGGTCTCTCAAGCAGAGGACCGTGGGTTCGAGTCCGGGCTCGCACCTCTGAGTTCTTCGGAATTTATGTGAGACATTACATTTGAAATTTACCATGAGTTTTACGGCGAAGGAAAACGCCGTGAGGACATTCAATGGCGTATGTGAGGATAATCCGCTCTGGGATCGCGTGGACACTGCGGCCCAAGCCCTCTCATTCTGAGAGGAGGCCTGTGCCCTGCAGTGGGGGTATATAGGCTGGGATGATGATGATGAAGACTTGACCTGAAATGTGTTTTTAAGAGGGTTTATACCTGCTGAGCTGGCAACGTTGCATTTTTGTTAGTTAATCTCGATTATTCCTTAAAAATTGAATGAAAATTAAAAATGTTTTGAATACAAATTGTTCTAATATATAAGTTAATGTGTCTACTGCAATAATAATTTGTGATAAGACTTTTATTTTCTTTAAAAACCGTTAGGTAATAATTTGTTCGTTTTTAAAGAAAATAAAAGTCTGTCACGAATTATTATTGCAGTAGACACATTAACTTATATATTAAAACAATTTGTATTCAAAACATTTTTAATTTTCATTCAATTTTTATGGAATAATCGAGAAAAACTAACAAAAATGCAACGTTGCCAGCTCAGCAGGTATAAACCCTCTTAACACAATCATTTTTAATTATTGTGACATTGGAAGACATCTCCAATATTTTTATTTTTTATTTGTTCCTTTTTATTTTTTTTTTTTTGACGGTGGAAGCGCATTCTACACTTCCACTTAACGTAGATATAGTTAAGATGTAGGTATTGTTTTAGTTTTTTAACTAAGGGACCCAATACATCCCTGTATTGTTTTTTTATATAATTATTTTTTTTATTTACTTCTATATTTGTATGATTTTTTTAATTTGTAATTTATTATATTTTAATTTGAAAAGATGACTTTCTGCCAAGTTTCTTGCGGCGCATTCTTCTTTGCAATGATGGTCCTTACGAAAGCGCTGGTAGTTTAAAAAAAATGACATGTAAAGAGCCCTTTGCGGCCTACTTGCAGAATAAACTTTTTGATTTTTTTTTTTGACTAAGTTAAGAGAAAGACATCCAGGTACCTTCACTTATTTTTAGTTAATTGATAACAGTCTCATAGTATTATCACACATCGCTCGTAGAACTGATGGCCAATGGGGCAAAAAGGTTCTCGAGTGGCGTCCACGGACTGGAAGACGCAGTGTAGGCAGGCTAGGTTAAGGTAGCGGGAACGCATTGGATGCGGATGGCACAGGGCCGATCTGTTTGGCGAGCCTTGGGGGAAGGCCTATGTTCAGCAGTGGACGTCTTTCGGCTGAAACGATGACGATGTAAATAGTAAATGTTTCTACTCTGTTGCTGAATATTTAAATAATAATTAGTTTAAACATATTGTATTATATAGATTTTTATAATGCTCTGAAATATTTCTACGCCGATGCTGGCAGAATATGCTGAAGAAACCAATTTTACTAACCTATATTGTGCCATATTCTAAGAAATAAATGATTGATTGATTAATGAAACATTAACAGTCACATAATATTAGAAAGTGATAACTATTATTAACGATATTATACATAATTCATTACAGTAAAGTAAATAAAAAATACCAAGCAATATCAATTTAGGATTCCAAGAATTTTTAACATTACATTAAATATGAATAAAATTATGTTATTATAGTAGTCATCATGTGGCAATGGCAGTCTATTCCTCACAGAACCCCAGCTCCGTCCTCGCAGCCAAGGGCTTTAATGTGCCTCCTTGAGCCTCTCAACCTTATGGACACTGCTCTTATGACTGAGATCTGTATTTTTACTTTCAGCCAGTAAATTATTTGAGTATAAGTCTTTCCCCATTTCTCGTTTCATTTTGATGCTATATGTATTACTAGCGACCCGCCCCGGCTTCGCACGGGTACAACTATATTATGCATGTATTATAATTATAAACCTTCCTCTTGAACCACTTTATCTATTATGAGCCGCGCGGCTACCTATCTTATACCTGATTTACACTCTCGCCTCGTCACCTCGCCTCGCGCCTCGCCTCGTCGTCTCGCTCCGGACGTGAGCCTCAAAACCAAGGCAAATCACGGGACGAGGCGCGAGGCGCGCCTGTTCACACTCTCGTCTCGTGGCTCGTCCCGCAGTTCATCTCGCCACTCGTACGCGAGTGTAAACCAGGTATTACAGAGGTGCACGCCCCACTCCTGTATTTCAGTGCCCCCTCCACCCCGCCCGCCGCGATGCCCGGCGCGCTTTTCAGACTGCATCGCAAACAACGGCCACGGCGCTATGGCGGTTTTGTTTACTGTTTGAATTTTTTAATTCGTAATATCTTTTGAATGGAAAGTCCAATTTAAATAATTTAAAAACTATTTTATAGGTATTTAAATGGTCTTGACCATAAAATAATTTATTTGGATAAGGATTAATATAAACGCATAAATAGCATGGTTTGAATTTGGTTAGCATTTTCATTAATGTTTAAAATGAAAAAAGTTGTTGTAGTGACATAACTACAATAGTTGGACATATGCTACCGCGGAGTTTTTTGTAGACATTATGATGTTCTTCAATATTGTTGTACATTATTTTGTTCTATCGCTAATAGTTTCGGCAGCGCATTCGACGAAAAACATTTTAAGACTCATTTTTCTACACCTTCGGTTACATTGTTCAAATTTTACCAAGGATCCCTAATTTTTTTCAAAATGAAATGTAGCCTATGTCAAATTGGAAAAATGTAGCATTCTATTGGTGAAAGAATTTTTTAAATCGGCCCAGTACTTTTTGAGCCTATTCATTACAAACATACAAAAATAGGTACAAATCTTTCCTCGTTATAATATTAGTGTAGATTACGTTTCTACATAAAAATGCCGTGAAGGGCTCTTGGTTTGACCTGCGGCCTCTCAAGCAATGGGTCGTGGGTTTGAGTTCAGGCTCGCACCTCTGAATCTATCGAAAATGTGCGAAATTACAGCCAAGGAATTTGATTTCCAACCCACCTTAGTTTGAATATCGTACAGCAAACTATAATAAGAGATGTTGATGTCGCTTTGACGTGTTGTATTTGACATTTCGACCTTAATGTATTGCGAATGTTTATCGACATTTTTAACCCCCGACACAAAAAGAGGGGTGGTTATAAGTTTGACCGCTATACAATGAGTGTGTGTGTGTGTGTGTGTGTGTGTGTGTGTGTGTGTGTGTGTGTGTGTGTGTCTGTTTGTCTGTGGTATCATAGCTCTATGTGTCTTTCTGTGGTATCATAGATAGCCGATTTGGATGCGTTTTTTTTTTAATTGAAAGCTGGTTTCTTGGCGATGGCTCTTAGACATGTTTCATCAAAATTGATTCAGCCGTTTCAAAGTTATCGGCTCTTTTGCTAGCTGTGGATGGGATCTTAGACGCTTGGACATTTACACTATTTTCAAACATAATGTGTGATTAAATTGAGTTGGGGGTTTTTAAAAATTTTATATATTTTATCTATATATAAAAATCTCGTGTCACGGTGTTTGTTATCGAACTCCTCCGAAACCAATTGAAATTAAATGAAATTAAATAATTTATTTCCAAACATCCGACCGACCGGTTTGATTTTTATTTGACCAATTTTTACGTAACGTTTTCCCTGTAGGTATTCGATTGGTCTGAGAATAGGTCGCAGGCTATTTTTTTTATACCTACCCCTATTCTTCGCGGACGGAGTCGCGGGCAACAGCTATTAGTTATTACGAAATTGAAATTTACCATCAACTCGACGCTGTATATTTTAAACAACTCCTTGTGGTGTCGGGTATAGAATTACACCTCTTCATTTCTTCCGAGGATGTCGTAAGCGACTAAGGACATACCTAGGTTAAGGAATATCTATATCTATATCTATACATATAATAAATCTGTAACAAGTCGGTGTCTGTACATTGAAGATATTTGAGAAAAACTGTCACTAGGGCTATTTACTAGCGCAATAGAATCCAAAACAATGTTTTTTAGAATTATTGTCTGTTTGTCTGTGCGTTTGTGAGCGCTAATCTCAGAAACGGCTTAACTTAGAAGGATGCGGTTTTCATTAATATGTTGGTATTTTCTTGGATTAACATTTAGTGTTTGTTTCATTTGAATCGGTTGACAAATAAGAAAGATACGATACTTTCAGTGTTAGATAGCCCATTTATTGAGGAAGGCTATAGGCTATATATCATCACGCTGGGATTACGGTGATGAATGTAAACGCGGGTGTGCGGGGGTGGAGGGGGGTGCGAGGGGGTTTGCGGGGGGTGCGGGGGTATTTTTTTTATATCGAGGATCTAAGGAGAGCCATAATTGATGAAAAAGCAAATTGGATAAAAAAATAAGCTGCCCAAATTACTAATTCCACGCGGACGGAGTCGCGGGCAAAAGCTAGTTGTAAATATTTGTCTAAATTTAAACCCATGCTAAAAGTAGCCCCGATACGTAAATGTATCGTTTGAGTGTTCTGCCTACCCTCTTGGGGATACAGGTGTATGTGTGTATGTATTTTTAATAACGAGCGACGTGTAGAAACATTTAATTTGTCAAACGCAATTTAAAGCAAACATCATTAAGGAAAATTATGAAACATGAACCTGCGAAAAAATTCAGTGGTAATAAATAATAATAAATATCACGGGACAATTCACACCAATTGCCCTAGTCCCAAACTAAGCAAAGCTTGTACTATGGGTACTTAGACAACGGATAAACATACTTAAATATATACCTACAAAATACATATTAAAACTATTACTTATGTACACAAAACATACTTTGTACATATTAAACACAGAAGACTCCAGAACAATCGTATTTTTCACACAAATATCTGCCCCAACCAAATGTGTGATGCCAAGTGTGTGCACGGCAGCACCGTTTCAAAACCTAGTAACTAACTATCAAAAATCTATTTTGCGGTTTTTGCATATAACGCGGTTTCTAGTAAGTGCCTACAGGATTCAAAAAAATTTAGAGGCCCATCTCGCTCAGTTTCACAGATACGAATACCTCCAAAACTAGTAAGTTCACAAAAAACGGGCTTGACCATTTCAAAACCTAGTACAGCACAGCACAAAATTATTTCAAAAACCTAGCATGTGGCATGCACTTACTAGGTTTTGAAAAAGTCACAGAGGCTTATTAGGCTTGATGTGGTCAAACGATAATCAATACGAACATTTTTAATGAATAAATAAATTTATTCAAAAGCCAGTATGGTACATAATTTCAGATAAGAAATTAAACATAAATACAAGTAGGTACCTGGTTATTCGTCTTAATCTAGTTAACCACGAAAGTATCACTTTTTGAACAAATATTGCAAAACTTTGTACGGCTGAGACAAAACATGTTTTTTCGCTCTCCTCTAAAATTAGATGAATGTCCTTAAATAAATAAATGAATTATTATTATTTACTATGTTTTGAAATGGCGCAGCCGGCTAGTTCCTAGTCCGCACTGGGCCCGCGTGGGAACTTCACACCAAGCCGCATGAGCCTGCATATAGGCTGGGTTAATGGTTTCATATTTTAGCTTTAAACCCGCATCAAACTGTCTAAGCCATACGAAATATCAAATAGCAAAAATGGCAACATACATGTATGTATATGTTGTTCTGAACAAAGAGAACGATGGCGCGCATGCGCGAGGCGAGCGAGACAGCCGCCAATCGAAATGTATTACCGTGAATGGGTGCGAAAGGGACAGCTAAGGTCGTAAATTTGAACGACTCTAGTAATATTCTTACGTTGTTTGGCAATAATTATAATATAGTAGAGTTAGTGCGGCGTTGCTTGATAGATGGGGGATGTATGTTTTGAGGATTGGTGTGTGATAGAATGGTAATGAAAGAAAAAGATACTTAGTGCACACGTCGTATTACCACATTATAAATACACCAAAATCAAATCTAAATTCAAGTCTTAGGTGAATGAGCATTTACTAGTCAAGCGTGCTCCGTAGGCCTCATCTTCGCTTTCCATCAGGCGTGATTGTGGTCAAACGCAAGCCTATATTGTATAAAAAAAGTAGGCAACTGTTGAACTTGTGTTTAACACACGTAATTTAATAACATTTTATATTCATTGAGATGTTGGCTGAGGTACTTACTTAGTTCGCCTGCGAAGAATGAGCTAATAATTCTACCTATCCACCACCTATATAATTTATTTATTTATTTATTCATTGTTATGTCATGTTTACATATTATAAGATGTTACATTTAAAATTCAAGTCAATCCATGACACCCTGACAGGGCACACAATAATTTTAACGTTATGAACTCATGCATAAATAATTAATTAACAAAACATTATATTATTAATGTTCCACTGCAGAGTCCTCCTGCCATACACACATCGCGATAAAACTTCGTCTTCGGCCTACGGCAAATGTGCATGGCCACACTGCTATAGAGAGCAATGCCGCAGAGTTTAGTTTAGTTTCATCAAAATGTGCGCAAATTTACCGACAGCGGGGCGAAGGGTCTGCGGCTTCGGGCGAAGTGCCGAAGTATTCGCGAATATTCTCGGCTACATACATCGCGATAACGCGAATATTCGCATTATCGCGATGTGTGTAGCCGTAACATAAGAATGAGAAGGATTGGGCGCGTGGGTATTATCCCACGCGGGATTAGTGCAGTGCGAACTTCACACACACACCATTGAATTTTTTCGCAGCTATTTGCGGGTTTCCTCACGATTAAAGTTCGTGGTAAATTTCAAATGAAATTTCGCACGTAAATTCCGAAAATTCAGAGGTGCGAGACCAGCCTCGAACCCACAGTACTGTTTGAGAGGCCATAGGGCAAACCACTAGGCTTTCATGGCGTGTAAGTACTGTATTACCACAAAAACATAGATAACCGTTGAACATGTGTTTTACAACATTAGCATTTTTCATGCAAATATCTGTCCCGACCGGGAACGAACCCGGGACCTCAAGCTTAGTAATCAGCAGGCTGATTGTCTAACTCCCTCGCAATCGCCATCGCGTTCATTTTGACAGTTCTTGTATGGGCTCACAATTGCTATAGGAAAAAGCCAGCTGTCAAAGCCATACAAAAATTGTAATTTCAAAGAAGAGGGAAAGAGTGTCAAAAAAGATAGGTACACAATTACCCTGCAGGCGCTCTAACTAGGCCATTTTCGGTCGTCGAATTGTATGTAGATCTGTTTGAAAAAAATATGAATACCTTGTTGAGTTCCTTGTCGGATTCTTCTCAACAGGGTTTTTCCGAACCGCTGGTAAATTCTTCGATATGCATAACTGCTTTTTATAGCGTAAATTAAATAAAGATACTTTACCTTCGACTTTCAAATAGGGTCTCCCCACATCTATCGACACAGAATCTGTTCAGTCAATCGGAACAACCTTTATGTCAAACCAATAAGAGCGAAAAAGACGTCGATCTGTTCGGCTCTATTCGGCCCGCATAGCCGAGCAGATTGACGTCTTTTTCGCTCTTATTGCGTTGACATAAAGGGTTTTTTGACCGACTAAAGCCAATTCTACGTCAATATACAGTGTGTAAATTTCATAAGGGCATATATTTTATCCAGACATAGTTTGCGACCATACAAATCACGTGAAATAGATATTTTGTTAATAACTTTTATTAATGAAGCGTAGTTAATTTTATAAAAAAATCTAAGGAGCAATGTAACGCGTACAATTTTATTTGACAAGAGTGTTAATTTACCTCATGTTATGTTGTCAAACCCTATTGTTAGGCAGAAAGATCTTCTGAACTTATGATAAAATTGATGCTACGATCATAAAGCACAATACTGAAAACCATCTTAGTAACTTCCTGCTAAGATCTTATCGTAATTTACTTATTAGTGACTGTCGGAGGCAATGGAGATACTTTCGTGTTAAAGTTCCTTTTGCGAGTCTTCACAAATCACTTCATTAAAAAAATGTTTCGCATTCCAAGCAGGTGGTGGTGATAGCATGACATGAGTTTTCAATTTCATTTAAAACTACCTTAATCAATAAGTACCTAATCTTGACGTTCCTTATTTGACACTTTCATAATGAGCCTAGATAACATAAATATCCAACGCCATGAAGTTAATTAGTACTAGGTAGTATTACAAGTTCGTTGTCTTTGTCGCGTTTGTTTTCTTTTCTATTCAACCTTTAAGAATAAAACCACAAAATTCAATAGCAAATGTAGAGCGAACTCATTGGTGGTGTTTCTTCTGACATAATTTGTCATGACGCCGCCGACACAAATCAATAAGATTGTTTTCGTAAACAATACGATAATCGAATATTAGTACCAATGAACTCTTCGATATAATAATGGCATATGGTGAAGCTGGACAATGTGGAAGAAGAGTATTAGAAATCTACAGAGAGCGATTTCCGAACCGGCGACCTCCGCGAAACTCACGAGTCATCATCAATGCTCTCCAGCGTATTCGCGATGGTTTGACTCTGACTGGGAGATTCAGTGATCACTCTTTACCAGCTGAAGAACGTGTGCAGCTTTGTTTGCTGAATACGTTCGAAATCAATGGATTAGGAGGTTTGGTCCTAGCCGATGGCCTGCATGAAGTGGATTTTTTTCTTTGGGGAGCTGTGAAAAACGAATTTTTGCCTACTCACAACCACGAGTATTAGTGGAGCAGCTAAGGGAGAAAATCACGGAAGTAATTCAAAAATTTCAAGAAGTGAATTTACGAAATGTGAGAACGTCCATCAGTCGTCGTTGTGTCGCCTGTATTCAAGGGCAAGGCAATGTAGAAAACAAATATCTCAGGCGAGTGAACAACATTTTAATTAAAAATTAAATAAATTAATGATCTTTATTTTTACTTTTATTTTTGAACTAAACAAATGTCGAACCGTTTGTGTTATGACGTTGTTCGTAAACGTCATGTTCAGGTAGGTACGTTAATTCATCGACGCCTTATGCTGTACATTGCTTGCTGAATTAATTTGTACGAAAAAATGAAATACAACTAATGTTGATTTTACACATGTAATTACGCTAATTAGTATGTATACTAAACGTTGTTAAATTATATGATCGTATGAAATTTACACACTGTAGATATGAGGAGACCCTTTGAGCTCGTAAATAAAGATAGTTATGACTTATTATGATTACTAAAATGTATTTCGTTTTGTTTCAGATTGCTGCCCCGCTATGAACAAAGGCGTCAAAGATTCAGGTGTTCAATTATATTAAACCTCTTTCATAAATCAGGTAGAGCTAATTTGCAAAACAAGCAATATAATGGGACAAGAAAATTTTAGTTTTAATAACTAAATACTTAAATCATAATCATTTATTTGCATAAAAACATGGTGTGTTTTGATGACATGAGGGACAAATAGGTAGGTAATTAAGTAATTTTTGGTAATATGTATGGTAAATTTGCCTGACTGCTCTATTATCAGACCCTGAGAACGTGTGCGTGAAGGTGACAATATAGCAATTTGGACAAGTTAGGAGGTGACAAAATATCAATTTTGACATGTTAGGAAGGCCACCTTCCAAGGTGACACAATAGGAATATGTACAAGTTTTGAAGTGAAAAAATAGGAATTTGGACGAGTTAACAAGGTGACAAAGTAGCATTGTGGACAAGTTAGGAAGATGATAAAATTGCAATGTGGGCAAGTTAGGAAGTTGGCAAAATAGGAATTTGAACAAGTTATAAAGGGGACAAAACAGCAACGTGGACAAGTTAGGAAGGTAACAAAATAGCAATTTGAACATGTGTTAGGAAGGTGACAAAATAAGAACGTGTAGAAATTTTTGAAGTGATAATATAGGAATTTGGACAAGTTAGAAAGACAAATCAGCAATGTGTACAAGTTAGGAAGGTGGTAAAGTAGGAAAATGGACAAGTTAGCAAGGTGACAAAGTAGCATTGTAGACAATTTAGAAAGGTGTCAAAATAGCAATGTGGAAAAATTAGTAAAGTGACAATTTAAGATTAGTGCGCTGACCACGTGGCATTGTGAATGAATTAGGGATGTGACCAAATAGAAATGTGTATGAATCAAAAACTTATCGACATACTCGTACCACTGCGAACAATTTGAAAATAGTTGAAGGAAGGTGACAAAAGAACTGTGTGGCCATTTCAACAGTCTGTGGATATTACGTAAAGGATAGCATTGCCAGGGACAGGCAGTCCGTAAAATAATACGCCGCGACGGGATGTTTGCCGGCGGGAATTTCATTACCGCGGGAGCCGTTAATTTGACAACTAGGGATGGAAAAGTCGATGTCAATGTCGATAGATGGAACTGTCGAATATATTTGCTTTACCGACTGACTATCACCACCGATGGACCGAGATAAAGCGGTTCGCTTCATCTTTATAATACGAACTGCTAAGGAATGGGATTCGCTCCCATCGTCTGTCATCATCATCATCATCATTATTTCAGCTGAAAGACGTCCACTGCTGAACATAGGCCTGCCCCAAGGCTCGCCAAACAGATCGGTCCCGCGCCATCCGCATCCAACACGATGCCGCAACCTTAACCAGGTCGTCGCTCCATCTTGTCGGAGGCCTACCTACACTGCGTCTTCCGGTCCGTGGACGCCACTCGAAAATCTTCTTGCCACACCGGCCATCAGTTCTACAAGCAGTTCGGAGTTTCTCTGCGGGATCGCATTACAAATTATGAAATCCGCGCAAGAACTAAAGTCACCGACATAGCTCGAAGAATCGCCAGACTCAAGTGGCAGTGGGTAGGGCACATCGCTCGTAGAACTGATGGCCGATAGGGCAAAAAGGTTCTCGAGTGGCGTCATGCAACAAGATGGAGCGACGACCTGGTTAAGGTTGCGAGATCGCGTTGGATGCGAATGGCGCGGGACTGATTTGTTTAACGAGCCTTGTGGCAGGACTATGTTCAACTGTGGACGTGTTTCGGCTGAAATGATGATAATGATGATGACACTGTATAGGATGACGATAGACAGAGACGGGGATAACGATCGCAAGCGCTTAGACAATACAGCCTCAGGCGTACGGAGCGACCCCACGTTAACATCTCGGTCATTAGCGCACAACATCGACACAATTAGATCAAAACATCGACATTTTGCTTCGAAGTCATCGATACGCGCCTATCTACTCCTTGGCCACCACAGCAAATAACCTAATGAACTACAAACATAAATAAACGAAGGACCGCGGCAGTAGCGCGGGCACTGTACGACTGATACTTCTTTGACATGCTTGTAGTCTGTAAGTCAATTAGACATGATGATGATGATCCGATCCGGCTGGTTTCGACCATGGTAACCATGACAGCACATTTGTAGCGGTAGAGCCATGTTGTAGCCAGCCGCTGCATCACGAATGGGCCAGCTCGTCCGGAGCAGTACCAGTCACACAGAACACCGGCGTGAAGCAGCAGTACTCCTGCTGCGTTTCGTACGGTCAGTCACAGCGCCGGGGGCCAATACCTCTCCCCCTCCCCTATTCCCTCTCAAGAGAGAGGAAAATTAAAATCTGATGGAAAATGATCACCACCGCCCATAAATATCAACAACTCGAAATGTTGTCAATTCTGTTCGCTTTGAATCGCCTACGTACTTATTCAACGCTACTCTCTGGCTTCTATATTGTGTGACAGAGACAGTAATTCGTGCCTCTCCTCTCCGCTATCGGGACGTCACTCCAAACGCAGCTCAGGCTTTTAGCGGCGAAACGGAATTCTTGAACAGGCGAAGCTTATGCATGTGGAGAACGATATTGTCAACATCCCAGTCAATACATGACTTGAACCCACGACCCCCTGCTTGAGAGGCCATGTGCTACCACTTCTTCAAACCGAAAGATTGTATCCTTATTACCGGACTATCGCAGTCTCTTCCGTCTCTTAATGTCTGTATTGGATGAATCAAAACTCACAGTTTTGTCAAATTTTGACAATATTAAGTTATGTTGTTGTTAGCAAAGTTCTTGCACAAATTTCAACCGAATTTCGGACCGAGAGCAGTGTAGGGAGGCCTCCAACAAGAAGAAGCGCAGTTCGTTCGTTAAGGTTGTGGGAACGTGGATACGCAGGATTGCAGAGTAATTTTTTAACTTTTTGACACTCGGCATCGGATTGAAATGACAGTTTTTGTATGGCTGTGTGGCAGCTGGCTGTTCCGATACCAATTTGTCAGACCATACAAGAACTGGCAAAATTAACGCAATGGCAATTGCGAGGGAGTTAGACTATTAGCCTGCTGATCAGTTTCGCGAACCTGCGAGAGGTCTGTGTTTAGTAATGGACGTCTTTCGGTTGAAATGATGGTGATGATGATAAAAAAATTTGCCTGGAGGCCGTGACGTGTGAATCGGGCCCGCGGGAGGCGTTTTAGTTTCATTACCGCATATATCATAGTTTATGTAACATATTATAATGTAGGTAATAGGTATGACTCACCTTAGCTGTTGAACGACTCAATTCCAAAATAGGTGTCTGGAGGCGC
Organism: Archips xylosteana; assembly: GCA_947563465.1. NCBI lineage: Eukaryota > Metazoa > Arthropoda > Insecta > Lepidoptera > Tortricidae > Archips > Archips xylosteana. Next base: position 12,095,302 of record OX387371.1, read on the forward strand.
ATTAGTTATTCGTTATGGAAGTTTGTTTGTTAGACTAACAAACGTCTGGTAGCATGGTTAACGGTTGTGTTGCTCTGGAGATGAGCTCTGGTTGAGTTCGAAACGCGTCAGTTAGTGTGGAGGTGGTGATAGTTGGGTTTGTGTGATTTGTGTGCTCGTGCAACGGGAGGTGGAGGAGCTGCATGAACACGCATTTCTTGCATAAACGTAGCTATCATAAGGTCGCGGGTGAGTAAAGTAATTGTTTCAGTTCATTAGTATTATAGCTAATCTGTGTAAATGAGTCCTCGTCTGCACGGTACAGGAGCCGGGGGGTAGGCGACAAAGGGGGCTGGGAGAGGTGCGGGCGGCGAGCGCGCCTCGTGTGCCTGCCGCCCGCACCTCTCCCGGCCCCCTTGGTCGTCAACCCCCGCGCCTCTGTACCCCGCTGGTGAGGACTCATCTAAACGGCTTAGCTATATAAATGCAAATGTGAATTTGTTTATTTGTTAAGCTTTGAAGCTTAGAGTTACCACGCGGATTGATCGTCAGCGTCACGGCTAAGACCGATGCTATCGCTCGATAGTAAAATGGATCGGTCGATAACTATCGATAGTTTCTAATACACAAAAACCTATTACACCAATCGATCGACGTTGAACAGTAGCATCAATCGGCTGCCCAACAATCGTTATCGACGGGTATCCATCGATCAATCAAACCTACCGCTGAACTGATTTGGATGATATTTAGCATGGCAAGAATCCAATACCTTGGAAATGATATAGCATAGTTTTATTTTTACATTTTTAGTAGTTTTTTCTTTCCATTTAAACGGTTGCTTCAAAGCGACAACTTTCGACTTTAAAGAGAAAACAAAATGAACATATTATTGTTAGTTTTCACGGCCTTTGGTTATTTTGATTGTGCATGTTATTTAGAGATAAATGGACCTAATCAGGTAGCCCTTTCGATCTGCATCATAAAATACGGCGTTTTATTTTTGTCACACTTGACCTGGTTCGTTTCCCAACTAAGACAAGCTATTTTTCAAAATTTCAAAAATGCAGTATTTTTGTTATTAAAAAAAATATTAATCAAAAATTTCTCCTATGTTGTATACAATGAGCTATTTCCAATATTTAAGGTAGTTTGCCCTTGCCCTCCATATAGCATCCGATCTTTCCACCCTGTGTACTTTTCAATGTGCTTGTTTTTTCTGTACCTATTGTGTTGGGCGGCAGCCCTAACACCATCCTGGACGTGTTAGTTGGCAGGTGGGATTCCCCAATGTTGCGGCACTGGATGGGGTCTCATACACGCCCATTATTATGTTTAATTTGATTCAATTTAATTTAATTTAATGTAATTTAATGTAATGTTATTTTATTTTATTAACACTAGTCTATATAAAAATATCACGGGACAATCTTACACAAATCGACCTAGTCCCAAACTAAGCAAAGCTTGTACTATGGGTACTAGACGACGATAAACATACTTATATAGATAAATAAATACTTAAATACATAGAAAACATCCATAACTCAGGAACAAATATTCGTGCTCATCACACAAATAAATGCCCTTACCGGGATTCGAACCCAGGACCTCTTGCTTCGTAGGCAGGGTCACTACCAACTAGGCTAAAGCGGTCGTTTAATATATTGACTATATTTTACTAACACCTATGGATGATGTGCCAAAATGTGTCATTTATCCGAAATAAATATTTTTGAATTTGAATTTGAATTTGAATTTGTAGTGTAAAATAAAGAATCGTTGTAGAAAATTGCACAGTTCCTGCGAGAGACTTATAAACGGAGTCACGGGTCCCAGCTAGTTTTAAAAGCTTATTCCGCATTAGCCCAGCCACAACCCGTTACATTACAAAAGAAAGTGAACCTTAGCACGCACGCATTAGCGTATCATTTTCAACAAACCCCTAAATTCGAGTTTTTACATACGTTTGAGACTGACAAGTGAGATAAATAAAATATAAGTAGTTGCGAGCGTTTTCCCGTGGGATAAGCGGACGGGATGAAACGCTCCGCGGCTGACAGCCAGATGACTTAGTGGTTAGTTTGTATGATAAACTATACAACCAGACAAACCAGACCAGACGACCAGACCAGACCAGATACGACCAAATGGCCTAGTGGTTAGAGAACCTGACTATGAAGCTTGAGGTCCCGGGTTCGATTCCCGTGTCAGGGCAGATATTTGTATGAAAAATACGAATGTTTGTTCTCGGGTCTTGGGCGTTTAATATGTATTTAAGTATGTATCTATCTACATATATAAGTATGTTTATCCATTGCCTAGTATAGTCGGGGTAAGAAAAGGTTCGTCACTTATCGACCTTAACTCATTGACATAGAGTCGAAAAGTGATGAACCTTTTCTTACCCCGACTATACCCATAACACAAGCTTTGCTAAGCTTACTTTGGGACTAGGTCAATTGGTGTGAATTGTCCCGTGATATTTATTATTTATTTATAAACTGACGTGGGTTCGATTTCCTTCATTTCGTTCGATTTCATGTCATGGCAGCCTAGATGTTTGACTTATGGACTCTCAAGCAGGTCGTGGGTTTGAGTCCGGGCTGTCACTAAGTTTTTCGAAATTTATATGTGATTATATTTGTTTATTATGAGCTTTACGGTGAAGGGAAAGGTCGTGAGGAAACTTGTTCACAAAATAATGGGAAGATATTCAATGTTGTGTGTGAGCTTCCCAATCCACACTACGGCCCACGGCCTCTCATTCTGACGGGAGGCCTGTGCCCTGCAGTGGGACGTATAACAGGCTGGGATAATGATGATGACGTTAGTGACCTTATATCTCCGCTAGCATCGTTATAACATGAAATATCTCGTATGTTTGTCTTTCATTACCTCCGCAGCGTTGCCATCAATTCGCGAATACTCTATTTTAAAAGTAGGTTAAGATGACAAGATCACATGGAGGTTTAAATATACTGTGGAGGGGGGTGGGGGTCCCTACTCTCTGTTAGAGAAAATACTGCCTAAGCTAAGAGCCTAACTTGAACTTGAATGAACTTATCTTATTGGAAAGAAACTTGGTTTTCAACTATCATCATCATCATCATCAGCCTATGCTCGTCCACTGCTGGACATAGGCCTCTCCCATGGCACGCCACTGAGCACGATCCTCGGCCACTCTCATCCAGCTCTTGCCAGCCGCCTTGCGAAGATCATCGCTCCACCGAGTCTGAGGACGTCCTACGCTACGTTTGCCGATCCGTGTGGTCTCCACTCAAGAACTCGTCTACCCCAACGGTTATCGGTTCTTCGGGTTATATGGCCGGCCCATTGCCACATTGGTCTCCAACTATAACATTATTTATTTAATATTACATTGCATTATATCAGAACATTCGCGTGGCACGGCTTAACCCATAATGGCTGCCCCGACCGTCCACTGTCTAACGTTCATTTCTTGCTTAGATTATTTATACACTAGATAGAGCTTCGCCGGCTTGAAAACGTCCCGAAAAATATAAGCCAACTGTTGGCTTATATGTCATTTTCCTCCCTTCAGTTTGAATGACGTAACGCGATCGTAATATGAAGCTGTCAAATAGATTTTTGGACGTTTTTTATCGCAATGTTTGCTACTGACACTATTTAGTGCATAAATAATCTAAGATTTCTTGATTCGAATTCCAGAAGCTGTAAAATTTAAATATTGGAAACAGCAACACGTTCTCGGTGGCCAGTGCCTACAATACACTGTATGCTGCTAGCTGTTGCTTTTTTTAACCCTTTCAACGCCAACGACACATATAGGTGTTGTGAATTACAGTGTCAAAGTGATCTTGACACAATGACATGAGATTCAAAGCAGGTTTACGTTTTGTCGAAGCGTGGCGTTCAAAGGGTTAATATACGATATAGGCTTGCGTTTGACCACAATCACGCCTGATGGAAAGCAAAGATGAAAAGCGAAAATAACTATAAATTCATCATCATCATCATTTCAGCCGTAGGACGTCCACTGCTGGACATAGGCCTCCCTCATTGACGCCCAATCATTACGGTTGGAAGCGACTTGCATCCACCCTGAATCCGCGGCCTTCACCAAATCGTCTGTCCATCTCGTTGGTGGACGTCCCACGCTGCGCTTGCCAGTCCGTGGTCTCCATTCGTGAAATTTTGGGCCCCAACGGCCATCTGTTCTGCGTGCTGTAGATATGTTCTGTGTGTTATGCTAACTATAAATTAAAAAAATAAAAACACTCCAACGCAATTTGGTCACACATGTGTTTGAAAATAAGGGAAATGCCCATTATGCGTCTAAGATCCCTTCTGCAGCTAACAAAAGAGCTGATAACTTTGTAACGTCTGAACCAATTTTGATTAAACATGTCTAAGAACCATTGCCAAAAAACTTGGTTTCAAATAAAAAAACCGCATTCAAAACGGTTCACCCGTTTAAGAGCTATGATACCACAGACAGAGACACACATAGCGGTCAAACTTATAACACCCCTCTTGCCCATACTGACCAATCTAAATTTATACCCATGCAAAATTACGATTTCATCACATTAACCACTGTTTAAACCGCAAATGAACAGATGGACAGACAGACCGACTTTTAGGAACCTTGTAGTATAGGTAACGCCACTAGAGTTGAAGTCACTCACTTCTTCTTCATTCACTCACACATTTCATTCATTTGATTCACTACTTTTTTGCGATCAGTACTTTATGTAGCTGTGTGTGTAATCATTCGCCTCAACCCTCGTGGCGTTACCTATAATCTTTAAAAATAGGCTGAATCACATTGACTTATAAATGAAAAAAATACATACAAACGAACATAGAACCTCTTACTTTTTGAAGTCGTATAAATAGTCGTAAAAAGGTCGTAAATGTTTTAAGCCATACGAATGTCATTGAACCATAGGGTAAAGGAATTTCTTTGTTAAATAATAGGGAACCCTAAAAATACTTTGGATGAATTCCCGCAAAGATATCTACAGCGTATGTGGCATTCCAGGTCGTTCGCTCGTTTAACGTTGTGCTACGGCGTAGCGCTACGGTGCTACGCCGTAGAGGGTCTACGCGTAAGGGCGCGTGTGGACTTCAGCGAGTTGTTTTATCTTCCTAATCGCGTAGCACCTTTAACACTTTCGCTGCCACGCATTGCTACGCGCTTTACTCGTAACCCTTAGATTATTTATGCACTAGATAGAGTGTCAGTAGCAAACATTGCGATACAAAACGTCCAAAAATCTATTTGACAGATTCATATTACGATCGCGTTACGTCATTCAAACTGAAGGGAGGCAAATGACATAAGCCAACTGTTGGCTTATATTTTTCGGGACGTTTTCATGCCGGCGAAGCTCTATCTAGTGTATAAATAATCTAAGTCGTAACCGTAGCAGGGGATTTTCAGAAATAGGTTACACTATATTTTTTCTCCGATTTTACATTATAAAAAAATAAGTGTCGGTTTTGTTGTTAGAATCGATAGTACTGATTTTGAGTAGATTAATGCATTTTTTTTTCAATACATTTTTTTTGTCTAGCTATCACGGTTCATGAGATACAGCCTGGTGACAGACTGACAGACGGACAGATGGATAGCGGAGCCTCAGTAATAGGGTCCAGTTTTAACCCTTTGGGTACGGAACCCTAAAAGTTTACAGCTACGAATCTACGGCCTCATTCTAGATTTTTTTATTTATTTATGTTTTTACATTTTTAAAGCCAACAACAGACATAATATTTGCCACAAAGTACAATGTCAAATTGATCTTCACACATTGACATAAGGTTCAAAATAGCTTTACGTTTAGCTAAGCTTGACGTTGAAAATATCCAATAACGTAATATTCACACTCGCTTCTCGTATAAAAGGCCGTGACCTTAGCGAGTAAATTTGAGCAAATAGTCCGTAATGCGGTACCCGCCAACCCTTTTAGCCGTACACAGAAACATCTGCGCGCACCTACGCCTTATCTCAACGCCATAAAGTTCAACCTCGCTTAACCCCTCTATTCACTTACCTTAGTTTTCTGAACAAAAAAAACCAACATGAAACGCACAGGTCAACGTCTTTATATCGTCGCTATACAGTTCAAAACTGCTTAATTCTTCGATTTGGTTATCGTGTTTGCACGGTATGAATAAAAACCATGATGATAAAGCACACGTCAACGTCTTTATTACATTGAATTACGGTTTGGATTTGATTAAGTCGTGGTATTTTATCTTTGGTATATGGTAGTGTTTACGTGAAAAAACTATGTTAATAATGCATATGACAACGTCTTTAACACATCGACATAAAGTTGAACTTTGTTTAGAACTGAATTAGAATTCTTGGCTATTCTGTGTAAGTAAAAACCTCTTGTATGGTAATATTGTTTGTTTATTCATGAACTAACATTTGCCCGTGGTTTTGATTGCTTGAATAAATGGAAAACAATTAGAATTTAATTTAATGTAATTTCTAAAAATTGCATCGAGGTCTCAAACAAAGGGTCGTGGGTTCGAGTCCGGGCTTGCACCTTTGAATTTTTCAAAATTTATCTGCGAAATAACATTTGAAATTTACCATGAGCTTTACGGTGAAGGAAAGCCTTGTGAACCTGCACACATCTGTGAAAAAATTCAATGGCGTGTGTGAAGTTCCCCATCTGCACTAGGTCCGAGGGGGAACTACAAGCACAGCCCTCTCATTCTAAGAAGACTGTGCTCTGCAGTGGGATGTAGAAAGGCTGGGATGATGATGATGATGATGAACCCTAAAAATACCAGAACTCAAATAACCGAGCGAATCTGCTGGTCGACTACTTCAAGGTACAGGCCTCGTCTCAAAATGTGAGGCTTGTGTTGTAGTTTCCACGCGAGCCCAATGCGGATTGGGAACTTCACACTCACCATCGAATTTCTTCGCAGGTGTATGCAAGTTTCCTCACGATGTTTTCCTTCACCGTAAAGCTCATGGGTCAAACTCAGAGGGGCGAGCCGGGATTTGAACCCACGACCCTCCGCTTGAGAGGCCGTATGTCATACCACTAGCCCACCACGGCGTCTACTACTTAGACAATATAAACAAAACATATTACAGACTACTGCGTACTTCATAACTAGACCGCGCGCTGAATAATTGAGCGGATCCGGGTTCGTGTCCCGGCGGGATACAGTTCTTTGTGTTCGATCCTTGTTCGATCTCACACCGTAACTGTAAAGCTGGGGCCATAGTGGCAGCGGCGCGAGTAGCGGCAAGCGTTTTCATTGATTTAAACGTGGGTTTTTGGAGTTCAATGAACTGCAGCAGTGAACGTTTTTCTTCTGAAATGATAATGAAATGACCATTATGTATATGTAATTTGTCCACTCACGTCACTCACGTCTTAAAAGGAGTTTAACTCGACATGTTTCGACCTAATCCGTAAAAACCCCCAACGCAATTACAACCCACATAATGTTTGAAAATAAAGTATATGCGTCTAAGATCCCTTCCGCAGCTAACAAAGGAGCTGATAACTTTGAAACGGCTGAACCAATTTTGATGGAACATATCTAAGAACCATCGTCAAGAAACCTGCTATCAAATAAAAAAAACCGCATTCAACACACATATTGGTCAAACTTATACTTATAAAATCCCTCTTTTTGTGTCGGGGGTTAAAAAAAAGGTTTGCTCCAGATAACTATAAATTAAAAATTTAAAAAACCCCCAACGCAATTATGTCTCTCGTATGTCTGAACATAAAGTCAATGCCCGTTATTCGTTTAAGATCCCTTCCGCAGCTAACAAAAGAGCTGATAACTTTAAAACGGCTGAACTGATTTTGAAGAAACATATCTAAGAACCATTGCCAAGAAACCTGCTTTCTACTAAAAAAAACCGCATCCAAATCGGTCCACCCGTTTAAGAGCTATGATGCCACGAGACAGACACACAGACAGACAGACAGACAGACACACACATAATATAGCGGTCAAACTTATAACACCCCTCTTTTTGTGTCGGGGGTTAAAAATGGAGTGTCAGATGTTGATGGTTGCATACAAATGTTGTTGGCCTTCACAAACATAGGGACCATTTTGGGTTACCATTAAAAATGTAATTTAATAATATGATTAAATAATTTTGTACATAATTAATTTATGATTTTTTTAATTTTGTTCTATTACCGTGTTGCAATTTTTTTAGGATGACTTATCTAACGATACGTACGCCATGTAAAAAAACTCTGCGGCATAATACGGTATAAACGTCTAAGTATAAGATTATTAAAAGCGAAAAAGTTTTTCGGGTGCGCCGGTGGGATTCGAACCCACGTCTCCTGGGTATGCGCCCCAACCTAGGTGTTTTTTTTTTTTCGCTTTTAAATAATCTTAGATTCGGTAAGCAGCCGTACTGCTAATAAAATAAATAATATTTGAATAAATAGATGTGGTACATCATTTCTTACGCATTTCCAATGTAATTTGGAACGTAGGAGTCGTAGCTTCTAATAGATGCGATGGATGTTACCGCACGCCATTGTTGGCGTATGTAAGCGATTAAGAATTTCGGGGAAGTCGATTGGGAGCGACGTGGTTCTATTGGTAGAACACCCAGGTTGGGGCGCATACCCACCGGCGCACCCGAAAAACTTTTTCGCTTTTAAATAATCTTAGATTCGGTAAGCAGCCGTACTGCTAATAAAATAAATAATATTTGAATAAACGTCTATAGCAAGACCCTACGAATGATAATTCGTAGGCTAGACCGTTTAAATGAGTCCTCTCCTCTCCCGGCCCCCTTTGTCGTCCTACCCCCCAGCCCCTGTACCCCGCGTGCGAGGACTCATTTAAACGACCTAACTTTAGCTAGCTATTGATTTTCGAGCGGTTCTGACGCAAAAGCATAGCGCACACTTTCTCATTTATAACATTATATTAGTACGATGAAACTATATAAAACTGCTCCATATTTCTAGGTCCCAGTAATTCCATGCTAAGTCTTAAAAAGCTTTTTCTTGTACAAACAAGCTGTGCGCCCAGCATACGGGTAAAATAGGCCACATTATTTAAAAACCAACGTAATTTAAAACACAAAAATGTTCCTTAAGCAAATTAGTTTGGGCAAATTAGTTCCCTAAGCGAATAAGTTTAAACGTATTCGAACTAGTGAGTGTTTTACCAATTTTAGAATTTAATATTCATCATCAACAATGCTGAACATATAGGCCTCCCCCAAGACTCGCCAAACAGATCGGAGCGGAAGACGGAGTGTAGGTAGGCCTCCAACAAGATGGAGCGACGGTGGGTAAGGTTGCGGGATCGCGTTGGATGCGGATGGCACAGGATTTAATATTATCTCAAAATAATTTTTGAAGTGAAAACTTCATTAGGCACGTTGGCCATTTTTCGAGATGGGAAAAAACCATTGAACTCGCGACGCTGTTACCATTGCCTTAACCAACACTTCTCTATACTCTGGACAAAGACGAATAGGACGTGTTGATTCATTCAGACGAGCCGGCCCATTCGTGATGCAGCGGCTAGCTACAGCATGGCTCTACCACTACTAAGTAAACGTTAACGTCACGACTTTACTGTTTACTGTGGTGGTACGTTACTGCTAACCGTACCGTCTGTCATACCGTCTACGTATTTTGAGCAGAGGCCTCCACAGGCCATGCGGTAAAAACGGTGCAGATACGATGCATTACTGCGACTCCGTACCGTCTCCATATTTTAAACAGCAGTTTGACCGAACCTTTACGCGCCACCGTTTTGATCGGGGGCGGCTGCTCGACGAAACTGATGCCGGTGTACAACTAACCACGTTTTTATCATCAATATTACTATCATTGTCAAATGTAAGGCACACTTGTACTATTTTCACTTTGAGAAGATAAGTATGTAAAGGCAGTCAGTTGCAGTTGCATCGCAGTTATAATGCAGACCGTCTGTAACGTTTTAACGTATTTATACAACGAAAACTTTAAAAGAACAATTCCACTCCAAAAACGCAGCCAAACCAGAGCACAAATCTCGTTGAAAGTGCTTATTAAGGGCCTGTTTCGCTATTTTATAGTAATTTCTTGATATTATATGTGTTAGATATATGTGTTAGATATATGTGATGTATATTGTTAAGTGCCAGATAGAGGCAGGAGTAAGTTTGCGAGCTTGTTCGGCGAGCTTTTTCTCTCGTGCATTGGTCGGTTAAGTTGGTGAACTTGCTCGTACATTCTTACACCAAAGAAATTGTCAGTCCTGTCAACATTTTACTTCAAACGGAACAGAATATCGTATTATCGTTTCCCATTTTTATGACTTGATATATGAATCAATTTTATAACTGACGGCAGTTTTCGTACCCCGACTATACATTTAATTGGCTATTTAATAAGCTAAACAATCTGTCACTTAAAACATCAAGAAATAATCGGAGCTGAAACAGACCATTGAATAACTGAATAACACTTTCAAACGACTTAACTAACACTAAAACCAACCGGCCAGCTACCCACGATGCCCCAGTGATGTGAATGCCCCCACGATGCTCGCGATGTCCACCCTCATGATGCCAGCCGCCACCATGACCACCATGACCAACGCCGGCCCCATCCCCGTCGCCGCCGCCAAGCTCGAGCCGAAGCTGCTGCAGCTGCCGCATCCCGCGCTGCTGCTGCACCAGCCGCCGCAAAACACCAAGCTCGGTGAGTCGCTCTGCATGCAGAACCCACCCAAAACAAATACCAAAACAACCCCAACATCAACAAACAATTAATCCAAAATCAACCTTAATGCAATCCGAGAGTAATCCAAAAGTAATTCGAAACCAACGCTAAATTAATCCAATCCTAAACCAAAATCAATCCAAAAGTAACCTAAAACCAACTTCCACCAATCCAAAACCTACCCAAAATCAGTCCAAAACTAAGCCAAAAGTAACCCAAAACCAAACCGTTCTCGACCCAAAACCAATCCAAAAGTAACCCAAAACAAACACTACCAATCCAACAATAACCCAAAAGTAATCCAAAACCAACACTCAGCCCATCCAAATTCAACCCAAGAGTGGTCCAAAAGTAACCCATAACCAGCATTTAACCAACCGAAAATCAACACTTAACCAATCCGAACCCAACTCATAGTCAATCCAAAAGCAACTCAAAAGTAACCCAAAGTCAACACGACCAACCCAAAACCAACTCAATCCCAAACCAAAACCAATCCAAAAATGACCCAAAACCAACCTCCCAGCTTCCAACAGTCTTTCAACCACTCCGCGCTGTTGTAGCATCATCAACAGCCGCATCAAGCTTTTTTTCCGACAGCTTTGTATTTAATGTTTTTCAGCTTTGATATCAGACAGGCGATAGAAATAAAAATTAATTGTTTTTAAACTGTGTACTATGCCATGTGTGAGTTTGAAAAATTTCAGGAATTTTCCCATTTGGTATAAGACGTAACGCCTCGTTAGCTTATTGTAAAAGTAGATGAGGCTGAACTTTTTTTTTCTTTTTTGTCTATAGTTGTTAGTTGTCACAAATAAAAAATATTTCTTTCTTTCTTTCTTTTCTGTACTCAAAATGACGTATTTTTCATGGTTTTTTTGTAATTTTTAGAATATCCTTAGAATATTAATAGTTGATTTGACTATTTGCGAGTACAACAAGGCGCCGGGTGAGGATGGAATTACTTCTGAGCTTCTGAAAGCGGGTGGATCACCGGTACTGAAAGTCCTTCAGAGACTCTTTAACTCCGTCCTGCTCGAAGGTACCACGCCAGAAGCATGGAACAAAAGCGTGGTGGTGCTGTTCTTTAAGAAAGGTGATAAAACCTTGTTAAAGAACTACAGACCCATCTCGCTTTTGAGCCATGTTTATAAGCTGTTCTCCAGGGTCATTACAAATCGTCTTGAGCGCAGGTTTGATGACTTCCAGCCTCCCGAACAAGCCGGGTTTCGAAAAGGCTACAGTACCGTAAACCACATACATACGCTGCGGCAAGTTATACAGAAGACCGAAGAGTATAACTTGCCGCTATGTCTAGCGTTTGTGGACTACGAGAAAGCCTTTGATTCGGTCGAAACATGGGCGGTGTTCGAGTCTCTCCAGCGGTGCCATATTGACTACCGGTACATCGAAGTGTTGAAGTGTTTGTATAAAAATGCCACTATGTCGGTTCGAGTGCAGGAACAGAGTTCGAGGGCGATCCCCTTGAAAAGAGGCGTAAGACAGGGAGATGTAATATCTCCGAAACTGTTTACTGCCGCTCTGGAAGACGCCTTCAAGCTCCTGGAATGGAAAGGACTAGGCATCAATGTCAACGGCGAATACATCACTCACCTTCGGTTTGCCGACGATATCGTGGTCATGGCAAAATCGATGGAAGAACTCAGCACGATGCTCGAAGGCCTCAATCGAGTCTCTCGACGGGTAGAACTAAGAATGAACATGGACAAGACGAAAGTTATGTCTAATGTTCATGTTGTCCCTGCCCCCATTGTGGTCGAGAACTCGGTTCTTGAAGTTGTTGACGCATATGTATACCTAGGACAGACCGTCCAGCTAGGTAGGTCCAACTTCGAGAAGGAGGTCAATCGGCGAATCCAACTCGGATGGGCAGCGTTCGGGAAGCTTCGCAACATCTTTTCGTCCAAAATACCTCAGTGCCTCAAAACAAAAGTCTTTAATCAGTGTGTGTTGCCAGTGATGACATATGGATCCGAGACGTGGTGCTTCACTATGGGCCTGATGAATAGGCTCAGAGTCGCTCAGCGAGCTATGGAGAGGGCTATGCTTGGAGTTTCTCTACGGGATCGAATCAGAAACGAGGAGATCCGTAGAAGAACCGGGGTAACCGACATAGCCAAACGGATTAGCTCGTTGAAATGGCAATGGGCAGGCCATATAGCACGTAGAACAGATGGCCGTTGGGGGCCAAAAGTTCTGGAATGGAGACCACGGACTGGCAAGCGCAGCGTGGGACGTCCACCAACGAGATGGACGGACGATTTGGTGAAGGCCGCAGGTTCAGGGTGGATGCAAATCGCTTCCAATCGTAATGATTGGGCATCAATGAGGGAGGCCTATGTCCAGCAGTGGACGTCCTATGGCTGAAATGATGATGATGATGATGATGAGTACAATTTGGCACGGCGGATGTTTTGAGAGTACAGTTGAACGACAATAGTGTGCTGATTTTGAGAACAACTGGCACAACTTTAGGTGTCTTAGGGGCTGTTTCACCACTTTTTTTAAAGTTAGGATTAGCTTGATCATAACCTTATTTGTCACATGGAATAAAAATTTCTGTTTCACCAGTCTTGATTAGCGCTAAGTGACGGACAAACTATTTCTTAATTTGACCATCAGATCAGGTGGCATTTAGCATTTTTATCCGTCCGTTATTTTTTAAAGAAAGAAGTCATGCTAAATTGCAAACGAGAATTCAAATATCAAGTTTTGAATAAAAAATATAGGTACGCTTTAAGTATTTAAAAATAAATCCAAAATTTCGTAATATTTTTTAATTACAGACTTTTTTCAGTGGCACAATCGTTTGTTCTACCTGAACTTGTACATCGCCATTAAAAAAAAAGTTAATCTGTCAAAGGGTTTGGCGGCACTTTTCGATTCGTTTTACGTGATTTTATTTTTCTTTGTTATTGTTAACCAAAGTATCGTAAATAAATACCGTTTTTGGATTATTATAATGTTACACATTTGTGTATGCAAAAAAATAGATGTGTTTAAAAATTACATAGTTTACGATTTATTTTGCTTTAATAATGAGCGACTCTTTGAACGAAAATTTGCGAACAGGAACCCGTGGTCGTGAAATGGGGCGTTGCTATTCCGACTTTTTGTTAAACCGACGATTAGTTAAGTGGTACTTAGTTTGCACAGGACCGGAGTGGTGAAACTGAAAAAAAAACTGGCCGACAGATTTGTGCAGTACTTAGTTTATTCATTGGTTACGTAACCAGTAGTTTGACAATAAGGTGGTGAAACAGCCCCTTAGTCTCATTAATTAATTATTGTGATCTCTCTCTCTCTCTCTCTCTCTCTCTCTCTCTCTCTCTCATCTTCAGCCCATAGCAACCAGAAATGTGTAAATGTATGTAATTAAATGTGTATTCTACATAAAAGGGCTCTTTTTAAGCTAGCGGGCCAGAATATAAAATTTTATATGTCATAGTTACTTTTAATAATAAGTCCGTGTTATGTTTTAACTCTTCAAAGAGATTTTATTCATCATCATCATCGTCGTCCTAACATATATACGTCCTACTGCAGTGCACAGGTATCCTCTCAGAATGAGATGGCTTGAATCGTAGTTCCCACCACACTGACCCACTTTGGATTAAGAAATTCATACGATGTTTTCCTTAGCGGTAAAGCTCATGCTAAATTTCAAATGTAATTTTGCACGCAAATTCGGAAAACTCTGAGGTGCGAACCCAAGGTCAAACCTACGACCCTCTGCTCGAGAGGCCGTTAGGTCAAAACACTAGGCTACTAGTCTACAGCTTTCAACACAAGAAAATAATGTGAGTGGCTAATAATAAACAGATATAAAAAAACAGCCAAATGCGTAATCCACCATAGCTATAATATTCCAGTGATACCAGAGCCCTACTTCTAAGTGAAACGTACGGCGTGTGGGATCACCTTTTGGGTACGATGCCCAAAAAAGTGGCTATGCGTATTAAAAATATTTACTCTTCAAAAACTCACACGTGAACCTATAACCGGAGCCATCCTTCGCCAAATTACGGAACCCTTAAAGACTGTAACACAGACATCTGCATGTCCACGTCCGCGTGAACGGAACATCGTAAAACTCCGCAGTAAAAAATATCGCATTTCGCTGAACACTTTAATCAAATCAATGGTACAGACGTATGAATATTTGTTATATTTTGTAGTTTATGCGTCATACAAATTTTTTTGTTTGCGTTTCTCCTGTGGGTATAGAAAAAGTTAATCAAATCTACATCAGCCTGCTGCAACGCACTGTGTGCCGAAGACAAAAACGCTGGTAAAGCAACGCTGGAAATTTGGCGTACGCCGAGACCGCCATGCCTGATGGGTAGTGTTGCTTGTAGGAACATCCTGCTATCCATTTTGATGTTTAATATTTTTTGAATTTGTACATGAATAATTTGGTCTATTATCTCGCAACAATTTTGATATTTCCAAAAAGGACTGCACCTCATGGCGTAGGTGAATTTAGGGACGAAAAGACAAAACCGAACAATGAACATAGCCATGTGAGAATGTATTTGATTTGTATTATTAAGCTAATTTGTATATAATGGATTCGGTATACTATCGCATTGGGTGTCCTGTAATGATAGTGTTCTGTTTACTTTAATAAATAAATAAACAGTTAGTCTAACATTTGGTAGCATAGCGTACGGTTGTATTACACTGAAGATGAGCTCCGGTTAACTTTCAACCCATTTTACCTGTTCGACGCCAACGACTGATATATCAGTCATGGCGTGCAGAGCGATATCTACCTACATGCATTTATGTAGGGTTCAACTTCGCGTTTGACATTCCGATGTCATGGCGCATGAGTGAGAGCTGTTGTGTTGACAGAACGTTGAAAAAGTTAATAAAATCTTAAGTTTGCTGATTTAGAGTGGCTAATTTGATGTCCACAGGAGATACCACTTTTGTTTCTTATGCTGTGTATGAGCTTTTTACACGATGATTTTTAATCGGTGATCAGGAACCAATTTTTCTAGATCAGTATTCGGTGGCGACCACGTTTAAGTCGCAGTTACATGAAACAAAACGTCTTTTTTTTTAAATTACGAGTATTTAGAAAATAATCTTTTCATTGAAATCATTGTCACCCTACACATGATTTAGTCTTAATGAGCTTAAAACCTCTTTGACAAGTCTGTTTCTTATACAAAATTTGATGCGAGACCTGTCAAATTTACCGCCAAAGCAATGACACTTGACGAAACTAGGATGACCATGCATTCAGTAGATAGAGGAAGTTTAAACAATTAAGTTTTTTTTTATTGAAACAGAGACTTCATTGCTTTTATACCTCGTCTATCAAATTCCATTTTGGCTAAGAATCAATAATTTTCAACTCCTGATCACCGATTAAAAATCATCGTGTATAAGCTGGGATGATGATGATGATGAAGATTTAAGCAAAACCTGTAACTCTTTTTTTAATTGCAATAAACAGATTTTTTTTTACTTCCTCAACTACACCTCCGTACAATTTACTTTTACTATTTGTTGTAATAGTCGTTTTAACTCAAACTACAAACTGTACCCGCTAGTGACCTTCCCAAACCGATCCCGGGCAAATTAATTGTAAAGAAACCCGCGTTGCCTCGTTTGCATAGGCGTGTGGAGTGGAGCCATGTATAATGGAGGGAGCGCAGCGCGAGGACCGCAGTAGGGGAAGTTGAGCTTAAAGCTACGAGGCGAGAAAGGTCGTGTGGCTTTTTACGCTAGCAACTGAGATACAGGTTTATAAGTAGTCTGAGACTTCATAAATTATGCTCATTTCTTTTGGTCAATAAAATCTTTGATCAATTATAACTGTAGATCCACAGTCGCGCGCCCGAAAATGTCCGAGCCAAATGAGCGCCACTTTGATAAAAGTGGCCTTCTTTTTTCTCAGTACGTTGCGTGAAATTGTCAAGTTTAGCTGTCAAGTGTCAACCGAAATTCAACTGTAATGAAGTAAAGACTAGGTTCAAATTTCTGTGTAGGTGATGATTTTATTTGTTACGCAAACAAATAAAATAGTTCGGACATTCTTTGAAGGGGATTTTGTTCGGCAGTGTGTATCTTCAGTTATAATTGATCAAAGAATAAAATATTATTATTATCACACACACGAACATTAATATAAATAAAAACATTAATATGAATATTAATATGAATATTAATATTAACACACGAACATTAATATGAATATTATTATTATCGAACACGGCGCGTTCTTACGCAAAATCTTTCAGTATCCATTCCGTGAAGCTGTGGAACGAGTTACCTTTGCTCGTTAGGGAGTCCCCGTCTGTGGCCTCGTTCAGGGAGAGGTTGAAGAAACTGTGGAAGTAGGGTACTTAATCGTATTCTTTTTATTTACATGTACTGTTTTTTCATATGTGTGTATTTTGTTCTGTGTAAAGTTAGGTATAAGTATATTTGTCGTAGTCACTTATTGTTGTTTATTTTGTGTATTTATTTATGTTATATTTTCTTTTCTTTTCTCTGTACATAAATTATTGTTTGCCTATCTTTTTTTTTAAGTTTTTCCTTTCATGCCAGGTTAGCTTGAAAAGATCCCTTTTAGGGATAAGTTCGCCTTTGTACTTTTTTTGTTTTGAATTATTTTTGTGTTTTATGTACAATAAAGTGTTTACATACATACATACATTATCCATCATCATCATCCCAGCCTCTATACGTCCCACTGGGTATGTATTACAATACCGAAGTACGAAAGACCGAATGTATTAAAACATCGAATGGGTCAAAAGACCGACACGATTTTTTTCTGAAACCGTTAACTTTTTAAGATTGTTATAAAACAAACCTAACCTAACCTAATGGGTTCTGTATGATGCCGTTTTAACAAATTCTGAAAAGTTTACGGTTTCAGAAAAAAATCGTGTCGGTCTTTTGACCCATTCGATGTTTTAATACATTCGGTCTTTCGTACTTCGGTATTGTAAAACACACCCGTCCCACTGCAGGGCACAGGCCTCCTCTCAGAATTGGGAACCAGGGCAATTGGACACACACACCATTGAATTTCTACGCAGGTGTATACAGGTTTCCTCACGATGTTTTCCTTCACCGTAAAGCTCATGGTAAATTACAAATGTAATTTCGCACATAAATTCCGATAAACTCAGAGGTCCGAGCCGGGATTTGAACCCACGACCCTCTGCTTGAGAGGCCACAGGTCAAAGGGTCAAACCCATAAAGGAAACTCTTTAAATGTTTATTGAATCAGGCGTTACTTTGCGGAGGGCCATATTAATGAACTAAAACAATTACTTTGCTCACCCGCGACCTTACGATAGTTACGTTTATGTAAGAAATGCGTGTTCATGCAGTTACTCCACACTGTACGAACACAGACATCACACAAACCCAACTATCACCACCACTAAACTACACTGATGCGTTTTGAACTCAACCAGAGCTCATCTTCAGAGTAGGTAACGCTATGCTGGCAAATTTTAGACTAACAAACCAACATTTAGTCTAACATTTGGTAGCATAGCGTACGGTTGTAGTACCTACTCTGAAGATGAGCTCTGGTTCGTGTGATTTGTGTGTGTTCGTACAGCGTGGAGGTGGAGGAACTGCCTGAACACGCATTTCTTACACAAACGTAACTAGTTATCGTAAGATCGCGGGTGAGCAAAGTAATTGTTTCAGTTCTTTAATGTTCCGCGTTATTCCATCTCCGGTTAGCTTACTGCCCCCATCGCACTATGGGCAGGTCCGGCTTAAAGCAAGTACTCAAATATGCAGCGCCCCCTACGGGGAGGGGGTTAATTTCTAATGCCCCCCACAGGTGGGGGCACAAGTTCTGCCAATTTCCGAGCGGAGTAAGTGGGTAAGCAAATTTATCGTTACAAAGGAGAGTTTGTTTTTGTTAACTTCACCTGTTGGTACGTTCCTTGGAAGATCATCATAATTTTTGCAGCTTATACAGGATAGTATGTACAGTCAACCAATTTGATTCTTAGTCCACTATAGAACTCTGTCATAGTGAAACTTTTTTCTATTTGGATATCGATTGTGTTACATTTTAATTGAAGTAGGTGGACGACCGGATACATTAATGCATTTTATTCATTGTAGATAATCTTGTTTCATAGCAAAATTTACTGCTTATGATCATAAGCAGTAAATCTTAGTGTTTACTAATACGTTGCTAGCGGACGGAATGGCAGTGTTAATATGACAACGTTCCACAATGGCCAATCAATTTATGTCCGTGGCCGAACGTGAGAAATTAGATACATTTGAAAACACCGTCGGTTAGTTAGATCATCTCACGGTCTAATAATTCGGCCCACAGTCCACCTTTCATACAAACGAGGCCATTTTCATGCCTTAGTTCTCCACCAGAGCGGTCGATCTGATAATGGATATCCAGAGCATCGATAATGGAGGTCCAGAGTTCCTAGCATACACAACTGATTCAACAAGCAGTTCTAATCACAGCAAGATAATTTGTATCAGCACTTAGATTTTCATTCATTTTATTCCCATTTTAGATGTTTTTCTGAACAGGTCAGGTCATATCTTAGGAACTCTGAATGTCCTTTATCAAAGCTCGGAGTAGCCATCATCAGATCACAGCCAAAGCACCGCCTAGTGGAGAACCAAGACATCAAAGTTTGTATGAAAGGTGAACTGTGGGCCGAATTTTTTAACCGTGAGTGTATAATTATCAATTTAGACATAGACATAGACATAACTTTACTATTTACTAGAATCGTTATATTCTTAGTAGCATAATTTATATTCGCATTTTTCCCAAAAGCTTTTTTGCCACTGTGGTTTTTACTGAAGCTTACTTTCACACTCGCGTTTTTACCTAATTTTAATCGACACAAAAACAAAGTAGGTTTAGGTTATGTTGAGTTTGCATCAGCCCGAAGGGCCAAAAGTACACAGAAGAAGGAACTCCGTCGACACTGTTTGTGTGTTGATTAATAATGGGAAAAAATGTTAATGTGATAATAAGCTTCAGTAAAAAACCATGGGGAAAAAAGCATTTGGGAAAAAGCGAATGGAAATTTATCTAGGTACTATGAAATAACGAATCGGGTAAATTGACCTGACCAACCCTGAAAAGTCTTTACCTGTGACAGACAGACAGTAAAGAATCGAGAGTCTTTTTGTCACCAAAGTTGTCGTAAATCCCTAAACCCCGCGATCTGTCTTTCAAGCTCCATTTCAACGAATTTATTTAATTTAACATTAACATTGGCCCCGCCGCGACCACGCTCACACGTAACCGCGTCCACGCCCTTTTTAATTATGACGGGCACTAATTAATGGGGAATTATTACCCCCATAATGGGGGGGGGCGACATAAGGCACATGTCCTACTGCCGACGAGGAAATTAGCTATAGACTGTTTTCTCGCTCGAGAAATAAGAATAAGAAATTTATTTGAATTCTCACCACCAAGTACAATGTAGGAACTTAAATCTATCTAATATAGGTATAAAAATCTCGGGTCACGGTGTTTGTTATAGACCTCCTCCGGCTTGACCGATTTTTATGAAACTTTTTTCTCTGTATTCGGTAGGTCTGAGAATAGGTCGTAGGCTACTATTCTTCGCGGACGGTATCTAATTTGGCTTAATTTTTTTGCCGGTTTTTATGACAAACTTTGGAATGGTAAGTGAAATTATGAGAAATAAATTAAGGGAAACGAAGAACTATCGAAGATCAAACTCGCTCAGCGATACTCGTTTGACAGTCACTATGCCAAGAGAAAAAACGGTCATTTTACTGTACAGTGCAATCGACTGTCGCACTCGAACACTTGCTCATAGCAGCGAGAAAACTAACCGAACTACACTCGCTATTCGCTCGCCAACTTGCATCGTCGGTGGTGGGACAAGTGTCTTACACCGCGCACCGCGATAGGGTAATAATACATATTACCCTTGAACTGGGGTAATGGGTAATGTCTCTCTTTGGTCTGTGGGGGTTCGTTTGTTTTTATTCTTTAAAGTTTACCAAATAAGGGGGAGCTTCTTAATCCTTATGTGGTTAGTATTCTATAGGCCCACAGGTGGCGCGGGCACATTGTGCGTATGGATGATGGTAGTCTCCCTAGGGCCGTGTTTTACTCCCCCAAGGCTCGCCAAACAAATCGGTCCCGTGCCATCCGCATCCAACGCGTTCCCGCAACCTTCACCAGGTCGCTCCATCTTGTTGGAGGCCTACCTACATTGCTTCTAGTCCGTGGACGCCACTCGAGAACCTTTTTGCCCCATCGACCATTATTGCTACGAGCGATGTGCCTTGCCCACTGCCACTTGAGTCTAGCGATTCTTCGAGCTATTTCGCTGACATTACATTCTCCACACATCTGAGAAGAAATTCAATGTTGTTTGTGAAGTTAGCAATCCGCAGTTGTCCCGCGTGGGAACTAAGGCTCAAGCCCTTTCTTTGCATTGCAGTGGGGCGTATAGATTTGAGATGATGACGACGATAAAGTCGATAATGTTCTGTCGCATTACAACACATAAAATGTGCTTTATTTCCGACTGAACACTCGTCAGAACGCTCCGCCATTCTAAATGTAAAATCATTGTCTGTTTTCGCCGCCGAGCTTATAATGTTTTACATTTTATATCTGCGTGTAATTAAATGTAACTCATATACCTCCCCACCCCACGGTGTAAATAATACACACGAAACATGAGCCATAACTGAACTGAAACAATTACTTTGCTCACCCGCGACCATACAAAACTGTTGTTTATGTAAAAAAATGCGTGTTCATGCAGTTCCTCCACTTCCACACTGTACGAACACACACAAATCACACAAACCCAACTATCACCACCATCAAACTACACTGACGCGTTTCGAACTCAACCAGAGCTCACCAACAGTCAAGCGCCAGTGTAGTTTGGTGGTGGTGATAGAAAGTTGGGTTTGTGCGAAGTGTGTGTTTGTACAGTGTGGAGGTGGAGGAACATACGTACACGCATTTCTTGCATAAACGTAGCTATCATAAGGTCGCAGGTGAGCAAAGTAATTGTTTCAGTTCATCAATCAGTTGTGCTTCATCATAGCACATCCTTGGTGGAAAGGCCAGTTGGAAAGCTGGTTTTTAGGGTTCCGTACCTCAAAAGGAAAAAACGGAACCCTTATAGGATCACTTTGTTGTCCGTCCGTCCGTCCGTCTATCTGTCAAGACCCTTTTTCTCAGGAACGCGTAGAGGTATCAAGCTGAAATTTATATCAAATACTCAAGTCTACTGTCCCTTAGAGCTGTGAAAAAATCAAACTTCTAAGCCAACGCAATCAAAAGATACAGCCGTTTATGACGCAAATTTCCGCATATTTTCGAAACTCGCAAGGGAATCAAAACCTAAAGGGCACTTTCCGTGAACTCAGAATCTTGAAATTTGGTACGAAGCAAGGTCTTATCTTATAGCACAGATAAAGGAAAAATTGCGAAAAGCATAAATTTTTTTGTCTTTCTGTCTATATCAGTAAACAACGCACATTTTCGACACTCGCAAGGGAATCAAAACCTATGTACAGGGTACTTCCCGTGAACTCAGAACCTTGAAATTTGGTACGAAGCAAGGTCTTATAGCACAGATAAAGGAAAAATTGCGAAAAGCATAATTGTTTTTGTCTGTCTGTCTATATCAATAACCAATCTACAATGATCCCACACTGCGCACATCTTGCTTAGGAGCAGGGGTCTGCTAAGACTGGATGCTCATAGATACATATAAATTTGTACGGAACCCTCGGTGCGCGAGTCTGACTCGCACTTGGCCGGTTTTTAAGCCGGGACCCTTTTGTAGCAGCATCAATGTCTATGTTTGTACACTTACTTTTAGCCTGTGTCACAAAATAACTAATAGTACGTTAGTACGTTGACTTTTGTTCGAGAGTGATACATGTACTAACGTACAGTCAAGTGTAAAAATATGGGTGCACACAACTTGCTCATAAATACGTCCCATAGCTCTTATGTCGTCGAATTAAGGTATAGGTATGTAACGATGGGAGGATTAAATCGATACTTATTTTTGCACTTGACCGTACAGAAGGATCACTCTCGAACAAAAGTCAACTTTAGGTGTAATAATTTGCCTACTCTTACGACCGTTAACTGCTTGCACGTGAAATTAAAACTTATCGTGTGATACGAGCGTTCATATTCTGTTGAGCACCGCTGACCAGAAACCAAGAGCACAGGGCTCCCACTCGCCGATATTTAGATTGGTAAGTATATAGTAAATCAAGAAAGTTAACAGTGTGGATTATAAGACAGTATCTTTTATACGGATTATAAGATCGTTTAGAAGTCATTGTTTTGTTGCAAAAACCGGCCAAGTGCGAGTCGGACTCGCGCACCGAGGGTTCCGTACAAATTTATATGTATCTATGAACATCCAGTCTTAGCAGACCCCTGCTCCTAAGCAAAATGTGCGTAGTGTGGGATCATTGTAGATTGGTTTTGATATAGACAGACAGACAAAAAAATTTATGCTTTTCGCAATTTTTCCTTTATCTGTGCTTCGTACCAAATTTCAAGATTCTGAGTTCACGGGAAGTACCCTGTAGGTTTTGATTCCCTTGCGAGTTTTGAAAATATGCGGAAATTTGCGTCATAAACGGCTGTATCTTTTGATTGTGTTGGCTTAGAAGTTTGATTTTTTCACAGCTCCAAGGGACAGTAGACTTGAGTATTTGATATAAATTTAAGCTTGATACCTCTACGCGTTCCTGAGAAAAAGGGTCTTGACAGACAGACGGACGGACGGACCGGCTCCGTTTTTTCCTTTTGAGGTACGAAACCCTAAAAATCACAAAAAAAGATGCTTAATTACGCGTGACGCGGCTATCGTGCGGACCGAAAGCCGAGCGACAACCTACTGCCATACGCCTGCCCGGGAGGCGCGCCGGCCGAACATACCTAAACTACGGAGTGAAATCCCCTGCCTGTGTATGTGTTTTTGTTGTTATAAATAAATGTTTTTTCTTTCTTTCCTTTAAGCTCACCTCAAGCGATCTCGGAAAGTGAAAGTGTAATTGTTGGAAATAAGTTATTTCCCTGTTCCGGTGCGTGCGGCGCCAAGCCGATAACGAGCGCGCGCGCACGCACGCCGTAATCACTTAATATGCGAAAAATGGGTAACCGAGGCTGTTGGGTTACAGCGAAACTTTACTGCCGTGATTGTACAAGAACTACAAATCATTTTCGCTTTTAAATAATCTTTTCACACCTTTCATTCGGAAAAGTAGATTTTGCTCCCTGACGAGTGACGACTGGAATCAAAATGCTACTTTTCTGTTCAAGCTACTTTTTAATTAATTTATTCATTGGCATGTATCACTTACGCAATGTGCCAATGAACACAGACCTTAATAAAATAATCGATTGAAATTTCATCGTAATCGATTTTAACTATGTTATATGAAAACTGATGAATTTTTCGTAATAGTTTAAAAAATGTCACAAACTATATCGATAGTTTTCATTTAAGTAAAACGTGATTTTTATTGTGATTTAATGAATATTGATATCCGATACCATTGTAATAGAGTCAGACCAAGATAAGTCTGCAACGATTTTGA
This sequence comes from Archips xylosteana, assembly GCA_947563465.1. NCBI lineage: Eukaryota > Metazoa > Arthropoda > Insecta > Lepidoptera > Tortricidae > Archips > Archips xylosteana. The sequence continues at coordinate 12,119,637 of OX387371.1, forward strand.
TAGCACACGCAGTGCAAGTGTTATATTAAACGTCAAACTTCTATGAAATTATGACGTTTAAATAACACATGCACTGCGCGTGCTATCAAAATCGTTGCAGACTTATTTTGGTCTAACTCTATTAGATTTCATTCAATCATTTTTTAACATTGTTAAAAGTAGCACAAGAATACTTTATCTGTGGTGACCTTTCCCTATATATCACAACAATCCATTTTCCTCATAGTCGGTGTGAAAAATTGTAAGTCACTCAGGAGCAAAATTATTTTTGTCTTGGGCGTTAACACTTTGAATCCTTCATTGCGCTCAGGATTCTAACTTAGAATCCCTCGCTGCGCTCAGAATTCTATTGCAGAATTCTTCGCTTCACTCTGGATTCAATGTACTGCCCTCGTCGTAAATACATCATTCTGCTCCCTTGTGACACAAATAACTATATCTACACTCGCATTATTATGTATATCTCTTTCGTAATTCTTCCTCCGTCCTCTCCGCATGCCCAAACCAACTTAACATTCCTTTCTTTACACGAGTCACAACATCATCTTTCATGCCACAACGTTCCCTTATTAATTTATTCAATTTATTATCTATTCTGCGGGAAATTCCAATAACCCAATCCTAGTTTGACGCATGCTCTCTCAAGCAGAGGGCTGTGAGTTTGAGGCCAGGCTCGCACCTCTATGGTTATCGGAATTTACTGCTACTTTACTAATTTCGGAGTTTCTCTGCGGGATCGCATTAGAAATGATACACGCAAGAACTAAAATCACGGAGCTCGAAGAATCGACAGACTCAAGTGGCAGTGGGCTGGGCACATCGCTCGTAGAACTGATGGCGAGCCCAAAAGGTTCTCGAGTGGCGTCCACAGACCAGAAGCAGTGTAGGTAGGCCTCCAACAAGATGGAGCGACGACCTGGTTAAGGTTGCGGGATCGCGTTGGATGCGGATGGCGCGGGACGGATCTGTTTGGCGAGCCTTGGGGGAAGCCTATGTTCAGCAATGACGTCTCTCGACTGAAATGATGATGATAATGACTTTACTAATTTACTACTGCGAAAAAATCAATGGGGTACGTGTGAAGCTATAGGCTTTTATGATGTACAAAATTCGGCACGATGGGCCTTATGAGACTAAGCACAGTTGATAGAGCTGTCCTAATCGCAGGTTACCATAACACACAAGAAACGCGCCAAAAAGCCGGCGACGTTAAAGCACAGTTCAGTGAGGATCCGGGGCATTAGGCAGGGGAAATAGGGCTTTATGGCGACGGGGAAGGGTTGGTATTGGGAGGGCAGTGAGGTGGAAATTGCGCGAAAACGTTGGTGATATCGAGTCGAGCGTGCGGAGTGGGACAAGGAGAGGGAGCGAGCGAGAAAATATATTCTAACTAGCTGTTGCCCGCGACTCCGTCCGCGAAGATAAGCGTATATAAAATAACCTTCGACCTGTTCTCAGACCTGCCGATTACAGAAAAAAAAGTTTCATAAAAATCGGCCGAGCCGTTTCGGTGGAGTTCGATAACAAACACCGTGACACGAGATTTTTATACATAACTATCTGACCCGGCAAACGTTGTTTTGCCATAAATAAAATAGCCTACGACCTATTCTCAGACCTACCGAATACAGAGAAAAAAGTTTCATAAAAATCGGTCAAGCCGTCTCGGAGGAGTTCGGTAACATACACCGTGACACGAGATTTTTATATATTAGATATACATATTAGAAGAAGATGCGTGCCGGGATTTGAACCCACGACCCTCTGCTTGAAAAGCCATTGGTCAAACCACTAGTCTAAAATATATTAATTCGTCTTAATAAAATTCGCTTATGCCTTGCGCCCGGGGAGGGGGGGCTAACGAACCGCGCTACAGGGTGATGCCTGCGCGCCGCCATTTGCGCCGCCATAAATTGTCGCGTTACGTCCAAATTGAACTAGTCTACCTTACACTGATAGTCATTTAAAAACCGGCCAAGAGTGTGTCGGGCCAAGCACAGTGCAAAGTTCTGTGCATACCAAAGTACGACAAATATTCAATACTAGCAGCTGCTCGCGACTCCGTCTACAAATAATTCATTTATTGCTATCCCGCGGGAACTATACGGGATAAAAAGTATCCTATATCAGGGGGTAATTCAATCGTTTGGGTTGGGTTTGTTTTGGACTGCTATTCAGGAACGCCAAAAATCACTGGTTTGCGAGAGGTTTGGGCTGAGTTTGGGATGCGCCTTATTTATTTACAAAGCGAATTAACAGGAAAATAAGGCTCATCCTAACCTAAGCTCAACCCATTCCTATCCTGGTTGAGTTCGAAACGCGTCAGTGTAGTTTGGCGGTGGTGGTGAGTTTGTGTGATTTGTGTGTGTACGTGCAGTTTGAAGGTGGAGGAACTGCATGAACACGCATTTCTTGCATAAACGTAGCTATCATAAGGTCGCGGGTGAGCAAAGTAATTGTTTCAGTTCATTATTCTGTGGACGGACACAGCCCGCAACTCCTCTCCGTATTACCCCCTACCGCCGCTCCGCTGCTCGTCAATGGACAAGACTAACTGGTTTATGTGTTATACGAATGATTGTTAGATTATAGGTAGACACAGACGATTTCCATCCTCGACAAACATGGATTTCCCACGGGATACCGAATGTTTTTCGAGTGCGGTAAATTGCGCATGATTTGTGGGTATGAGTAAATAGAATGCTTTCTTAATACGTATATTGATGAAATATAAATTGTTAAAATACTTATACCCATATTACACTGGCGAGCACGCATCGAATTCGCCGCGTTTATGGGGCTGGGACACCATGATGTACACTTACGTACGTCAACTAACACCTATCTGGGCTTCATGTTGTAGAATAAGTGCTCCTATTGTTATTTTTGTTATTATTTATTAGTAATTTAATATTGTTATTATCTCACTGAAATAAACTTTTACCGACATTTTATTAGAAATTATTTAAATAAATTTATCGGATTGACATATCAATTTATCAATTAATTTACTTTATCCATTATTAGAAAATTAGTTCAGTAACATAAATAATAGTATATGTGCGTATGTAAATAATTTATTGTACATAAAACACAAAAATAATACAAAACAAAAGAGTACAAAGGCGAACTTATCCCTAAAAGGGATCTTTTCAAGCTAACCTGGTATGAAATGAAAAACTTAAAAGATAGGCGAACAGTAATTAGTATTGCACGACTTCATCTCCTAACATAGTTCTTAGACATAAACTAACAATCTATGGATTTTATTATCTGAAAATAAATATTTTTTGATTTTCGATTTTATCCATTTCAGTATTCGAATCTGTTGCGCGTTCGTTCCGCTTCTAATTCGTTCTCAAATCACCAGTGTCATAATGGCTCTTAGATTCGAGCAAACGTGCTATTGATAAAGACAAAATATAAATCGTTTTTGATGTATATTTTGTTTACACAGTTTATAGAACAGCGACTCTTGGGGTTGATCGTCATCAGCTGATCCTTTTGCTTGACAAGGAAACTCGAACATTGAGAGTTCAATACGAAATTATACAGTCGGATACGAAAACTTTCGTCAGCTTTTCAATTCATTCCTTTATAAAGTCCTGGACTCTTAGTACCTACATTTCGAAACCAAAGTACTAAGTAGATAACTGCATATAAAATTATATTTACTTACTATGATAACAGGGGCCAAAATAGTATACACCTCTGACTTGTATCTACTTTCATAATATATCAACATCAAACCTTTTTAATGACCTAGTCAAATAAACAACTTGGTAAGAGTTCTAATCAAATTATGTTCTATTTAGTTGTCAAGGTTTGTAGTGTTTGTCTGTTTGTTTGTGGTGCAAGCAGATGTAGACTTTAAGGTGACGAACCTTTTCTTACTCCGACTGTACTTGCTGTCAGGGGACTGTACATTTTCGTCTCCTCTAGGTTTTCGAAAAGTGATTTGTGTTACCGTAACCTTTTTCATGGATTTTTTATAATGGTAGCGGGAAAAAGAGCAGGCAAGTCCTCTGATGGAAAGCAATCACCGCTGCCAATGACACCCATAACATAACACAAGTAAAATTATAGCTCTTAAACGGGTGAACCGATTCGGATGCAGTTTTTTTATTTACAAGCAGGTTTCTTGGCGATGGTTCTTAGACAAGTTTCATTAAAATTGGTTCATCCGTTTCAAAGTTATCAGCACTTTTGTTAGCTGCGGAAAGGATCTTAGTCGCATAATGGGCATTAACTTTATTTTCAAAGTATGTGTGACCAAATTGCGTCAGGGGTTTTTATTAAAAAATTTAATTTATAGTTATTCTCGTATTTGTTTAGTCGCCGGTATTTGGGGATTAAGCGAATGGCGGTCCAGCAGCGTGTCCTCGCAACCTATTTAGACCTATTTTTAGTACCAAAAAGGCCGCCTATAAAATTAAAAATTTAAATCCCCCTGTACGCGAGCTTCACCCAAAGCGAGGGCGAAAATTTGCAAACGCACCCAAACAAAACCTGACCTTACGCCCTTGACGCAAGACTCCAAATCCACTGAGGAATCCTCAAACAAACACCGTCAAAGGATTTCGGACTCTTTGCTTAGGGAACAGTATTGGATTCCGCGTGGACGGATGCGTGATAAAAAACGCTAGGGGGTTTTTTAAGGTGGACTATAAAGCTAAGAGTTAAGGTTGGTTGTTGGTTGCCGCGTGTTTTGTATTAAAAAAAGCCTTTTTAAGATATTGGTGGGCAAAATGTGAAACATGGCGTAAATGTGTTAGCGAGCGATGAACCCAGGGCTGCCGCGACCTAGAGACTGAAAACCTTGTTTTTCTAAATTGTGGAAATAAATAGAAAACAAGTGCGAGTCGAAGGGTTTCGTACCATTATCAATAAAAACGGCAAAAAAACACGTTTGTTGTATGGAAGCCCCCCTTAAATATTCGTTTTATTTTAATCTAATTGTTTATTTTTCGAGCGAATATAAAACTAAATAGTTTGTGAATATTTCAAGTGTTTACCTGGTGCCGTTATCAATATCGAGCACAAAAAGATCAAAAAATCATGTTTCTTGTATGGGATTCCCCTTAAATATTTATTTTTTTCTGTGTTTTAGTATTTTTTGTTATATCAGCAACCGATATACATCATCTGTTCTGTAAACATTTCAACTGTCTAGCTATCACGGTTCCTGAGATACAGCCTGGTGACAGACGGACGGACGGACAGTGAAGTCTCGTAACAGGTTCCCGTTTACCCTTTGGGTACGGAGCCCTAAAAAGATAGCTTAAAATGAATAAAGACGATTTTGAGTTTGACTTCAACAAGCTCCATCAGTGTAATTGTGTAACTCTTTTGACACTCGGCATTGGCTTGAAATTACAGTTTTTGTATGGCTGTGACAGCTGGCTGTTTCTGATACCAATTGTCAGCCCATACAAGAACTGTCAAAAGGAACGCGATGGCGATTTTAAGGGAGTTTGTGTAGTGGTAGAGCCATGTTGTAGCTAGCCGCTGCATCACGAATGGGCCGGCTCATCCGGGGCAGTACCACCCTCTCACAGAACACCGGCGTGAAGCAGCAGTAATCCTGCTTGCGTTTCGTACGGTCAGTGAGAGTGCCGGGGGCCCAATACCTCACCCCTTCCCTCTCCCCCTTCCCCTATTTCCTCTCCTTTAGGGCCGACAACGCACTGGCATCGTGTAAAGCGCTGCGGGTGTCTATGGACAGTGGTGTTCATTTAACATCAGGTGACCCACTAGTTCGTTTGTCTGGCCTATCTAACATAAAAAAAAGAGTTAGATAATCAGCCTGCTGGCAGCCCTATTTATTTAATCGTATGGCATAATTAATATATACAGGCATTAGAGTAAAACACTCAAATTGCTAAGCCATGCGGCTGCATCAGGCGTCAGTGCATCCAGGTCTTCGGCAGGTCCAGGGTAGGAGTGAAGAGGGCAGCGTCGGATGATGTGCTCCACTGTCTGCTCCTCTTCCCCGCACTCACAGAGCGGAGAATCCCTCCACCCCCACTTGTGTAGGTGATAATTACAACGGGCGTGCTTAGTTCGTAGTCTGTTAAGACGGCACCAGAGATTTCGGGGAAGGTTGAATCCTCTTGGTTTGGCTGTTGGATCAATGGCCTGAGCACTTCCTCCTGCCGTGTCCACGGCCCATTGTTTTTTCCAGCTATCCATAAGGTTGAACTCTGGCAGCCCTGGCTTCGGCGTATTCAACCGAAACTGGTTCGGCTCCATGTTTCGGTTTCATAGCTGTTTGATGGACAAACTTCGGGCAGGATACACGCTTAATCCTTCCCTGTCCTTTAGCGTTAGTCATTGTCATCTACAAAGCCGTGGTGGCCTAGGGGTTTTACCTACGGCATCTCCAAGAGAGTGCCGTGAACAGATGGCTGGGTTAGGCTCAAAAAACTCACTTTCCTGAAATGTGCACTTTTTCTAAAGGTACACTTGTTTAGATGGATCACTTTTTCGGATGGTGCACTGTCTCAAAAAGTGCACTTCCCAATTGGTACACTTTCTCAGATAGAGCTCATTCTCAGAAGGTGCACTTTCCTAAAAAGCGCACTTTCTCATGTGCAGCACTAGATTTGGAAAAGTACGTACTATATATAGACTATTCGATAAACGGTAAAAATGCACGAGCACGAAGGATTTATCTAGGTTGTACATAGGTAAAAATGTTAACATCGCCATCATAGCTTAGGATCTTCATCTAAGGAAAACTTGATTGATGACATTTTTGACTAGTGCGTTTTGAGAAAATGTACTTTTTGGGAAAATGCACTTACGGGGAAAGTGCATTTAATGGGCAAGTGTACATTTTGGAAGCGTACATTTTGCGGAAAGTGCACTTTTAGATAAAGTGCACATTTCGCGAATGTGAGTTGTTTGAGCTTAACCCAGAAGGCCATTGGGCCCAAAAAGTTCTCTAATGGAGATCACAGACTGGCAAGCGTAGCGTGGAACATCCATCAACGAGATAGACGGACGATTTGGTGAAGGCCGTAGGTTCAGGGTGGATGCCAGCTTCCAAACGTAAAGATTGGGTATCAAGGGAGGCCTATGTCCAGCAGTCGTCCTACGGCTGACATGATGATGACATAGGCAAACTTATACAGAGGAACATGTCTGTTCTTTATGCCCATAACTTTTAACAGTCAGCATCATCTTTTCAATCGAAAGACGTCCACTACTGAACATAGGCCTCCCCTAAAGCTCGCCAAACAGATCGGTCCCGTGCCAACCATCTTGTTGGAACCTACCTACACTGCTTCTGGTCCGTGGACGCCACTCGAGAACCTTTTTGCCCCATCGGCCATCAGACGAGCGATGTGCCTTGCCTACTGCCACTTGAGTCTGGCGATTCTGCGAGCCATGTGACTTTAGTTTTTACGCGGATTTCATCATTTTCTTACTTACTTTTAAGAGTAAGAGCCAGTTAGTATGTACCTAATTGAGGTCAACATTCGGCACGCAAATACCGCCCATACAAACTTGACCCTTGTAACTGATGCCCGGTCCAAAATTAATGATCTCGTTAATTTTAATGAAGCGAACAACCGGCATTAATTAATGAATGTTATAACAATACGGTGTCCAATGGAAATAATTATACGCTTAGGTTTTGCTTGTCATGGATGGACGGACATATCTTGCCTTACCTACCTTACCCTCTCACTCTACCTTACGTACTTTACCTTTACCTGGCGTCGGTGTTGGTTTTCGGCCGCACCTCAAGGGTTACTTTAAGTCACAAGTGAACCTCGCCATCATCATCACCATTTAATGGCCCATCGTGTAGAGGAGGTTACACGTATGCAATACGCACACATGCCCAATCCACCAATAACAGTAAAGCTTCGATTCAAATCCGATTGATCCACCAATCAGCTGATTGTCGCGCGTTCCATTTGTGAAATTTGAAAATAACGACAGTTAAGATACGTAGACGCGGGAAGATAGAATGGGCTGTTTTGAATAAGCCAGTGGAGGAGCCAAGTCCTTAACGTAGGGATGCCATGCATTCTGGTATCATAGGACAAGTCCAGGTTTGAAGTTTAGTGTCCCGTTATCATCATCATCATTTCAGCCGAAAGACGTCCACTGCTGAACATAGGCCTCCCAAGGCTCGCCAAAAAGATCGGTCCCGCGCCATCCGCATCCAACGCGATCCCGCAACCTTAACCAGGTCGTCGCCGTCGCGTTATCCCAACCAACCAATTCTAGGTTCGGCTACATTAAAATCTTTTTTTAATCAGGTAAAGTATACATACACACATCACCCCTGTATCTCCAAAGGGGGTAGGCAGAGCATTGGAAACGCTACATTTATGTTTCGGGGCTACTTTTAGCAATTTAAGTGTAAAGTTAGATAAAAGTAGTACAAGGGGCTGTTTCACCACTTTTTTTAAAGTTCGGATTAGCTTGATCATAACCTTATTTGTCACATGGAATAAAAATTTCTGTTTCACCAGTCTTGATTAGCGCTAAGTGACGGACAAACTATTTCTTAATTTGACCATCAGATCAGGTGGCATTTAGCATTTTTATCCGTCACATATCTTTTTAATTAGTTAGTTTATTTTTTTGTGGCCATGGTTGGAGAGCCCTTCAGCCAGTTTCAGAAAAATAAATCAAAGTATTTTTTATTTTTTAAAGAAAGAAGTCATGCTAAATTGCAAACGAGAATTTAAATATCAAGATTTGAATAAAAAATATAGGTACGCTTTTAGTATTTAAAAATAAATCCAAAATTTCGTAATATTTTTTAATTACAGACTTTTTTTCAGTGGCACAAGCGTTTGTTCTACCTGAACTTGTACATCGCCATTAAAAAAAAAGTTAATCTGTCAAAGGGTTTGGCGCCACTTTTCGATTCGTTTTACGTGATTTTATTTTTCTTTGTTATTGTTAACCAAAGTATCGTAAATAAATACCGTTTTTGGATTAATTATAATGTTACACATTTAAATAATTTATTGAATCAGGCGTTACTTTGCGGAGGTCCATATTAATGAACTAAAACAATTACTTAATATGTCAATAAAAGTTAATTTTTGTGGGGTAGTTTGAGAATAAGAAAAATAAAGTGGGTACTTGTGAAGTTACAGTGACAAGTTAAAAATTTGTTTTGGTTTGTTAGTTTAACATTTGGTAGCATAGCATACGGTTGTGGTAACTCCGAGGATGAGCTCTGGTTGAGTTCGAAACGCGTCAGTGTAGCTTGGTGGTGGTGATAGTTGTGTTTATGTGATTTGTGTGTGTTCGTACAGTGTGGAGGTGGAGGAACTGCATGAACACACATTTCTTGCATAAACGTAACTATTTACGACCGCTTTAGCCTAGTTGGTAGTGACCCTGCCTACGAAGCAAGAGGTCCTGGGTTCAAATCCCGGTAAGGGCATTTATTTGTGTGATGAGCACGAATATTTGTTCCTGAGTTATGGATGTTTTCTATGTATTTAAGTATGTATTTATCTATATAAGTATGTTTATCGTCGTCTAGTACCCATAGTACAAGCTTTGCTTAGTTTGGGACTAGGTCGATTTGTGTAAGAATGTCCCCTAATATTTATTTATTTATTTATTTATTTATTGTAAGGTCGCGGGTGAGCAAAGTAATTGTTTTAGTTCGTTACACATTTGTTTATGCAAAAAAATAGATGTGTTTAAAAATTACATAGTTTACGATTTAATTTGCTTTAATAATGAGCGACTCTTTGAACGAAAATATGGCGAACAGGAACCCGTGGTCGTGAAATGGGACGTTGCTATTCCGACTTTTTGTTAAACCGACGATTAGTTAAGTGGTACTTAGTTTGCACAGGACCGGAGTGGTGAAACTGAAAAAAAAACTGGCCGACAGATTTGTGCAGTACTTAGTTTATTCATTGGTTACGTAACCAGTAGTTTGACAATAAGGTGGTGAAACAGCCCCTTAGTGTCAGGTTGCTAGCCTATCGCCTACAATAATACTCTAACCTATGTCCTTAGTCGCTTCTTACGACATCCACGGAAGAAGTGGAGAGGTATAATTCTAAACCCGACACCACACGGGTAAAACATAGTAAAAATATGTAGTGACTTAACGTGTTGTCTAGATTATTTTTCGGTATAAAATAAGTATAACAATTTAAACTCTATCAAAAAAATCCAAATAACAAGTAAACAAATTAACAAGCACCGAAAATATTCTGTTTTATCAAAATATGAATAGACAACATTTAAAACAATTTATTGAATCAGACATTACTTTGCGGAGGTCCATATCAACGAACTGAAACAACTGTACAGTCAAGGAATTTAATTCCCTACCCATTAAACGACCGCTTTAGCCTAGTTGGTAGTGACCCTGCCTACGAAGCAAGAGGTCCAAAATCCCGGTAATCCCGGTAAGGGCATTTATTTGTGTGATGAGCACGAATATTTGTTCCTGAGTTATGGATCTCTTCTATGTATTTAAGTATTTATTTATCTATATAAGTATGTCTATCGTCGTCTAGTACCCATAGTACAAGCTTTGCTTAGTTTGGGACTAGGTCGATTTGTGTGAGATTGTCCCCTAATATTATTTATTTATTTATTTTTATTTATTTCGTAAAAATGTCGTGTAATATTCGCAATGCATTAAGGTCGATATGTCAAATGCAACACGACAAAACAACATCGTAGCTAGCTCTTATGGTGACAGTTTGCCGCACGATATTCAAACTTAGGTGGGTAGGAAATTAAATTCCTTGACTGTACCTAAGATGATACTTAATAGGAACGTCAGGGTGCGAAAGAGACAGAATGCGTGAGTTTATTGATGTAAGACAGAGACGTATGAATAGCAAGTTTGAGCGATGAATGAAAGGAAAGATTAGGAACCGGTGCTTTAATTCTTACACAACATTAAAACGTTCTTAAATTGAAATTGGCAACAGCCTGGCAACAGCCGAAACAGTGGCGACGTTTATTGTAAAAAAATACATGTGATAATGATACCTATACGTACAGCACACAGACTGGTCTTTAACTCTGTGACCGGGTCCGACTCGTACTTGACCGATTTTGATCTATACTCTGTCTATTTAACAGAGTTAGTACTAGAAAACAGAGAATGCTCGTAATTGGTCAGCGATAAGGACGATGCACCGGCACATACGTCCCACTGCAGGGCACATATTTAAATATTATTATCTACTAATACTTTAAATTACATAATTAATTATAATTAATAGATGAATAAACATGACATGTAATTGCCTTTGGTTAGAAAAAAAATGTATTTTTTTATATTTTTTTCTTACAGATTAGGCCAATTTAAGAAACTAATTTGAATATTTTAAAATTTGGTCGCGTATTTTTTTTTTTAATTTAATTTGTTAAATACCGGATATGGTTGACCGGATATACGTCATCCAGTAGCTTGAAACTCTTGATTTCCTTTGCCCATCTGCTTAGAGAAAAAATAGGTTGTACCTTGTTTTGCCTAACAACTGTTTGCCTATTATCAGTTTGCCTAATTTTAGATAAACTAATATTACTTAACCTAATGTTTCATTTTACCTAATTTTCATTTAAGTGAAAGTCATTTTACATACAACTTACTTTATATAATTTTGTTTCATCTTATTTTAAATGACCTAATTTTCTTTTTGTATAAACTTATTTCGTATAATGTTTGACTGACATAATTATATTTTGCCTAACGTACATGTTGCATAATTTTCATTTTGTATAAACTTATTTCGTATAATGTTTGACTGACATAACTATATTTTGCCTAACGTACATGTTGCATAATTTCATTTTGTATAAACTTATTTCGTATAATGTTTGACTGACATAATTGTATTTTACCTAACGTACATTTTGCATAATTTCATTTTGTATAAACTTATTTGGTATAATGCTAGCGGGAGCGTAGATGATCGGGATGCCAATAATAAGTATTATTGGTGTTGTGAACTAAGAAATAAGGAAAAATGTACATCCCGTGCTGTACGCGGTCCCAAAGTCAAGCGTGCCTATAGAAGTTATAAATCAAAAATAAACTAATTTTGATGATAATGATTTTCCGGGTGGTCATAAAAAAAATAACTAACACCAAAGGCTAATGCGGGAGCTGCGCTACACTACGCTCCCGCATTAGCCTTTGAACCTAACCATACCGAGTCGCTTCCGCCTAGATAGGTCTTGCTCGCTCGCTTTGCTCGCTCGCTGACTCCAATGATAACGATTGAAGCCAGCAAGCGAGCGAAGCGAGCGATCAAGACCTGTCGGAGCGGAAGCGACTCGGCATGGTTAGGTTCAAAGGCTAATGCGGGAGCGTAGCGCAGCGCATAGAAGTGAAGTGTCTCATTCTCATCAACAACGTTTTATATGATGATTAGTTAAAATAAGAATCGACAAAGTGAGTTTTCGATAAAATAATATTAGACAAAACAAGACACATGCAAATGATGTTAGTTAAAACGTTATTCGGCTATATGATGATTAGTTAAAATAAGAATCGACAAAGTGAGTTTTCGATAAAATAATATCTCGACAAAACAAGAGTTATGCAAATGATCATATAGTAAAAATGAAATTTCGACAAAATAAAAATTATATATAATGAAATTATACAAACTGACTTTAGACAAACTATTCATTATAGTAAAAGTTGGTAGACAAAGTGAAATTAGGCAAAAAAAGTTTAGACAAGTCAAGGGAATACCGAAAAAATACTGTTATCTGTCATTCGTACGTCGTCATGTCGTCAATAAGTTTCTAACCTTCTGGTTCTGAAAGTCTATTTTCCACGATAATTTTTGAAAAAATGCTTACCAGTGGAAACTCCGGTGAAAAATTTCTCAAGGCTGACACGCTCAATCTACCCAAAATGCGAAATAGGTTCATTTACATACATCAATATGATCTTCGCAGCAGTACAAGAGAGATATCCTAAAACATTCGACATTTGCAAGACGACACCAGTTCTCACGTAGATCTTCCCTAACACGGACGAATATTTTGCCGGGGCTATTCATGGAGTCATTTCAACAAATAAAACACTTTCTATAGTCCATTTTTTAGTTTCAAAAATGAAAATAGCCTTTTTGTTTTGTTTCCTATCCTATTGACATCAGTTAAGTTTAAATGACATTTTGACAGACATTAACATTTTTTAAGTGAAGCGTGAGAGCAAAGGTAAAAGAAAAATGCCTTTGAACCTTTGATGACGTTATTTGAAGATCAAATGAAAGACATCAGTTTTTTTGGAATATCTCCGCTATTAGCTGTTTATTTTTAAGTCCGACCACAGAAAATGGTTGTATAACATTATTCCTCAATAATAAAAATATAAAAAAATACAAAAAAATATTTAACCAAAGGGAATTATTTGAGGTGCCACGAGAAATATTACGAATATTCCAACAAGCGGCATGTAAGCCGAGCCCGCCATCGATGTGCTATTGTTGACGCCCACTGACAGTTTCTTGTCCCTTTCATTTGCATACAAAAGTGCAACAGAGAGAACGCCTTGCTGCTAACTCAATGCATTGGATGAAAATTGCAGCTTGTAAATAAATGGTTTCCAATGTTGCTGTTTATTTTCCTTGTAATCGAAGTGAAGAGCAGAGTGTCGAGCATTGGACTCATTTTCCCCTCGACGTGTCTGTCTGCCCTCGCCGTACCGGCTCGGGTAGTTTTGGGGACGTCTCGGGTGGCATGGCTTGTTTTGTGCTTTTGTTGTAAGTGTAATCTGCTTTTTATTGTCGGTATTAATGATGCTTAGCACTGTTTGTTTTGTTTTTCTTTTGTTGTGTAATTATTTTGAATTATTAAGTAATATTTTGTTCTCGATCCTCTTGGTTGTGGCAGAATATCAGTGTTTTGCTCCTATGAGCAATGTTGACCACTGAGCCATGGCCCTTTTGCACTACTGCAGCGCATACAGACAATATATAATGTTTTACTTTTAAGTTTGTACTGACTTTTGTATTTTTGTTAATCTTGATTGTGTGTGCTTGCAGTACCAAATAAACGTCTTTATCTATCTATCTATCTATCTAACTCTGTTAAATAGACAGGGTATACATACATAGTGGTTTCACTGTCCCGATCGACATCCCAAATTCATGGCAACCCCACCATTACACTCCAAGGGTTGCTCTTAAGCATACTTGAGGGGGGGGGGAGTAATTTGATACGACTATCAACACAGCCCGGCTCTGCCCGATTCAGTAAACAACGCGACGTTTCGCTTTTTATGGACTATAGTGAGACGCAATTAAATCGTTTGGGCTCCTTTAATAGTTATAAAGTCCGACCCATTGTCATTGTTTTGGATTTCAGCCTATATTAGGTTTCCCACTGCAGGGCACTGTTGTATACGTTTTTAGGGTTCCGTACCCAAAGGTTAGAAACGGGACCCTATTACTGAGACTTCGCTGTCCGTCAGTCCGCGAAATTGAAACTTATCGTGTGATACGAGCGTTCATATTCCGTTGGGCACCGCTGATCCGAAACCAAGAGCACAGGGTTCCCACTCGCCGATATTTAGGTAGGTATATGAATCAAGAAAGAAAACAGTGTGAAATATTTCAGTAAACCACCTTTAAACGCAACAGTATCTTTTATACGGATTATAAGATCGTTTAGAAGTCATTGTTTGATTTGTTTGATTGGCTCTCCTTAGTTCCTCGATATAAAAAAATTACCTCCCCCTCACCGACCCCCCACGAACCCCCCCCCCCCCGCACCCACGCGTTCACATTCACCACCGTATCTACTCCCAAGTCACTACTTCTAAAAACTGTTCTATAAATTATTAAAATAGACGTATCTTTCTTATTTGTGAACCGATTCAAATGAAACAAACACTAAATGTTAATCCAAGAAAATACCAACATATCAGTGAAAACCGCATCCTTCTAGGTTAAGCCGTTTCTGAGATTAGCGCGCACAAACGCACAGACAAACAGACAAACAGACAATAATTCTAAAAAACATTGTTTTGGATTCTATTGCGCTAGTAAATAGCCCTAGTGACAGTTTTTCTCAAATATCTTCAATGTATAGTCGACCAAGAAATTCCTTTCCCACCCTAAGGTTCAATGTCAGTTGTACAGCCTAAAACATCAAAGGCTAATTTCACTTACAAGTCAACGTGACAATCACCCTTATTGTTTTTACTTTGACGTAGGAACTGTCATAAAAAATGGTAAAGCACTTACTTGGTCGACTATACAGACACCGACTTGTTACAGATTTATTATATGTATAGATATAGATGTTAGTACTTAAAATTAATTAATTAAAATGATACCATTCATAATTTATTCCATTTTATGCTTAATTACGTGCGACGCGGCGCATGCGAACCAAATGCCGAGCGACAACCTACTGCCATACGCCTGCCCGGGAGGCGCGCCGGCCGAACATACCTAAACTGCGGAGTGAAACCCCCTGCCAATAGGCTACCATGGATTTTATTGTATGTTTTGGGTGTATGCGTAAACCTTACTAAGTACTAACTTTCTAATACTTATTATAAATGTGAAAGATTGTATGGATTTTTCTAACTCTTTCACTCTACAACGGTTTGACGGATTCTGATAAAATTAGGCACAGAGATAGTTTATAACCTCAATCAACAAAATAACGATAAACCAATTCTTTGCAGATGGAGTCGCGGGCAACAGCTATTACTGTCAACTAAAAGTTAAAAGCTAGTAAATAAGGTTCCATAGTCACCGCCTGTCTCATTAGGCGGCCATCTTTAATTCTCAGTAGCCAAGCGAGGGTCGCTACAATAAAATTTTACGCCCATCGACTGTCAGGCGACATTAGAGCGTTAATTAGAAAACAGGGTCACTGGGGTTAAATTACAGGCAAAGAGCAAACGGGCTGATTCAGAGAAGTGCCGGGAGATGGCGGTAGAATAGGCATCAACCCAGCCTTAGAGTAGCCATACACGCACGGATCTGCCCGGCGGATCTGCCTAACAGCCGCCTGGCGGGCAGATCCGTGCGTGTACGGTGAGAACAGACACACAAAAAAATCTATTTAAAACTCTAAGATCCCTTCCGCAACATACAAAAGAGAAGATAACTTTGAAACGGCTGAACTACCATTAAACCTGCTTTCAAATAAAGAAACTGCATCCAAGTCAGTTCACCCGTTTAAGAGTTATGATGCCACATACAGACTGACACACACACACATAGCGGTCAAACTTATAACACCGCTCTTTTGTCTCTGGGGTTAAAAATAGCCTACGACCTATCCTCAGACCTACCGAATATGGAGCAAAAAATTTCATAAAGATCGGTCAAAGCCGTTTCGAAGGAGTTCGATAACAAACCTAAACCAACAGAGTTTATCCGTACCGCTGATTGATTCTTCGACATTTAAGTGCCTGTTTTAAACTTTCGTGATTTTCACTCATAATTACTAAACTAAATAAACGGGACTTATCACGCAATAAATATTTATTTATTTACCTCGACGTTTCGGCCACATTGCAGCAACCGTGGTCACGAGTTAACTCGAGGTAAATAAATAAAATATTTATTGCGTGATAGATAAGTCCCGTTTAGTTAAGTCATTTATAAGTGCCTGTTGCAGCCTAAAATGATAGAAATTTGACTTTCATACCACTGAATTTCTTCTCAGGTGTTTTCAAGCCCCTTACGCTGTTTTCCTTGACCATATCGCCAACTCAGATCGTCGCTCTGTCTAGCTGATAATAGATAAGGCGAGTCAGGGGGGTCACCGACCGCGGATACCTATAGATGTTGCTTTGTTGGCAGACGAAGCGTTATGCTTAGTTAGTTGGTTGCTGTAAGTAGTAAGTGTGTATTGTCTGAATAAGTAACCTGCGGCGACGTTCGCTAAACAAGCTTGTCTTTTTGGTTGGTTACTTACCTCATCGAATAGTGTAGACACTGTTACCTTTTCCTCTACATACATACATACGTACTAGAGGTGTGCGCCGATGGCTAAATCATCGGCGGCGGCGCGTAATCGGCGTGATCGGCGTAAATGAAGGAAATTAATTATTAATGCAAAGAACAGTTTACTTTCACTCGTAAAATGTCTGTCGCCCGTCACTGGCACCGTTGCTGAAGTTAAATAAGTCGCTAGCTCACACTACAGTGCAGAAGGCGAACCTGTTTGCCTCGTTTTGCGGAAGATTCGCGCCTTGACGCTGGAAGTGCGGTGCCTCCCTCCATTCCTCATTGTGGAACTTCTATGCAGGAGGTTAAAATACACCAGTAAACAGTAAACGAGTCGTAAACGAGTGAAAGTAAATTGTTATTTTCATTAATAGTTAATTTCCTTCATTTACGCCGATCACGCCGATTACGCGCCGCCGCCGATGTTTTAGCCATCGGCGCACACCTCTACTCTGTACATCTCTTTTTCATCGTCATCATTAGACCCTATAAACGTCCCACTGCAGGAGACAAGCTCCTCAGAACGAGAGACCTTGACCAATAGTACCCATGCGAGTCCAGTACGAATCGGGAACTTAGCACAGATATTAAATTTCTTCGCAGGTGTCTGCAAGTTCCCTCACGACATTTCCTTCACCGTAAAGCTCAAGGTTTTCAAATACAGTATGTAACAGATTGAAAAGCAAAGCTGATACCTGGTTGATGGTAAAGTGGAATATGTTGTAATAGCATACTTTTTATTAACTTTTACTTGTTTTTTTTTAATTTGCTCAATCTCAACATGACTTTAGGTCCTCTTATTTGCAGTCGGTTAAAGATTCTTGTAACATCCTGTAGAAATTAGTAAGACGTCAGTTTATTAATGTAAACAAACTTATAAATCAAAACCAATCCACATCACTTAATTGGACTCTTTTCTATAAATTTAAACTTCATGTCGAGGTTTGACGTTCGTGTGTCAGATGAAATCTAGATTGAAATTTAACATAAATAAAAATACTGATACTCGTAATGCCTTTAAACTTTACTGCGGCGGAACTTGTGGATATGATCCTTGTTTACGGAGAGTGTAGGAGTAACGGGAATGCCGCTCTTCGTCTGTATGCGGAGAGGTTTCCTGCACGAAGGCAACCCAGCAACGCCCGTGTGATCGTCAATGCGATTATCCGTTAACGAAATAACAACCCGCCGGTGCCGATTAACCGAGAAGGGCATCCACGATTTCGCGTGATAGAGGAAGAACAGGTATTGGATCATTTTCACAACCAACCGGGTTCTAGTACGAGACGTGCAGGACGCATTTTAGGCATGAGTCACACCGCCGTCCATCGAATACTAAAACGCAATCGACAACACCCTTTCTCTATTAAGGAGGTTCATGCGTTACAACCAGACGATTATGAAAAACGGGTTGTGTATGTCAATTGGGCTTTGCAGAAAATAAGACAAGATCGTAACTTTTTGAAAAAAGTTATTTGGAGTGACGAAAGCATGTTCACATTGGGCTCCTAAAATTAGAAACCCGCACGTTGGTCGCGAATCGTCACATCAGACTAGATGGTCAATAAACGTATGGGCGGGCATTAGAGGCGACGACATAATTGGTCCAGTATTTATAAATGGAACACTCAACAGTGAGCGGTATCTGGAAATACTTAAGGGGTGAGTCCCCAAAAAACGCTTGAAAGATGTTTGCGGTTTGCAATAATGCCACGAAATTCACCGTATATTTAATACTACAAAAATTATTTTAGAAACTTAATAGATGTATCTACAGCTTCACCGCGCTACATTTGTAAAATAGTAATTAATTTCCGAGAAATAAAATCCCAAAGTCTTTCAAAAACATCGAAATCGTCATTTTCTATTTACGCTTTTTAGATAATAATGAAACAAATTCATGAAAATCTCTTTGGTTGAATCGTAACACAAAAGTATGAAAAATATTATCACCGTTTCATTTTAGGCTAAATATAATCTCTATAATGATAATATGCATCTAAACATTATCTATTTTTTACGCAAAAATGTTTGCCGTTTTACATACTTTTTACTATGGAGCGAACATTTCCCGTAATTCGATTTTTAAATAGCGATCGCGGCCGAAAAATGTTCAGTGCTGTCAAGGAATCCAACGAGAGAGCACGCTCCGTTTGTAGCCGCGCACGCACACACTCGCACAAAATACTACTCCTGTGGTAGGGTAAGGGTGGATCCCGACTGTTCGATTTCAGCTGTCAAAGAGGTCAGACTTTTACTAAGGTAAGTAAGTTTTCTTAATAATTATAAGCTTTTATTTGTAATTATTGCAATCGTCGTATAAAATTATGTGTGTTTTCAACACGTTTTTAAAAGTTTTTATTTAAATTGCCCTGTTAGTTTAGGCCAAATCTTGTAAACTTTATTTAACCCGCTTCTAGTGGTCGGATCGACTTGAAATTTGGTATGTGTAAAAAAACGAAAAATTAAAAATAAGTTTGTAACAGAATGTCTTGTGCCATGTTCTTTACTAATGTCCTTTTTGTCGATAGGAAAGTTCTTTGGTCTTTGTCAAACTCACATTGCACCTGATTGATTATAAGAATATTGTTAAATCTTATATCTTTATACTATTTATTTGATTTCTGTATCAAGACAATGTCAACTTTTTAATTAAATGCGTGTTGTACTTTATAAAAAATCGAATCGTCTCGCATGCAGGTTAGACGACTTCCAGCCTCCTGAACAAGTACACAGCTTTAGCACCGTAGACCACATACATGCGTTGCAGCAGGTTATACAGAAAACCGAGGAGTTTAAACGCCCCCTTCGCCTGACATTTATAGACTATGAGAAAACCTTCGATTCGATCGAGACTTGGGCTGCACTGCAGTCCTCCAACGGTGCCAAGTAGACTACTGGTACAGTACATTACATCGAAGTGTTGAAGGGTTCGGTACCAAAGGCCTGAGGTGCATTTAGTCTTGACATTCAAAACGTCTTAGTAGTACACTGACCAAGTGTACAAAATGACTTTTTTGTATAATACCATGGTTACAAAATTCTCTTAGTTTCAGAAAGACTTACGAAGCAAAACGTCTGGGTCGTGAAAATATCCAATAAGCAGAATGACTTATAATATTGGCCGCAAAGATTATCTAGACGATTTACCTGAGAAAACGACGACGACGACGACTTAAAGTCGTTTTACAGCCAAGTCATTCCATTTACTAAGGCTTATAGCAATGTGGGTGATTTACAGACCAAGACATTTTGCTACCCAGGCAATTTACAACCTTAGATGTTTTGAATGCCAAGACTAAATGCACCTCAGGCCTTTGGTACCGAACCCGTGTTGAAGTGTCTATATAATAGCGCCACAATGTCCGTCCGACTTCAGGACCAGATGTCGAAGCGTATTCAATTGCAGCGGGGAGTCAGACAAGGAGATGTTATTTTTCCAAAACTGTTCACCGCTGCACTGGAGCTGAAGGATGCTTTCAAGACTCCTGACAGGGAAGGGCGAGGCATCAATGTAAATGGTGAAATACATCACTCACCTTCGACCTAAGTGCGATGCTTTCTAACCTCGGGACGATCTCCGAGCGAGTTGGACTTTAATTGAACATAGAAAAGACGTAGGTCATATCGAACGCCCATGTTTTACCATTTCCCGTCATAATTGAAGACTACGCTCGAAGTTGTTGACGACTATAACTATTTGGGATATAAGTACAATCCAATTAGTGGGTTTAACTTCGAGAAAGAGGTCAATCGACGAATTAGACTCAGCTGGGCAGCGTTAGGGAAGCTTTGCAATATCTTGTCAGCTAATACACCGCAATGTCTCAAGTCAAAAGTCTTTGACCAGTCTGTGTTGCCAGTGCTGACTTATGGCACTGAGACGTGGCCGCTAATGATGGACCTCATAAGAAAGCTCAAAGTCACTCTGAGGGCGATGGAGAGGGCTATGCTCGGAGTTTCTCTGCGGGATCGCATTAGAAATTATAAAATCCGCGCAAGAACTAAAGTCACCGACATAGCTCGAAGAATCTCTAGACTCAAGTGGCAATTGGCAGGGCACATCACTCGTAGAACTGATGGCCGATGGGAAAAAAAAAGTTTCACAAGTGGCGTCCATGGACCGGAAGACGCAGTGAGGTAGGCCTCCAACAAGATGGAAGACGACCTGGTTATGGTTGCGAGATCGGGTTGGATGCGGATGGCACGGGACCAATCTGTTTAGCGAACCTTGGGGAGGCCTATGTTTAGCAGTGGACGTCTTACGGCTGAAATGATGATGATGATGATGACTTGACAATAACTGCGCACTATATCTCCTCTACGAGATTTGGAATTGGAATTGTAAATACACGGACAGGTCAACAATAATTTGTTGAATCAGGCGTTACCTTTCGGAGGTCCATATCAATGATTTGAAACAACTTCTTTGCTCACCCGCGACCTTATAATAATTACGTTTATGCAAAAAATACGTAAATGAACTAAAAAAATTACTTTGCTCACCCGCGACCTTAAAAAAAATACGTGTTCATGCCGTTCCTCCACCTCCACACTGTACGAACACACACAAATCACATAAACCCAACTATCACCACCACTAAACTACACGAGCTCTAGTTGAGTTTCGAACTCAACCAGAGCTCATCTTCAGAGTAAGTATCGCAACCGTTTACTAAGCTGCATAAGCATATACATTTATTTTGCTTTTCTTGCATAAATGTGAGTATCATAAGGTCGCGGGTCAGCAATGTAATTCTTTCAGTTTTTTTTAGGTCAACAATAATAGTAATTTAGAATAAAGTCATTTTCGATGTTTATATTTTTTTGATGTTATTAAAGTTCTGATTATTAATAAAAAGATCCTTTAATAATGTAAAATCGTTTTATTTGTACTTACACCAAGTTTGAATATCGAAAGTCATCAAAATAATGTAGATTACATTTGTACAAAATCGAAAGGCGACTCTTTAATGTTCCCTTGTAAGTACTTACACTGGGACTCCACCCTTAGCTGACGGCTGTATAGCGTGTCACGCAAAATGGTTCTGTGTAAGTGAAAACTGTCAATGTGCGTACGAAAAATAAATTCTCAAGGTCAGGGAACTCACTCTTAACAATACTATCAGTGATTACGTCGACAGTTTGCCTCTTGCTGACGGTTTAGAGACTTGGTACCAGCATGACGGTGCACCACCTCACATCTCGATCCAAGTACGAAACCGGTTAAATGAAATGTTTGGACAGCAGTGGATTGGCAGATTTGCAGCGACCCTCTGGCCACCTCGTTCGCCTGATCTCACTCCGCTTGATTTTTTCTTTTGGGGTTGGGTGAAACACTTAGTGTTTAAAAAGGAATCAAGAACTCGCGAAGAATTGAAAGCACGCATAATTCAAGCTTTTGACAAAATCAGACACCGTATTCGGCAAAATCCGAAGTTGATGCGAAATGTACATGAAAACAATCATCGTCGCTTGAACAGATGTTTACTTACAGGCGGCCGACACATCGAACTGCGTCGCATTTAATACGCGAGTGTGCACTCAACTTTAGCAGCATGAAATTATCAGCTGACATTTATGTCATTTTAGTTGTCATTGATAAGATTGTAAATAAATAATACAGGAGGCTATAAAATAATGGTTTATTTTTATTTTTTTTTTCACTGTCATAAAAACATGCTTAATTACCAAAAGCCAGGCACCATAATCATCTGTATGGTCTAAACATTAATGGGTCTCTTTCTTTGCTTTTCTGTCTGATACATACTGTATAATAGCTCCGAACCACTGTCCTACATAACACAGGGTATCCTAGCTAGGCCAGGGAACAATTTTATTGTATCGTTAACAGCAGGGCTTGTATAATGTTAATGCTTGATTTTATATTTTTATTTCCTTTGTAAGACACTTATGAAATAAACTAAAAAAAAAAAAAAATCGAACGTGTATTCCGAAATACTTAATGGTGCGAGCCCGGGCTTGAACCCACGACCCTCTGCTCTGCTCGAGGTCCTGGGTTCGATTACCGGTCGAGGCAGATATTTGTGTGAAAAATACGAATGTTTGTGCTCGAGTCTTGGGTCTATGTATTGCAGCATGTATTTATCTATCTTTTTGTTAGAGTATCTCCTGTGGTCATGGCAAAAGTTAATGGTCTACAGCCAATACTTTTTAGTCAAGTCTACATTGGCGTGTGGGATGCCTGGCCAACTTTCGGCTTTCGGCCCATTCCAAGAAATCTTCAGTTTCAAAAATCAAAAAAAAAAAATCAAAACGTTTATTCTGCAAGTAGGCCGCAAAGGGCTCTTTTACATGTCATTTTTTTAAACTACCAGCGCTTTCGTAAGGACCATCATTGCCAAGAAGAATGCGCCGCAAGAAACTTGGCAGAAAGTCATCTTTTCAAATCAATATATAATAAATTACAAATTAAAAAAATCATACAAATATAGAATTAAGTAAATAAAAAAAAATAATTATATAAAAAAACAATACAGGGATGTATTGGGTCCCTTAGTTAAAAAACTAAAACAATACCTACATCTTAACTATATCTACGTTAAGTGGAAGTGTAGAATGCTTCCACCGTCAAAAAAAAAATTAAAAAGGAAAAAATAAAAATATTGGAGATGTCTTCCAATGTCACAATAATTAAAAATGATTGTGTTAAAAACACATTTCAGGTCAAGTAACCATTAAACTTTTGGATTCCAAAGGCAAACGCTTACGCCTGCCGCCCCCAAAGTTGGCTCACACGCACTCATGTCATGCTCTGAAAGCAGAGCGGTACCGAGGGCATGTATCGCTTCCGTTCCCATAAGCCTTATGGGACCGTCTTAGGAACTTCGACGTCGCGGGCCAATGACTAGTTAATAAAGTATTAATTAAAAAATAAGAGTTTAAATCCATAAGCTTAACAATATACAGCCTTAAATATAGCAAAGGGATATATAAAGTCCCTGAGTTAATAATAAATAGAAAATACTTCATCTAAATTAAGACTATATGTCTCTAAATGTCAACGTAAACTAGTTACATACATTAGAGGTGTAAGAAGCCTCCAAGGTCAAAATTAATAATAATATTAATAAAAAGAGCTGGAGATGTATAAGGTCTCCGAATATCAAACAAATAGGTACCTACTTATTATAATTAAGTGGACAACGGCAACAGAACCAGAAACTAGCCGCGGATTGCGCCGGGACACTACAAGTCACACTTCACAACACTTCACATTGCAAAGCACATCCACATAAACACACACACGCACACACAAACACGAGTACATCACATCACATATCGACATCCTAATTATCTTCGGCTTTCAGTCTTGGCCATGTCGCATTATCACACAAGTACTCCTCAACTTTATAGTATGCTTTCTTCAGGAGTGCACTCTTTATGTATTCTTTGAAAGAGTTGTGTGGCATTTTCCATGCTTCTACAGGGACTTTATTGTAAAATCTCACGCAGTTTCCCACAAAGGATTTGCTTATTTTCCGTATACGGAATTTAGGGACGACAAGCTTGTGTTTATTACGAGTGTTGATATCATGTACGTCTGACATTTTCTTAAAGGACTTGATATTTTTGTGTGTATACAATATCACATCATGTATGTACTGTGAAGCTACTGTGAGGATGTTTGTCTCCTTAGCGTTTGCTGAGTCGCTAATTTTGTGACCACAGGAGAGACAAGTTTTGTTCCTTACGCTGCGATAGCAAGCGAGGCCGCGGGCAACGGTAGTCTACATAATGGTCCGCAAAGTGGTGTGTACTGTGGGTACTGTAGCTAGATAATGGTAGGCAAGTAAAGGGATACGCGCGAGCCGTTAAACTTATTCAAATAATAAAGTGGTTATCTTTAATAATACGTTGGTTTATTTCTTTAGCACTTATAAAACTCTACTTAACAATATTAGGTCCAGCACCTTACGCTGTCCGGAGCAATCTGCCCTGGCTCGTATATCGCTGACAATTCTATTTATAAGATCAAGTTCTAGAATTATTTTCAATTTATACATAATAAAATTAGACTAACCTGCCAGTTGGACAACATTTACCACGGGCTAGCGGTATAGAGTCCTGCCTAACAGTACCTAATTTAATTAATCCTCATAGTTTAATCGCATCTAAGTAAATAGTTAGTGACGGAGAGTGGCAGCTGCGGACAAGATTAGGGGGGAATCGGGGAGGGAGAGGGGGTTTAAGGGCCGATGACCTCGAGCCTGCATGGACACGTGAATGTCACACGTCACAGACCAAATCCCACCAATATTATAAAGTAGCTGTTGCTCGCGAGTCCATCTGCGAAGAATAGGGGTAAAAAATAGGCTCAGACCTACGAAATATAGACAAAAAAATCATAAAAATCAGCCAAGCCGTTTCGGAGGAGTTCGATAGCAAACACCGTGACACGAGATTTTTATTTAGAGAAGAGATGAAACTATTGATGTTCGGAGGAGAAGTGCAGCGTTGTGTATTTTTTACAAGACATACATACGCGAGCGAACATTATACATATGCACCATCTTCCCCATCCAGTTTAAAATAGTCTTTATTTTATCACCAGCAACTTTCCGACAGACTCTTAGGCTCCCCGATCCGACTTCAGCAGTTAAAGCCAGAGTTTTTATGGGGCCACCTGGGCCCGCCCGTGGGCCCCGGGACCATTTTACGACCAAACTCGCTTTATTGTTGGACTCCGGATTTGACAAACTCGTGATTTAGATATCGCTTTTTGAGACTTTTAAACGAAGCTTGTGACGATCGGATTTGAAGTTTTTATTTGAACGATTCGAACTGCAAATATCCTTGAAGTTACTGCTGCAGTGATTCCGATGCAATGGTTGAAGAGCAGGAGTTTTAAGTTTTCATATTGAAAGCGAAAAAGATGCCGTGGATGCAAGCTGTGGATGGTCCCTACTGTCGATACATCGCATAGCCTAAGCGGCGCACCTTCCTTGCGCACAGCTACCTCGCGGCTGCACATCTTCATAGCGCATCTTCCTCGAGCTACTTAGCTTAGCATTAATTAAAACGGTCACATAGTTACGTAACATGGTTTCCACATCCTCGGAGCATAACTGCATAGCATAATTTCTGGAGGAAAATCACCCTTAAAATGGTAAAGGAATTCCTTGCTTAACAAACGAGTTACTATTTTCACGATTTTCCAACGATTCGGTGATAGTAAAGAACAAAGTAGCATTTTGAATGTCTCGCGGCATGCAATGGTACTTTTATCGTTTAATTTATGCTGAAGTTTTGAAGAATTGTGTCTGATAATTTAAGCGGCAAAAATAAACCGCATCTGAATTTTATGACAGCGATTTGCTTCGTTAGCTTTGTCTGGTGCTTGCGTGAGACACGACGGGAATCAGGTACTGGATTAATTGTTATCATTTCTTTGAATTAAGTGCAGGTGAGTAAGCATCATCGTTATTTCAGCCAAAATACGTCCACCCCTGAACAAGGCCTATAATTATAGGGATGTTTACAAAAACTACATAACTGACCAGACTGGTTGACACTTGTAGAGAAACAATTTTACTGACAACACGTGTAGATTATAGAATTAGAAAAATACTGCCCGATTGCCTCAACGATTGTTTTCAAATCTGGCGATTTGTAGTGATAAGTATACTTGGAAATTTTCCTGGCACGAACGATGTAACGCTAGTGAGTATTCCTTAGTGTATCGATATCCTAAGGTCGATCCATATCCATAAGAATAAATAATAACAGAGTAGAAGGGAAACGCCCGCTCCGGCCGGACTCAAGGTCACGATATTAGAGTACTCCCTAAGAGAGAACTCAGTCAGGGTGTCACGGCCGGCGTCGCCGCACGCGCGTTTGGCTGTTAACTGTTTGCGCGTTCGTTTTGGAAACAAATAACAATTAATGACGTCAAGTTACTGTGGTGTATTTGGGTGTATAAACAATTCAAAAACGATGCCAAATCACCTTAAATAGCTTCTTTTGGTTTGGCACTTGTAATAAATTCTTACTTAGAAGTACCTACCTATAATATGTAGGTACGTACAGTCAAGGATTTTAATTGTTAGGCCACTTGCCACTGTTCGCATTTTAGCCGTGTAATGCAAATCGGGTGAAGCCGCTTATACTAGTTTATGCTGATTTGCATTACACGGCTAAAATACTAACAGTGGCAAGTGACCTAACAATTAATATCCTTGACTGTACCTAATGATTTATAAATCTCATATTTTGTAAAACTTAATATTTTAGCGATATTATCTTTAGAGTAAGTAATATTTAACAGTAAGCAACCCTAGCAACACGCCTGGACGTCAGAGGGGTGTAACGACGTGAGGGGGGAAGTAGGTATATAAATGGCGGCGTTTTGGACGCAGTCAAAAGAAATTCCCTTCTACTCTGTTATTATTTATTCTTATGCCATATCTACAGACACCGAGCGAGTCAGACGCGTGCCATGGCAGACAAAATAATATTCTTCTACACAGTTTCTATTAATGAATTCATATCTATCGCAACGCGCCCGCGCAGGCGCGGGCTGATCGGCACGTGCCTGACACGCTCGGTGTCTAGATATAAATCTACACTTATAAGTGGTATTACGACCACGACTGGTGGCTAGACGACCAGATGGCCTAGTGGTTAGAGAACCTGACTACGAAGCTTGAGGTCCCGGGTTCGATTCCCGTGTCGGGGCAGATATTTGTATGACAAATACGAATGTTTGTTCTCGGGTCTTGGGTGTTTAACTATTTAAGTATGTATCTATCTATATACCTAAGTATGTTTATCCGTTGTCTAGCACCCTTAATACAAGCTTTGCTTACTTTGGGACTAGGTCATTTAGGTCATTGGTGTGAATTGTCCCGTGATATTTTTACTAATCATAATACCAAACCGAATGGATGTTATTATTTTTTAAACCAAGGGTTCCCAACCTTTTCTTGGTCAGGGACCACTTTTATATTGTTCTTGTTAGCAGGGACCACTATGTAGGTGTATACTTAATAAAAATATTAAACTGTAATAATCAAATAAATTAAATTTAAAAACGCTATAAAACGCTATAAAATTAAAATCATTCGCGGACCATATTTTGGCTTCTGCGGACCACTGGTTGGGAACCAGTGATTTAAACTAACCACACGTCGTTCGTACCAGGGAACTATCTAGATATAGAGATAAGGATCTTATTATGTGTTTTACGTATAACAGAACCCTTTGTTGATCGAGTTAATTAGCCAATTAGTTTCCGTCGTCTTAGCAGAGCTCAAGCAATACTCGAACCACGAGATGCCATTGTCCTTTTTAGTAAAAATCCCGAAGTTTGCGGGCATCTGCAAGCTTCAGAGGTCAAGAACCTGACGGCACAGCGGGTAGTCTAGCGAAACTAGTTAATTGCCGCTACTTTCTTCCTTCGACAAAATATTAAAGAAAGAAAGAAAGAAAATACATTTATTTACAACATCATAAGGCATAGGCAGCATGAAAAATAAAGACAGTGTGCCATTGCGGTTGTAAATTGGACACTGGCTCAGCATTATGCTACATGCTCATACTCGTTATTGTGGTTCTTGTGTAAGAATGCTAAATAATTTAAGATCGCGTTAAGTTTCAACGATTCATCATCATCATTTAAGCCGAAAGACGTCCACTGCAGAACATAATTCTCCTCCGAGGTTCGCCAAACAGACCGGTCCTGCACTATTCGCATCCAACGCGTTCTTAAACCTTAACCAGGTCGCTCCATCTTGTTGGAGGCCTACCTGCACTGCGTATCCTGGTACTAAAGTACAAGCCTAGTAAAAGTTGACTTTATAAAACTACTTACTGTGAGACTATTACATTTGAAAACAACAAACACATATTTACAGCCGACATGTGTCGGGTCAATACGTGGTTCCTTGTAGGTATGTATCCTTCAAAAGGATAGCCAAATGAGAACGACATTTAATTTTAAAAATCAATGTGTGGTTTTATGAAACCAAGAAGCAAGTGAAACTTTTTTAGGCATTTAACTGAAAATTTACGGCGTTTTTAGCACCCCAGCGCTGATTTTCAGCCAGCACCGTTGGGGATACTCGGATCGCTATATACATATGCTAGACACTAATACCTACATAAGACTACCTGATGCCCGCGGCTTCGACCCTTAGTATTTTTTCTACACCTTTTCCTGACAATAAAAACGCACAATAAAAGAATTATCCAATTTGGTGCAGTCGATCGGAAGGTATGCGCGTACATACATTTTGGTGATTCTTTTTTCTTTTAGGTATAAAAGTATTCAAGCTTGGCCATTAGTCCCGATAATGATGATTAAAATTGCTTTTTATTGATGTCGATACACTCTTAGATGATATTTACTGAATCACTAACACTGGTACAACTTTTGCTCCCTCAATCAGGGGTATGGATATAAGATTAAATAGATTTAAAATTAATAAGAGAACGTTGTGGCATGAAAGACGGAGTTGTGACTCGTATAGAGAAAGGCAACTTTAAAAATACTTTAAAGATACTTTGCTCAACCGCGACGTTTATGCAAGAAATGTGTGTTCTTGCCGTTCCTCCACCTCCACACTTAGGGTTGCCATCCGTCCGGATAAAGCTGGACAGTGTTAGGCTTTTTGATCTCTTGTCCGGCCAAATTTGACTGCGTCCGGCCCGTCCGGCTTTCGTTAGGCTTTTTATTACTATCGCGCTGCGCGCGCGCACGGCCTTGCCCAGTGTTGCCGCGGCGCCTCCGCCCGCACCGCACGGACACAAACACACACTCAAAAATCCCTTTTTTAGCATCAGGCTTTGGAATTCAAAAGTCCGACTTTTAAATGTGTGTTTTATTCGATATTTTTGTCAAAAATCCCTAATTTTTCTTAATATCCGGCTTTGGGACCCAAAAGTCCGGCTTTTTTGACGGTTAAGTTCGGCTTTTTGATTTTTAGAGATGGCAACCCTATCCACACTGTATAAACACACACAAATCACACAAACCCATAAGGTCGCGGGTAAGCAATTTACTTAATTGTTTTAGTTCATTTTCTTGCATTTGTAAACTGGACTGCAGAAAAATCTCTGTTAATTTAAGTTCGGAGTAGATGTGTGATTGGCCCGATTTTTCATCTTCGGCCAAGTCTTTACTTATACCAAATTGATCCAAAGTGATCGATATGTATTAAATCGGATAAAATTGAACGATTTCCAGGAACTGGTTAACAGTGAAAATAGTGTGTAAAAGTGGAAGGAGATGGAATAACTTTACTCGCTCGTATTTTTCTCGTTTTTCACTGGTTATCGATGATTTTGAGTCATTCGTTTCGTTTTCCAGTTTCGTGTGACGTTTGGTTGTCTAGGAGAAAATTTGTGTTCCCTGAATGTTGCCTACTGCATGTGTTAGCCAATAAATGTAGAGAATGACAGACAGGGTTTTTCCGAACCGGTGGTAGATTCTTCGACGGTCATAGGAGCATCAATTGATGCCTATTGACTTTGAATGTAATTACCAAAACGATAAAATAAATTATTTATAGTATACTTACCCCCTGTTTCACCATCCATTGATCAAATTTATTTGACGGATAAATGTGTTGCCGTCTCTGTTTGTTTTGTTCGAATAGACGAAGACGGCATCACATTTATCTGTCGGTTAAAATTAATCAATGGGTGGTGAAACAGCCCCTTAGTCATCATCTTCTTTGCTCCATCCCACTTTAGGTGGGGTCGGCTCTCCTTATCTTGAGGCGCCAAGACATTCTGTCTTGGGTTGTCGGGTCGGGTGAATTGTTTTTACTGACAAGTTTCCTCATACTGGTCCACCAGGTTGACGGGGGGCGCCCTCGGCCTCTTTTGCTCTCAGGTAGGCATAAAGCTTTCTTGACCACGTGTTCCTGATCTCTACGCATCACGTGGCCGTACCACCTCAGGCGACCTTCTGTAAGTTTCTCGGGTATAGGGGCTACCTTGAAGCTGCCGCGTATATATTCGTTCCGGACTTTATCCCATCTTGTTACCCCTCCCGACCATCTCAGCATTTTCATCTCGGCAGTATGCAGTTTTTGTGCATGCGTCTGTTTCACCGTCCAGCATTCGGAACCGTACAGCATCGCTGGTCTCACCGCCATCTTGTACACTTTTCCCTTAGTGCGAATAGGCATCTTTGAGTCACATAAAATTCCAGTCAAAGATCGGTATTTTTGCCAGGCTACGCTAACTCTGTGCGCTACATCTGGTTCTACGCCCGCGCTGTCAGCAATTACAGATCCCAGGTATTTGAATTGCGATACCTTCGGTACAGGTGTTGCATCAGGATAGCAGATCGAAGTCATATTAGTGGGAGCGATGTCGTTAAAACGGCACTCGAGATGTTCTGTTTTTGACCTACTTACCCTGAGTCCCGCATTCTCTAATGCATTTATCCATAGTAAGAGAGTGGCTTGCAATTCGTTTTGTGATTTGGCGATGAGAACAATGTCATCCGCATATAAGAGATCCAAACAGCCCCTTAGTAACAATACAATAATAGTAGTTAACTGTTCTATCAAATAATAGGTTTAAGTTATATTGTAGTTTTTAGTACTGGGGTTAAATTCAGGAACGGCCCAAGACGGTTTGAGAGCGGTAATTCAATCGTTTGGGAGAGGATAGGAATGGGCTGAGCTTGCGATGAGCTTTATTTTCCTGTTAATTCGCTTTGTAAATAAATAAATGACTAAAAAATAAATAAATAAGGCTCATCCCAATCTCAGCCCAAACCTCTCGCAAACCAGTGATTTTTGGCGTTCCTGAATAGCAGTTCATCCCTATCCTCTTGCAAACGATTGATTTACCGCTCGCAACCCGAGTTGGGCCTATAGTTGTAAAAAATCCGTTAGCTACCGTTAATTAACCAAATTTATGGTTAGCTACCGATAAAATGCAGTTAATAACGGTTAATTATCCGACTGCGACAACGAAAAAGGGTAAATAATGTTTTTTATTGTGCAGTCAACTCCTAGGTGAAGTGAAAAATGGGTATCCGAAGGATAAAGATTTTATTTTAGATTTTATGATGACTTTCTGCCAAGTTTCTTGCGGCGCATTCTTCTTGGCAAGGATGGTCCTTACGAAAGCGCTGGTAGTTTAAAAAAAATGACATGTAAAAGAGCCCTTTGCGGCCTACTTGCAGAATAAACGTTTTGATTTTGTTTTTGATTTTCATATTTAAAGAACATAAGTATACTGACTGATTATTTTTTGGTTATAATTACGTAAACGGTGCGCTCGTATGCCCGCGTTGTATGAGGATCCTGTCCAATAAAGTTGGATACGTGAGCCACTTGCGAGCGCATGATCGACATGAACGGAGTTTAAGCTGTTGCCATGGTCGAAACCAGCCGGATCGGATCATCATCATCATCATCATCATTTTTTGGTTGTCGATACCACGCTGTGCGAGTATTTAACCGTAATAAAATGCGGTTAAATAACCGTTAATAACGAAAAATGCGTTTTTAACCGCTTGGTTAAAATCGTTAATAACCGGCTTCGCATCTGTAGTTGGGCCGTTCCTGAATCTAGCCCCTGCTCAGCACATCTTTGGCGGAGAAACACCCTTGCGTCGTAAATATTATGTAATCCGCGGTCAAGTTGTGGAGTTACGTCGTAAAACAAGCGCGGTATCGAACGTGACAAATTTGAAAGAAATCACGTTACAACTTCGTAATGCGATTTGCTTGGGCAGAGTTCAGGGTCGGCGCCGGCGCCTCAATAGACAAAGAGTACTTATAAATCCTAGTTATAGGAAGACACATTTAGTATAAGACATTCTGAAACTAAGGTAAACGTAAGAGACAGATGGGAGTCATCTTCTGGGCATTAAGGTGTCGAGCATTGGTACGTTTACCTTATAAGACACAAAGATCTGTTCTTAGGAGCCACGTTATCTCTTGTAGTGGCAGCAAAAACTGCGTTCATAAATTAAAAAAATAACAAGTTTTTTTAAGATTGTCTTTTTTATACTTACTAGATTTTTTGCTGACTTTACTTTTTTAACTGTATTTGTATAGATACATCCAGGTGTAGTTCCGTTTGGCAAATTATTTTTCCCAAACTGATTCATTTGGCAATGTTTATTTTTCTGAAACTGTAAACTATTCAGGATATATTTCAGGACTATTCTGTGGGTTAGGTTAGGTTAGATTTTTCCCCGAATAGAGACGAATGCATAAGTCGCAAAAAAAAGGTTTGTTTTATAACAATCCTGAAAAATTTACAGTTTCAGAAAAAATAAACAGTTAGGAAATGAAACATTTGCCAAATGAATCAGTTTGGGAAAAATAATTTGCGAAACATTAGTAAAACCTTAGTAAAACACTTTATTGTCTAACGCGCTGACAAACGGTACAAGATGGTAACAGAAAGAGATGGTGAAAGCGAATGCAACCGTCCACGTGTTAGACAATACGGCTTCTGTATAATGCTTTTCCATTGACTTCAGCTGACACCACAACGTAACATTGAAATTGCAAATAATGATTACAGAAATTCAAACGAAATATGAGTAACATAATCTTTATGCCCGAGAACGTAGCTCGAAGAAAGTCGCGAGAAAGTTATGAATCACTTCTCGAGTTTTTCTTCGTGAAGTTTTTTCGATGATAACAGTTTAGCGACTCAAAGATCATACTGACGCGAAAGACAATCAAACACAGAACTCATACACATTATATGTACAGTTTTGGAGTGAAAAAGTACCCCATTAAGAACGACTTTTGCCTATAGATAAGTTGTTATGAATTTATTGTATCAGGCGTTACTTTGCGGAGGTCCATATTAACGAACTGAAACAATTACTTTGCTCACCCGCGACCTTTGTGATAGTTACGTTTATGCATGGAAAGTGTGTTCATGCAGTTCCTCCACCTCCACACTGTACGAACCCATACAAATCACACAGACCCATCTATCACCACCACCATACTACCGGTTGATTGTGTCTAACATCTGGTAGCATGGTGAACGGTTGTGTTGCTCTGAAGATGAGCTCTGGTTGACTTCAAAACGCGTCAGTTAGTGGGGTGGTGAAAGATGGGTTTGTGTGATTTGTGTGTTCGTACAGTGTGGACTGGAAGGAACTGCATGAACACACATTTCTTACATAAACGTAGCTATCATAAGATCGCGGGCGAGCAAAGTAATTGTTTCAATTCATAGACACAGGTTCGCATTTATATATTATTTAGTAGTGATCTCTTACGGGGCGCCTCAGGGAAGCATCCTCGGACCAACCCTTTTCCTGGTTTATATTGACGTCCTGTGTCGTCAACAGCTTATGAATGGCCGTATCATTACTTTTGCTGACGACACGGCCATCTTATTCCACGGAGACTCTTGGAGTGAAGTGTATCAATACGCGCAAACCGGCTTTGACATCATTTCTAAAATTCTCGCGCAAAATAAACTTTCACTAAATGTAGACAAAACCAAATATTTAACTTTTTCTCTCAAAGCTCCTTCCTCAATTGATACGTATCCCCATTCAATTATCGCTCATTCTCGTTCTTGTCCACATATCTCAAATTGTCACTGTCCTTGCCTTGAACACGTGTCCTATATCAAATACCTGGGCATCCAGATTGACCATGGTATGTCGTTCCATTCGCACATAGATCTTCTTACAGCAAGAATTCGCAAACTGATTTTCATTTTTAAGAATCTTCGCCATATTGCTAACCATAAAATCATCAAAACCGTTTACTTTGCACTGTGTCAGTCGCTACTCACATACTGTATTTCGTCGTGGGGTGGTGCTTATAAAACCCACATCCTTAAGCTTGAGCGAGCCCAAAGGGCTATTCTGAAAGTGATCCATTTTTTACCTTACCTTTACCCTACAGCTAGTCTTTATAAAAAATCAGAAGTCCTTTCCGTACGTCAACTCTTCATCCTTCACATAGTTTTAAAGCAACACTCACTTACTCATTATGATCCGAATATTTTATCATTTAAACGTAGGAAGGATAAGGTTTGTCTACTATCGAAGTTTAACACATGTTTCACTCACAGATTTTTCTGTTACTTAGGAGGTTTCCTCTATAATAAAATCAGCAAGGAAGTAACCATTTATCCCCTTACTTTATCTCGGTGCAAATTGACTGTATCCAAATGGCTACAGGGTCTTGACTATGATGCTACTGAAGTTTTACTTCGCCCAGTCTCTTAAATTTATATTAAAGTTTTTACATCAATTTTAGGTCTAACACTCTTACTCATTCTCACGCGCTCACTGACGCGCTTACTCACTTACACAGACTCACACTCTTTCTCACTTACGCAAACACACACACACACACACACACACACATACACACACTTTCACTCACATACTCTCATGCGTACGCATGCGCTCATATTCTCTTACGCACTATAAGTTTTGTTTAATCTTGTTAATTGTTATTATTGTATTTAAGTTGTTGCGGACGACAGAGGGTTGGAGACCTGGTGACCTGAAACACAGGTTCTACCTAGTTCAGGCACCAGCCTCCCCCACTCAAGTTCAGTTAATTTTTACTACGTTATATTTGTCTGTTTTTTACTTTTACTTTGTATCTTGGTGGTGGAGAAAATAAATATATCTTATTATTATTATTATATAATATTAGTAGATATAGATTACTTACATAATTACTTTCTATAACCAGTGTGTGTTGCCAGTGTTGAAATATGAATCCGAGACGTGGTGCTTCACTGTGGGCCTGATTCGTAGAGTCGTTTAAAGAGCTATGGAAAGGGCTATGCTTGGGGTTTCTCTAGGATCGAATCAGGAATGAGGAGATCCGTGTAAAAACAAGAATCACTGACATAGCCAAACGGATTAGCTCATTAAAATGGCAATGGGCAGGCCACACTCAGAACAGATGGCCGTTGGGCCCGAAAAGTTCTCGAATGAAGACCACGGACTGGCAAGCGCA
This sequence comes from Archips xylosteana, assembly GCA_947563465.1. Lineage (NCBI taxonomy): Eukaryota > Metazoa > Arthropoda > Insecta > Lepidoptera > Tortricidae > Archips > Archips xylosteana. The sequence continues at coordinate 12,155,536 of OX387371.1, forward strand.
GCGTGGGATGTCCACCAACAAGATGAACGGACGATTTGGTAAAGGCCAAAGTTCAAGGTGCAAGCCGCTTCCAACCGCAATGATTGGGTACCAAAGAGGAGACCTGTGTCCAGCAGTGGACGTCCTACGGCTGAAGTGATGATGATAATTTAGAAGGTTTCTTTTTTCACCGTTCCTGTACGCAACTCTAGAAAAGGGTTATTTTCACAGCTTTTGTCGTGCGCCGAACACTTCGCCCTTTTTGCCTAAATTATTGGCCCAGTGATGAATAATATTTAACCCGAGTCCCGGCACGGCGCGCCGGAGCAACCGGAGCGCGCTAACGCGGCCGCTCGGGAAATTTCACGGTCCGGCCGCTAACCGGCGCCGGGGCACCTGGCGGTGGCGATTGAAACTACGGACGCTGGGGTCAAATGAGTGTCGCAGTATAGACATGCAGTGGTTACCAAAGAAAGGTTAATAAACAGGGGGCCCTAGAAGCTAGAAGCTTACTGATATACTTATGTAACGCCACGAGAATTCAGCTACATAAAGTACTGATTGCAAAAAAGTAGTGAATGAATGAAATGAGTGAGTAAATGAAAATGTGTGCTATGATCTTATGATGAAACCTACGCTATCTATAATAAAAATAATAATATTAGGGGACAATCGGACAAATAGACCTAGTCCCAAACTAAGCAAAGCTTGTACTATGAGTACTAGACGACGATAGACATACTTATATAGATAAATATATACTTAAATACACAGAAAACATCCATAACTCAGGAACAAATATTTGTGCTCATCACACAAATAAATGCCCTTACCGGGATTTGAACCCAGGACCTCTTGCTTCGTAGGCAGGGTCACTACCAACTAGGCTAAAGCGGTCGTTTCTCTCTACATATTATCTATGCATATTATATTTTTTCTTTTTTCATATAACCTATTTTTGAAATAAAACAATTTGAAACTGTTAAGAAATATTCGCAACAAAAAAATTAGTATTTTATAAATAGCGAAACATGCTAATCTGATTAAAAATAAAATAGATCAAAATATTTTATTTTCTGTTTTGTTTGAAGTAGAATGTATTTTCCTAAATAATTCTTAACGAAATAGGTTGAATTAAGTTTTAATCTTGTAATTCACTGTCGAGTCTGTTGAACTTGCTATCGGTACGAATAAATGTCAAAATCCCGCTGTCATTACATGACATGAGGTGTTGTTGTGTGCGTGACCTCAACTCTCGTGGCGATACCTATAAGTGTCTGTGCACTATGTTTTCCTTGTATTAACTTTGACGAATGGCTTATTTACCAAGCCGAAGTGGGTACAGTCGACCAATAAATTCCTTTACCACCCTAAGGTTGATCAGTTAAGCGGCTTAAAACATCAAAGGGTTATTTACACTTCCAATTCAATGCGACAATCAGTCTTATTGTTTTTCTTTTTGGTATAAAATCTGTCATCAACATACGTCGCACTCCAGCGGGCATTTTGGGGGCACGTCATTTGGTATGGTTTACAAAAAATATTTTAATTAACGAGTATATGTACTTAGTATTTGCAACATACTCGTTATCAATCTTAAATTGTCTACGTAATACTCTTTGAAGTGATAACTGATAGCTCATTTAAGTGGTGGCATGTCAGAATGATAGATAAGGTTCACAAATCAATCAATTCATTTTCGAGTAGTCAGAATAAGGTATTTGTACTAAGTATTTGGTACCTAGTATTTGTAATGTGCAATTCCAAATATCTAAGCAACTAAGGTTGTACGTTAGTTAGGTGTTTATTTTTTTATATCTATTCAATTTTAAGTAAAAATAAGATGGACTAGTAGGTATGTGGTATATTTATTGTGGCCACTTAAATGGGCTATCAGTTATCACTTCAAAGAGTATCTAGATACATTAAAGACTTTAAATGATAACGGGTAACTGATTAACTATGTTACAAATACTAAGTACATACATTTCAAACTAAATACAAACTGAAATATAGATGCACAGAAAAAACCCCAGAAAAAAGACCAATGCTGGGAATCGAACCCAGGTCCTCAGCGTTCCGTGCTGCGTGCTTACCCCTACACCATCACTGGTCTAGAGGTTAGCGACGAATCTTTCCCATACATCGTACATATCAGTCTGTTATAATCACTTTATGCAGTGATAAAGCGCTTATCGGAACGCTGAGGACCTGGGTTCGATTCCCAGCATTGGTCTTTTTTCTGGGGTTTTTTCTGTGCATCTATATTTCAGTTTGTATTTAGTTTGAAATATATGGTTTCATGGGATGACCGTAAAAGTAATAAAAAATGAAGTTGAAAAATAAATAAAAAAGATACTTCATATCTGACTTGACTAAGTACATACATTATAATACTCGTAAGTTAAGATTTTTTTTGTAAACCTTACCTTGTCCCGAAAATGCCCGCTGGAGTGCGACGTATGGTCATCAAAAATGGCAAACCACTTTGTAGGGGCCGCTACCGAGTTTCCGTAGGGCTCCTTGTTGCGGTTGTTGAAGATAAGTTAAAGTTATGGCTCTATTAATAGTTTATTTCGTCAGTTAGTATAACGAGACCGTGTATCTTTTACGTTTATTTTAAGGCATCGTCCTGATAGAACGCGAATGCGCGTCATCGTAGGTTCGCGCGAATTTTACTCATACGATTTATTTTAGTGCAGTCTTAGGTAAATTGTGCTGTTGTCAGCGCTGCGACGTACAACTAAAGTAGGGCGCAATTCTAGTCTAAAAAGTGCTGTGCGGTATTGAACTGTACATGCTTGAACGACAATACAAATACATCAATAGAAGATAACCTGGTACGGTCAAGCGCAAAAATATGTATCGATTTAATCCTTTTATAATTTTATTGTGTGCCTACCGATACTTTAATTGGACGACATAAGAGAGCCTAAGCCTACAAATAATGATGAAACCAATCAAAATGCGAACGAGATATTTGTTCGGTTTTTTCTGATTGCGATTATACGCTTAAATTATTTCAACATAAACCGCGACCAGAGCCCCTAAAATTTTTACAGCTACTCAAATCATCGTAAACATAAAACATAAACAAACGTAATCCGCTCGGACTTTACTGTCTGCAATTTTTTAGCCAAGGCCTCCATGAGCGCTATAAAAATATGATAAGTACAGCTTCCATAAACATATCTAACCAGTCTACAAGTACAGTGTACTTGTAAATGCATAGTGAAAAAATAAGAAAAACTCACGTCTATGATTGAGTTTACCTAGACATGTTTTGGGCTGATCCGTAGCCCTTCTCGGAGCACACGGCACGGCTGCTGCCAAACGCGCACTACGCGCGGGTTCGGTACTGGAGGCCTTACCTGCCTCTCAATAGTACTGTGGCGGGGGACTCTATGCTCTGAAAGAGAAAATACTGCCCAAGCTAAAATCCTAACTTGAACTTGACCAAGGGCGGATCCACCGTGATGGGCACGATGGACATGCCCACAACCCTAATAGATTTGTGACGACACACTTTTTCGGTCTATTGAGATCGATAGGCTGATGATAACTCCGAATCGCAATTGGCTGCTTTTCGAGTGGCTGTGACCACAACCTTTTTTGAGGACTGGATCCGCGCCTGAACTTGACTTGGTGAAGGAAACTTGGTTATTATTTATTTAATTTTACATTGCATTATCTCAGAACACTCGCGTGGTACGGCCTAACCCCGAATGCTTTGATCAATTATAACTGAAGATACACATTGCCGAACAAAATCCCCTTCAAAGAATGTCCAAACTATTTATTTGTTTGCGTAACAAATAAAATCATCACCTACACAGAAATTTGAACCTAGTCTTTACTTCATTACAGTCGAATTTCAGTTGACACTTGACAGCTAAACTTGACAATTTCACGCAACGTACTGAGAAAAAAGAAGGCCACTTTTATCAAAATGGCGCTCATTTGGCTCGGACATTTTCGGGCGCGCGACTGTGGATCTACAGATATAATTGATCAAAGCCCGAATGGCTCCCAAGACCGTCCGCTGTTCGCTGTTTGTTTCGGGATTCGAATTCCAGAATCCGTAAGATTTAAATATTTGAAACAACTGACAGCGACACACACTCACACTCGACTCGATCATAGACGTGAGTTATATGTATTTTTAACCCCCGATACAAAAAGAGGGGTGTTATAAGTTTGATCGCTATGTGTGTGTGTCTGTGGCAACATAACTCTTAAAAGGGTGAACCGATTTGGATGCGGTTTCTTTATTTGAAAGCTGGTTTCTTGGCGATGGTTCGTAGATATGTTTCATCAAAATTGGTCCAGCCGTTTCAAAGTTATCAGCTCTTTTGTATGCTGCGAAAGGGATCTTAGATTTAGTTGCGTTGGGGGTTTTTTAATTTTTTTATTTATAGTTATGCTTATGCAGTGAAGGAAAACATCGCGAGCACACAACTGCGAAGAAATCTTCAATCAAAAGAAAAATTCAATGGCGTGTGTGAAGTTCCCAGTCCGCGCTGGGCCCGCGTGGGAACTGCCCAAGCCCTCACATTCTGAGAGGCCTGTGCCCTAGTGGGGCTAGGCTGTGATGATGATGATGATGATAATGCTACCGGCTTAATGTAATATTAGTATCGTTACGCAACTCAAGGCCGGATGGGGTCCTCATTCGGCGGCAAAAGTTCGCTGACAGGAACCGGACTTAGCTGTAAGCCGGCCTAATGCCGCGCCGCTAATAACGGGTTTTGTGACTTACAAAAACGCCAAGTTATGATATCTACCTGGCGACGCCTCTACCGTATGTACAGTCGGCCAAAAATATGGTCTACCACCCTACGGTTGAGGATTTGGACGGCATGATACAACGAGGTCGATTTTCACTTGCAATAGGTCAACGGAAAATACCCTATAAATTTTGATTCCCTTGAGAGTGTCGAGATATATAAGTTTTTTGCGGCATGAACAGCCGTTTTTTTTTACGTTAACTTAGAAGTTTGGTTTTTCCACAGCATCAAGGGACTATAGACTACTGGACTAGGGACTTTATGGTTTTAATTACAACTCGATACCTCCACGCTTTCCCGAGATAACGGGTTTTGGCAAACGGACGGACAACAAAGTGATCCTATAAGGGTCACGTTTTTTTCCTTTTTATTTAGTATGACAAGGTTCTTCACTTTTCGACCTTAACTCGTTGACATAGAGTCGAAAAGTGACGAACCTTTTCATTCCACGACTGTACAAAATCCTCTAAACCTAACCTAACAAACACACGTACGCAATAACTTCAATTTCAAAGTGATAAAAACCCGCCTGTGTAATTCCCGTTCCCATAGGGATTCCGGGAAAATATATGTATATTCTATGTCATTCGCGGAACTGAGTCGAGTCTAAGACACCTTACACTTGAAAATCCATTGAGCCGCTTAGGCTGCATGGCGTGCCAAAGAACGATACATGCATAAATAATAGGTACATACGCTCGAAAAACTCCTTCGACAGTCGGGTGAAAAATACAAACAAATAAACCTTGTCATTTATAATATTAGTAGGTAGGATTTGGCCGAAAACATGGCGAGGGTTTCGTCTCCACAAACCGCGAAATAGTTAATTTCTACAGTCAAACCGAGACCGCAACAAAGACAAACAGAAAAAGATAAGATAAAAATAAGTAGGTTTAGCAGCCGGGATTAGCGGGGAAAAGAATGGAGGAAACTGGAGACAATAATTTTGCTAAAATTTATTGTTTAGTCTAATCTCGAGCGGCCCCCGGGGGTTGGGGTTGGGGGTCGGGGGTCGGACTGCAGCTCCGTTACAGCGACACCCGACACGACTTGTGTTGGAAGCAGTGCTAGGAACCGATACCGAAAATACCGGTACAGATGTATGTAGTGCAAAATGATTTTCCTTCGTACTTTATCGGAAAAGTTCGTATTTATCGTGCTCTCTCAATTAGCTTCAGTACCTATCTTACAGCCGTGTATCATCTTACATTTTTCACATTGACTTTTGATTGATTGATTGAGTGGATATGAAAACGTCATTCATTTTAATACAATCATTGATTGACAGTTCAGGTGCCATCGTATTCCGATTGAGATCCGAGTTTTACCGATGGAACATAATTTTGCACTACATAATGTAAGATAACGGTATTTATCTTGACAACAAATGGGAGTGGAAAATTGGCCTATAATATGAGCAATAAGAACAAGCGATATGTCACTGGCTGGACAGCTTATTCTAAGTAAGGTCTAAAACTTTTACTATGGCAGGTAGGCCCAAATCTTGTAAAAAAAGTTATCGCTGCATACCTACAAGTAATTTGAGTTGAAACTTTTATGTGAGTAGGTTTTTTTCGATACTTACTATTTATGTTCCTGTATCGCTTTACAGATTATGAAGTTTTTGTAACTGTTAATTGTTTTGTGACATAATTTTGTTTTTTATACGTTATCATATGTTTTTACCTTGCCACACCCTTTTTTTACACAGCGGTTTGAGATTTCCCGCCAAAAGAAAAGATGTAGAATATGAAAAAAATCTTTTCAACGATATGTGGCTTGTTGTTATTGGTCCCTAGACCAGAGTCAATACAAATCTGCCCATTCTCCTTTGTTTATTAATTCAAGTACCTGGGCGACCGAGCTCTGCTCGGGCAGAAACTCGGTACCAAGCGTTTTCCCAGAGATAAGACCAAGCTACCAAATTTCATCGAAATCGTTGGAGCCGTTTCCGAGATCCTGATTATATATGTGCGGGGGAGGGGGGCGGGGGAGGGGGTTCAGGGGGTTTCAAAGGGGGGATGAAAATTTCATTGATTTTGCCGTAGGATGCACCGTTTTCAAGATATTTGACAAAAACACCAGAGGGGGTGGGGGGTGGGGTGGGGGGGGGGGGGGTTTGAGTCACGTTAAACTATCGTCCGTAAACCGACTTTACAGACAACCGGCTTTTCCTGTTCTGTGCTCCCAATAGGGAACGTGCACATAGACGGTGCTGCCAACTGGTGCCATAAGGGTGCCATCAATTTGAATGTTTTACCTTGATAAGTTTGTTTTACTGTCCGCATAGTGTCTCTTCTGTCGCATTAGTGCTGCCACCTATAGTTACTGCACGTTCCCTATAATACTTTTTCTCACAAAAAAGTAACTTTTTCTCACAAAAGAAGAAACTTGACGTTTTCTCATGAAAAATAAACTTAAAAAAAAAACTAAAAATCTTGAAAAAAAACGTGGAATCGAACCGAGGTCGGCTGGACTCGCGACCACCCGATTTCTAATGTGCCATTATGATCTGCTCGAGGTCGGCGAAATTCAGCTTTATATTCTAATGCAAACAAAAATAGCCGGAAAACACGAGTAAAAGCGATTTTCTGAAAATGAGACTTAGCTAGATCAGTTTTTCATCCCCGAAAACCCCCACATACCAAATTTCATCGAAATCGTTGGAGCCGTTTCCGAGATCCTGATTATATATATACATATATACAAGAATTGCTCGTTTAAAGGTATTAGATTTAAAAAACAAGTACCATGAAAAATATATAGGTAAGCAATAGGCGGCCTTATTGCTTCAGCCATCAGTTAGTATAGTCAGTCAAACAAACGAGCCGCATACTAAATTGGCGCAAATGTGCCCAATACACTCGCCGCATTGCCCCGCTGAACCGCGATGGATAACCTTTGCACCAGAAAACGGAACACCGGTATTTATAGGTTTTCTTCGTTTTAGTTCCAAAGAACCACTGAAGGAAAAATAGCGGTATTAGGACCAAAAACTACCGGTTCTCTATACTGGTTCTTACACATGCAACGTTGCCGTTTAGTGTATGCGATGCGAGTGAGCGGTTCTTGTTTCTGCGGAATAGCTCGCAATGTGAGTAATAACTTATTGTGTTTTCTTTGTCTCTCATTCATTTTAACTTCTTAATACCGGTAAATTTCATCAATTATACCAGTGCTCAAGGTATCAGTATCATGTAACAAAACTAATACCGGTTCCTGGTGTCAGACCACGATACCGGTTCCGTAATATACCGGTATTGCAAGCCCTGTTTAGAAGTGAGACTTGTATTCTCATCGGACCAATTTCGGAAATGGTTGTGTATTTTGACCACGGGAAATTTGAGATGCTACGCCATTATAGCACTTACGTCGGAAGGAAGCGCTCTTCTGCCTAGCTTATGTTAAAATCATTTTTAATATAAGCTTTTTGGTGGCTTTCCTTGGCTCGTCTTGGCGGGGTCACTACCGTGTCCCAAGATAAATAAAAACGTGCTCCGGCCGTTGCCACAAAACAGTCCCAATCATCCAATAATTCCCAACTAAAAATCGAGTCCAGACCACTTTTCAAAACCGTCCGCCAAAATGAAAGGGAGTACCTGTTTGAATAGAAAATTAGAGAAAGTTTGGACGCGCGGTAAATATTCAGGCAATAAAATTTGAGAAGTTTCAGCCCCCTTCGCTGTTTGAGCGAATTTACATTTGTAATTCTTCCGAGTTGCGGTTCGATTCCCGCCGCGGCGCGGTGCGGGGTGAGGTCAGTCAACGGCGGGGAAGGAACAGACTTACTGAATATCCCATTAATGGGTTATACACATCGTGAGGAACAAAAGTGGTCTCTCCTGTGGACATAAAATTAGCGACTTCGAGTCAGCAAACTTAAGATTTATTTCACTATCACCATCATCATTACAGCCGTAGGAAGTCCACTGCTGGACATAGGCCTCCCTCATTGATGCCCAATCATTACGGTTGGAAGCGACTTGCATCCACCCTGAACCTGCGGCCTTCACCAAATCGTCCGTCAATCTCGTTGGTGGACATCCCGCGCTGCGTTTGCCAGTCAAAACAAAAATCTTTAATCAGTGTGTTGCCAGTGATGGCATATATGGATCCGAGACGTGGTGCTTCACTATGGGCCTGATGAATAGGCTCAGAGACGCTCAACGAGCTATGGAGAGGGCTATGCTCGGAGTTTCTCTACGGGATCGAATCAGAAATGAGGAGATCCGTAGAAGAACCGGGGTCACCGACATAGCCAAACGGATTAGCTCGTTGAAATGCCAATGGACAGGCCATATAGCACGCAGAACAGATGGCCGTTGGGGCCCAAAAGTTCTGAAATGAATATTTATAATGGACCTAAAGTTGGCTAGGCGTCCCACACGCCGATGTACAAACGCCTTAGAAATTTATATTTTGGTGACGACGGATTTGAATGAGGCATCTGTTCAACCGCGGACCGAAAGACGCAGTGTAGATAGACCTCCAACAAGATGGATCAACGACCTGGTTAAGGTGGCGGGAACGCATTGGATGCGGATGGATCAGCAGTGGACGTCTTTTAGCTGAAATGATGATGATGATTAAAGTTACTGAACATGCAGCGACAGACTACAGACTCATAAACTATTTACGGCGCAGTTGTGAGGCGTGTGCAGGCTCAAACATTCATGTTGGTGTCGCGATTACCTTCGGGACGGGGGGAACGGGCATGTCAGATTTAGTCGTCCATCGTCAGCGTTTTCATCCTTATGTGCTTAGTATTCCAGTGGCCCGCACGAAGCGAGTCCCTTCATCTTTCATAATAGAAAAGAAAGAAAGAAAGAAAATACATTTATTTACAACAACACAAGACACATAAAAATATTTTACAAAAAGGACAATACAAAGGCTAAAAAAGAGTGTGTCATTGCGGTTGTAAATTGGATACTGGCTCAGCATAATGCTCAGGCGTTTATAGCACCCCAGCGCTGATTTTCAGCCAGCACCGTCGGTAATACCCGGAACGCCACACAGATAGATAAACTGTATACTTATAAATATAAATAAGCGATAAACTACATAAACTACATGCGTAAATGGATAATTTGTACCTAGACCATAAAAGCGAATAATTTTAACAAAATTACTGAATCATAAATTGCTATAACTCGCTTGCCAAGTATACAACTCTGCGCGGACTAAAACAAAAAGTGAAATAACCGAGACAAAGAAAAATTAAAGAAGTTTTGTGAAATAGTGCTGGAAAGGAAAGGAATTAAGTTTTCTGAAATGACAACAAATAGCCTTTAAGCTTTCGCCCAAAGGTGTACCTGCTAGTCACTCCTAGGATGGGAGGGGGGATGTCATTCCAGCACTTAGACGCCGCAAACCTGAAACTGCCTCGAAACGCCACCGTCCGGTGCGGCGGAACAATAGCCTTAAATCTGCGCACACTTTTCGACCATGTGATTTTTTCAAAAAGGGATTTTTGATTTTTTGAGGATTTGAGGATTTTTTTAATACGAACTGCTATGGAATGGAATTCGCTCCCGTCGTCTGTGTTTCCAGATAGATTACTAGGGCTCTTCAAGGTAGGGTGAAGGCTGTTACTGAACCAGTGAGGTACAATTAGGCACATCTGCACTTTTCATCAGGTGAGATAGTGGTCAATCACGGATCAGTTTTATGGTAAAAAAGACCATGGTATTATTTAGTTCAGTCGCGAAATGTAAATGATCTTAAAGTCGGTTTTTGATAGAAATTGTAAAGGTGATCTAAGACGGATCATTTTTCGTAACTTTTTTTTTTCTTTTTTATTATTGTGAGAGGGAGGCAAACGAGCAAGCGGGTCATCTGATGGAAAATGATCACCACCGCCCATAAATATCAACAACTCAAAGAGAGTCGCTAATTTGCATTTTTCATTTAGAATCTTACATTTAAGGTGACACGGCTGACGCAAAGTTAAACAAAAATGCCGAATTGATTCATTAACTTAGTGAAGTGATCCAACGACGTTGGATATTTTCATTCGGAATCATTCATACCAATCCGAATGAATACTCAATTACAACAATGAATACGATAAATTTAGATGTGGAATACTTAGTTATTTTATTTCCAATGTACAGTCAAGGAATTTAATTCCCTACCCATTTCGTAAAAATCTCGTGTAATATTCGCAATGCATTAAGGTCGAAATGTCTCTTATGGTGACAGTTTGCTGTACGATATTCAAACTTAGGTGGGTAGGAAATTAAATTTCTTGACCGTACCTATCTACCTAGCTTCTCGCAAATCTAGTAGTTCAATAAAATATTATTTGTGTTCTGCGATGTCTACTTAAATTACATCTGAGCTTATGCTTATAGATAATAATGTAAATTAACTACAAGTGGAAACTGATTTGGCTTGTGCATTGGCTATTGCCAATAATCTTAGAAGTGTTACTTTTAAGCTGTTTGTTTCCCATTAAATAAATATAAAAAATATATACGAAACCCTCGGTGCGCGATTCCGACTGTCCTAGCACTTGGCCAGCTTTTTTTAACCAGTGCCTCTGTATCCCGCCGCTTTTCGCACTACTTGTCCGCGGCCTCATCACGCATGCACGTCTCGCATGAATATGTAACATCACGCCACGGGGAGGGGGGGGGGTGACCTGGTTACACTAATGAACTGCTAGTTATTTACAGGTTTAGACTAAACTAATAGGAGTGTCACGCGAGCTAAAATAGAGCACGAGGCGATGTGGCTCGAAAGCCATCTCTCTATGTTCCACTGCTGAACATAGGCGTCCCCAAAAGTTCATCAAAGGGTCTCCCCGAATCTATCGACGCCGGAATCGGCTTCAGCCAATCAGAAAAACCTTTATGTCAAAGCAATAAGAGCGAAAAAGACGCTCATCAGCTCGGCTCCATTCGGCCCGCGTAGTCGAGCTATTCGACGTCTTTTTCGCTCTTATTGCGTTGACATCAAGGTTTTTCCGCGTCGATAGATTTGATGAGAACCTAACAGACCGGGCCTGCGCCATTTGCATCCAACGCGTTCCCGCTGGCTTAGCCAAGTTGCCGCTCAATTTTATTGGAGGCCTACCAACACTTCTGGCTCCGTGGACGCCACTCGAGAACCTTTTGGCCCCATCGGCTATCAGAGCGCGCGCAGACAGAGAGCGGTCTGGAGTTCTAAGTTCCGCGTTCGGAGTTCTGCGGTCTTTCGAATGTACTGAGTCCCTTAAGCCGAGTTTAGACCTGCAAGAAAAACGTGCAAGTTGCATTACATTGCAAGGCAGTTAGGCGAACGAGATTGAAGTGGTCAATCAAATGCCGCAATGTAATGCAACTTGCACGGTTTTTCTTGCAGGTCTAAAGTCGGCTTAACGATAACGCGCACAGCAGGCGGTCAAAGTGAAACGCAAACGCAAGACAGAGAACGCCGCGTTCACCACGATATCTGAAGTTATAAATACAGAAAAACTGATCAAATTGGTTATAAAAAGGAAATTATAATAATAATATGATTTAAGTCATACACTACAAAAATCGAGACAATAAAGCAGAAACTTGGCTTGAAATGGCCGCGTCAAGGGATTCTTCTCGTGTTGTATTAATTAGGTGCACCCAATATTTTCTACTTGTGACTTAAGTTCATGTGTGGATTTCATAATTTCTAATACGATCCTGTAGAGAAACTCCGCGCATAACCCTCTCCATCGCCCTTTGAGTGACTTTGAGCTTTCTTATGAGGCCCATCGTTAGCGGCCACGTCTCAGTGCCATAAGTCATCACTGGCAACACACATTGGTCAAAGACCTTTGACTTGAAACACTTCAGTATATGGTTCATATGCTCAATATTCAGAAACTTCATAGTAGTGCCATGAGTCATAATTTAACTCATAGCAGCTTTTAATTGTAGTCTACCACGGTTTCGTAGTTGATATCAGACGGTTCACTTAAAAGAATATTCACTAGAGTAAATGTTTCATTTTGCTTTCATTCCATGTTCACACGGCTTAGCTGCAATGACGTAGAAATGAACATTCATCCGTAGTTTCTTTCAATTGGCCTCGAATGAAGCCGTAGGTCTTGGAATAAGTTTGAATTACCGAATCCGAGAAAACGTTCTCTCTGTGTTCAGACTGTTCATTTTTTGTTCATTCGGAGTGGAATGAATGATGCCGAATATCTAATGTCGTTGGATCGGTTCACCAATGAATTAATTCATTCGGCATTTTTGTTTCACTTTACGTTCAGATTTGTCACTTTGAGTAGAAGAAATGACCCTTTAGACATGAAATTACCGTGAGACTCACTCATTGTGAAAATATACGAATCACTCACGTCTTAAATCGGTCTAATTAACTCGACATGTCACGGCGGCCGCCAAACGCGCACTGCGCGCCACCGCTCTGCTCGCTCCTACTCACAACTACCTGCGTTTTCATCGTCATTTTTACTGTCATTGTTAAATGTAGGGTACATAGCACACAACTTTAACAATACCACCCTGTAAAGGCCCGTTCACATTCACGTGACGTGTGGCTTCGGGAAGAAGGGCTACGGGTTAACCCGAAATATGTCGAGTTAAACTCGTTTTAAGACGTAAGCGATCCGTATATTTTCAGTATGAGAAATCATCTGTCTGATATCACCTTTATTTCAATATACTTTGAAAATCGATCCACTTAACACACAATACTTAATAAGAATAACCTACATACGAACGCGAGCAAAAGGTAAAAACATTGAAATTCACAAAACAGTTGCAAAAAGGTTCCTTTTAATTTCCGGTGGCGACCGACAAGTCCTTTTGTCGTTCATTTCAACTGTTTGTCTATTTTAATTAAACCCTGTGGCTATCGGTTTAAGGTTCAAGTCGGAACGACGGACGTGGGGGCTTGTTACGATGATTGGGTTTAATCGGAGCTTGTTGAATAAACTCTTTTTAGTTTTATACTTTAAATAATTTATTGAATCAATAACACAGAACAGTTAGTATTAATAAAATATGCCTTATAAATAAATAAACAAAAATTCAAGGTAGTTTTATAATATGTCAATAAAAGTTAATTTTTGTGGGGTAGTTTGAGAATAAGAAAAATAAAGTGGGTACTTGTGAAGGTACAGTGACAAGTTAAAACATTTGTTTTGGTTTGTTAGTTTAACATTTGGTAGCATAGCATACGGTTGTGGTAACTCTGAAGATGAGCTCTGGTTGAGTTCGAAACGCGTCAGTGTAGCTTGGTGGTGGTGATGGTTGTGTTTATGTGATTTGTGTGTGTTCGTACAGTGTGGAGGTGGAGGAACTGCATGAACACACATTTCTTGCATAAACGTTAACTATTGTAAGGTCGCGGGTTTTTTTTTTTTTTTTTTTTTATACAATATAGGCTTGCGTTTGGCCACAATCACGCCTGATGGAAAGCGAAGATGAGGCCTACGATGGAGCACGCTTGCCTAGTAAATGCTCATTCACCCTAGACTTGAAAGCGGCCAAATTGTAGTGTTCAGGGAACACAGTCGCAGGCAGGGAATTCCACTCCATAGCTGTGCGATTGATGAAGGAAGAGCGAAAACGCTTTGTGCGGAATTTGGGAATACTGACAACGTAAGGGTGGAGACCCCGCCTACTTCTGGTCGACCTGTGGAAGAAAGGAGCAGGCGGAACAAGGTCGTGCAGTACCGAAGCACATTCACCGAAATGCAGCCTGAAGAATACCGACAGAGAAGCCACTCTTCTGCGATGACGAAGGCTCTGGCGACAAAAATCCGCATCGCAAGCGACGCCGATGAGCCTCTACGCTCGCTGTTCTACCGAATCCAAAGCAGCTAGCTGATATTCAGCAGAACCGTCCCAAAGGTGGCAGCAATACTCCATGCAGGATCGGACTTGGGCTCGGTAAAGACCAATGAGCTGGTCCGCAGTGAAGTATCGCCTAACCTTGGATAGGATACCAAGCTTTTTCGTAGCGGTTTTTGCCAAGGATTCAATGTAACTCCCGAAGTTCAGTTTAGCCGAGAAGTCTAAACCAAGGAGCTGAAGGCGGTCAGATATTGGTACAGGCACACCTCGGAAGGTTGGAGTTAGATTAAAGGAACTCCGTGTTGCGGAAAATAAACACGCCTGGGTTTTAGAGGCATTAAAACCGACTAAATTGGCTTCGCCCCAATCGGACACTGCCTGAAGGGTTCGGTTCAAATTACCTATCATAGTCTCTCTGAGAGTGTTGGTATCTGAACTACTCGCTCGAGCATCGGACAAATATCTTTCAGACACTGTGCTGTCATCGGCATATCCAAAAGTACCGGGATACACCAACAGGTCGTTTATATGCAGCAAGAATAGAGTGGCAGAAAGCACTGAACCCTGAGGAACACCGGCATTAATGTCCATAGGATCGGACGAACAGCCATCGATCACAACCCTAAAAGACCTACCCCGCAGGAAGTCAGCTATCCAGGTGCACAAGCCAGCAGGAATCCCATAAGAAGGGAGTTTACACACAAGTCCATCGTGCCAAACCCTGTCGAAAGCCTTCGAGACGTCCAAAGAAACAGCAAGTGCCTCTCCGTGCCTCTCGATGGCCTCACCCCACAAATGTGTTGCGTAAATTAGAAGGTCACCAGTGGATCTACCTCGACGAAAACCATATTGATGGTCGCTAAGGAGATCACTGGCTTCCAGATACGCAAGGAGGCGGTTGTTTAATACACGCTCCATAGTCTTGCAGAGAATAGAGGTGATAGCAATTGGCCTATAATCAGCAGGGTTGGCACGACTTCCCTTTTTTGGTACAGGCTGGACATTCGCAACCTTCCAAGACTCGGGGACTCTACCTTGGTTCAGAGAGAGGCGATACAGGCGTGATAGGACAGGAGACAGCTCAGGAGCGCAGGTCCGCAAAACAATGGCTGGAATGCCGTCAGGACCACTCGCTTTGTTCACGTCTAGTGCGCGAAGCACTTTAAGGACCTCATTCTGGCGAATACAAACTTTACCCATTGTATGTTCGCAACGAGGTACGCTTGGAAGTGACTGGTGTGTCGCATCTAGACGCGAATTCTCCGCAAAAAGAGAGGCAAACAAATCGGCCTTCTCCTTAGCAGAGTGCGCGAGTGACCCATCAGGTTTCAGCAGTGGCGGAAGCGACGGGCGGCAAAAATTCGCCTCGACTGACTTGGCTAGCGACCAGAATGCTTTGCTCCCAGAGGGAAAAGAAGCAAGTCTGGCGCCAATACGGCCAACGTGGTCAAAGCGAGCCCTTCGCAATACCTTTTTGCAGGACTTGGCGGCTTTGTTAAAGGCTTTCTTCAAGGCTTGACATTCCGGAGCTTTGCGTCTACGAGCGTCAGCCCAGGCCTGGAATGCAGTGCGTTTAAGTGACTCAGCACTAGCGCATCTTGCATTGTACCAAGGGCGCGCTTTGCTATTGTGAGAAGTGTCAAAGTAGGGTATGAAATACTCCATAGCCTGACGTATCACCTCAACAATCGCGTTCTCGCAGCTCGACGGATTTTCCGAAGAAAAGCACATTTTTCGCCATGGATAAGATGCAAAGAAGTGCCGCATCTCATCCCAATCTGCTGACTTATATCGCCACACCCGCCTGACGCCCCGAGGGCCAGAATCAGTCGGAGAGTAGACAGATACAGACTTCACCAGACAGTGGTCGGAAGTTCCTAAAGGGGCACAAACCGACACTTGGTAGCGGTCCGGTTCAGTAGTCAGCAGAAGGTCCAAACAATTGGCAGTCTGGCCATCAGCATCAGGGACCCGGGTAGCACAGTTCACCAACTGCGAGAGATTTAGTGATAGTGCGAAAGCATGTGCCTCTCTCCCAGCATGGTCAGTCTTCTGGTAAGGGAATAACCATTCCTGGTGATGGGCGTTAAAATCCCCCAGAAGCACAAGCTGCGCCGTAGGGAACCGCTGTTGGGCCACCTCAGCTGAGTCACTGAGATAAGAGAACAGCCTAGTTGTCTCCACATCACCGCTGTGCGATCGGTATAGGCAGGCATAAATAATTTTCTCCATACCTGTGTCGACCATAATCCACAGAACTGAGAAACCGGCGACTTCAAGATTACGGAGGCGTCGGCAACAGATGTCATCGCGAGCATAGAGACAGACACCAGCACGAGGTTTGAAATTGTGCTCCAGGATATAACCCGGGTAGTTAAGGTATGCAGCGTCAGCCGGACATCGAATTTGCGTCTCCGTAAGCACCAGCAAATGAGGCTTCTCGGTCTCTAGGTGGTGGTGGACCGCGTCGAGATTGGAGTGCAGTCCTCGAATATTGGAGAGGTGCACTTTCAGTGAAAGGACGTGCATCCGCTGTTTAACAATTCTTTTCTTTGGCCTCATTTTTCATACAATTGAGCAAAGTAATTGAGGTGAGCAAAGTAATTGTTTTAGTTCATTTTATACTTTAGTGTAGCTTTCTATTGGTGATTGGGGGATTGGTCTGAAATCAATGCTGAAGTTGACTGTACGGACAGACAGACGGAGTAGAGGAAAACAGCTTGTCTTCTAATATATTAAAATCTCGTGGCAATGTGTTTGTTATTATCGAACTCCTCCGAAACGGCTTGACCGATTTTTATGAAACTTTTTCTCTACATTCGGTAGGTTTGAGAAATAGGTCGTAGGCTTTTTTTTACATACCCACCCTGATTTTTCGCCGTCGAAGTCGCGGGCAACAGCTAGTTTTAATATAATTTGCATGTAATAATGTGTATTAATAGGTGTGACAAATTGTCACGTTGGTGAGATAGGGTGTCGATGTACAGTCCGACTAGCGGTCAGTGAACGTCCTCGACCTCGCGTGCGGAGGGAGCGGCGGAGCGGAGTGTTGTTTTACTGGAGCTCGCTAAATGTTGTGAACGATACGATCGATGCTTTAGCGGCTACAATACCAGTGGCATGGAGAGAACATTTCCATTAAGCAATTCGGAGAGGAGTGGGTTAGGTATGTCTTCGGACGTAACATCTTTCAGTTAAGTATACAAGCTTGACTAGGTTTCAATTCAGTTTAAAAGTTTATTGCGTTTCATGTTCACCAATGCGGATTTTTTAACATTCCTCATTCCAGCTGCGGGGTTCCATTACAGATCCTCCTGTCGTAAGCGTTCATTTCATCGACATCATGTTGATGAATGGCAGTCTTCGACGGTGCGTTTTAAGCGGTCTTTTTTGCCACGAACTTGCAAAATCTGGAACGAGCTTCCCGCTGGGGTCTTCCCATCGAGTTACGACCTGGGTGCCTTTAAGAAGCGAGTGTACAATTTTCTGCAGGGCCGACAACGCACTGGTATCGCGTAAAGCGCTGCGAGTGTCTATGGACAGTGGTGTTCATTTAACATCAGGTGACCCACTAGTTCGTTTGTCTGGCTTCACTAACATAAAAATAAAAAAATAAAATCCTGTCCATGAAATCATAATTTTTTTAAAGTACGTCTTAGATTAAATAGCCGCGGTGGCCTAGTGGTGTGACCTATATTCTCGTAAGCTGAGGGTCGTGGGTTCAAGTCCGGGCTCGCACCTCGAGTTTCTCAGAATTTATGTGCGAAATTACATTTGTAATTTACCATGTGCTTTACGGTGAAGAAAAACATCGTGAGGAAACCTGCATACACCTGAGGAGAAATTCAATGGTGTATGTGAAGTTCCCAATCTGCACTGGGCCCGCGTGGGAACTACGGCCCAAGACCTCTCATTCTGAGAGGGGGCCTGTGTCCTGCAGTGAGACGTATATGTGATGAATTCCTCGCAGACAGAGTTGCGGGTAACAGCTAGTAGTTCATGATAATTTCAAATATTTTAAACGACGGCAGGGTTATACCTATTTCTGTCCTCGCCCGCTCCATATCGGAATGGTCTCTTGTCGTTGTGTAACAGTTTGCGCTTTGTTGCATCTTTGGCACGCGCTCAGCTCTACTCCGCTATTGTTGGGAACTCGGCGCAGATGAAACTTCGGCGGCGGACGAATTGCAGCCAGGTACAGCTAGTGCCATTCCCGAAGAGGCGTGTTCATCAAAATTAGACGTTAATGACGTTGCAATAAGAACCACGACACGCGTCGTCATGAATGACGAGATATATACGAGTACCGAGCGCAGCGAGTACTTTAAGTCGAGTCCAGAATTAGGCGAACCAACTTGACGGTTTCATTTTAATGGCAAAATCAAACGGCAATAGAGTTGGAACTTTGAATTTTATTGACTATCGATAAGTTGTATTTAAAAAGCGGGTCTTTATTTATTTATTAACAAAAAAAATACAAAATACTGTAAGAAAACAGAATTTACAAAAAAAAAACTTCATATGAACCTATCGTTAACAATAAAACAACAGTAAATAAAGACTAACTTTTCAATAAAAGACTATATCACTTTTAGGGGCTGTTTCACCACCTTATTGTCAAACTACTGGTTACGTAACCAATGAATAATCTAAGTACTGCACAAATCTGTCGGCCAGTTTTTTTTCAGTTTCACCACTCCGGTCCTGTGCAAACTAAGTACCACTTAACTAATCGTCGGTTTAACAAAAAGTCGGAATAGCAACGTCCCATTTCACGACCACGGGTTCCTGTTCGCATATTTTCGTTCAAAGAGTCGCTCATTATTAAAGCAAAATAAATCGTAAACTATGTAATTTTTAAACACATCTATTTTTTGCATAAACAAATGTGTAACATTATAACTAATCCAAAAACTGTATTTATTTACGATACTTTGGTTAACAATAACAAAGAAAAATAAAATCACGTAAAACGGATCGAAAAGTGGCGCCAAACCGCCAAACCCTTTGACAGATTAACTTTTTATTTAACGGCGATGTACAAGTTCAGGTAGAACAAACGATTGTGCCACTGAAAAAAAGTCTGTAATTAAAAAATATTACGAAATTATGCATTTATTTTTAAATACTAAAAGCGTACCTTTATTTTTTATTCAAATCTTGATATTTCAATTCTCGTTTGCAATTTAGCATGACTTCTTTCTTTAAAAAATAAAAAATACTTTGATTTATTTTTCTGAAACCGGCTGAAGGGCTTTCCAACCATGGCCACAAAAAAATAAACTAACTAATTAAAAAGATATGTGACGGATAAAAATGCTAAATGCCACCTGATCTGATGGTCAAATTAAGAAATAGTTTGTCCGTCACTAAGCGCTAATCAAGACTGGTGAAACAGAAATTTTTATTCCATGTGACAAATAAGGTTATGATCAAGCTAATCCGAACTTTAAAAAAAGTGGTGAAACAGCCCCTTAAATTTCATTAATTTAATTTACTTATTCAAATAAAATGACGTTAAATGCTACGTCAGTGAATATATCTTCTTCTAATCTAATATATAAAAATAAAAATCTTGTGTCACGGTGTTCGTTATCGAACTCCTCCGAGATGCCTCGACCGACTTTTATGAAACTTTTTTTCTGTATTCGGTAGGTCTGAGAATAATAGGTCGTAGGCTATTTTTATACCAACCCCTATTCTTCGCAGACGGAGTCGCGGGCAACAGCTAGTAAGTATTATAAAAGTGAAGGGCGAGGATATTATATTTTTTGCGTGAGATAGAAATGAAACTGAATCAGTGAACAATTGGGTCGTAAAAGAATTGGGCGTGGAGCGAGGTCGATAAGTAAATGAGTGTCGACGAGTTACCGTCAACAGCAGCTGGTAGTTTTTAACGTGACACTTTAAGCCTTCGACACACAGCGGGCGGGGAGGGACCTCGACGGGACGCCGACGGGACGGTACAATCTGTAATGTACTAGTTTAAAATTTAAAGTAGTACATATTTTAGATTGTACCGTCCCGTCGGCGTCCCGTCGAGGTAACCGTGTTTCGAAGGCTTTACTTCGATAAATGGAGTAGAGCGAGACGGCGGAGCGGGGCAAAGGGGGTATGGTCGATTCATATCTACAGGCACCGAGCGTGTCAGACGCATGCCGTATCAGACACTGCCAAATATTATTTGCGCGTCCTGGCCGGGCGCGGCCCGTGCTACGATAATAAGAAATAAATAAGAAATTTATTTGATTTCTCCACCACCAAATACGTAGGAACGGGTATGTATTACAATACCGAAGTACGAAAGACCGAATGTATTAAAACATCGAATGGGTCAAAAGACCGACACGATTTTTTCTGAGACCGTTAATTTTTTAAGATTGTTATAAAACAAACCTAACCTAACCTAATGGGTTCTGTATGATGCCGTTTTAATAAATTCTGAAAAGTTTACGGTTTCAGAAAAAAATCGTGTCGGTCTTTTGACCCATTCGATGTTTTAATACATTCGGTCTTTCGTACTTCGGTATTGTAAAACACACCCGTAGGAACTTAAATATTACAATAAAGATGTAATTGGGAGACTTGAGTGGGGGAGACTGGTGCCCGAACTAGGGAGATCCTGTGTGTCAGGTCACCAGGTCTCCTGCCCTCAGATGTCCGCAACTACTGAGTTACAACTTAAAAATAAAGAAAACAATTTGCGTTACAAATTAAACAAACAAACATATGAACGATACATATGAATTCGTTGATAGAAACTGTATAGAAGAATGTTATTTTGTCTGCCACAGCACGAGTCTGACACGCTCGGTGTCTGTATGTATGAATCGACCTTTATTATGCCGTGCGGTGGTCTGTCCATAGACGCTTATCTATGCCTATTAGTTGATTGTTTGCAGACTGTGTTTGTCCATTCCCTAGCCAGCCCGCGCTCGTTTCTCCGCCTCGCTTTTCTTCCTCGCCCCATCATCATCCCAGCCTATATACGTCCCACTGCAGGGCACAGGCCTCCTCTCAAAATGAAAGGGCTTGAGCCGTTCCCACGCGGGCCCATGTGGATTGGGAACTTCACACACACCATTGTATTTTTTCTCAGGTGGCAGGTTTCCTCACGATTTTTTTCACCGTAAAGCTCATGGTAAATTTCAAATACAATTCCGCACATAAATTGCGAAAAATTCAGAGGTGCGAGCCCAGATTTAAACCCACGACCCTCTGCTTGAGAGGCTTTAGGTCAAACCGCCAGGCCGCCACGGCTAGTTCCTCGCTTCGCTCCCGCTTCCTGCTTTTGTATGAATATTTAAACCGCTTTTGCAAGTTGTCCACTGAAGAGGAGAGATTTTATGCCATTCTATTGGTATATTTTTATTTCGCTCACTCCGCTGCTTCGCTGAGCTGAGGGAGGCTGCGCCAGGAGATGACGGAGTGACCCGTTTATGTCGTAGTGCAGCGGTTCTCAAACCTTTTTGGAAAACGTAATATTTGACGGAGTCCCAAATAAAAAAACTGTGGACCAGACATGCTGGTTTGGTTTTTAATTTTTTTCTCATTAAGTAACTAATTACAAGCGATACTCCGAAAATATTCACTTTATCAAAAAATGGTTTTAGAAAACCCCTATTTATTTTCAAATACCTATCCAACGATACCCCACACTATAGGGTTGGTCGAGAAAAAAAAAATCACCCCCACTTTATGTCTATGGGAGGTACCCTAAAAAAATATCAGGCCCTAATAATATGTCCACCCTATTTTGATTTTTGATTTTTTAGTGAAAATTATAATAAATAAGTCACTCATTGGGCGATGGCTATGCTTGGACTTTCTCTGCGGGATCGCATTAGAAATGATGAAATCTGCGCAAGAACTAAAGTCACCGACATAGCTCGAAGAATCGCCAGACTCAAGCAGTGGGCAGGGCACATCGCTCGTAAAACTGATGGCCGATGGGGCAAAAAGGTTCTCGAGTGGCGTCCACGGATCGAAAGCCCTCCAAAAAGATCGAGTGACGACCTGGTTAAGGTTGCTTGATCGCGTTGGATGCGGATGGGACAAGACCGATCTGTTTGGCGAGCCTTGGGGGAGGCCTATGTTCAGCAGTGGACTTCTTTCGGCTAAAATCATGTTGATGATAATAAAATAATGAAAATAAGGATCATATCTCCATGCCATTTATTGGAGTTTGATATTCAACTCTCTCGTAAAGCCCTCACAAATACTTCGTGAGGCCCTAAGGCTCCACGGAGCACAGTTTGAGAATGGCTGTCGTAGTGTAAGTGTGCCCCCCCCCCCCCCTCATCGGATTACGCGCTGATTGGTGCCTAACTAGATCGCGCCGCTCGCACCTGTATTATATTACGTTATTTATTCACTTGCCCGCTCGCATTCCCTGCGAGGGACCTACGTTTAAGAACGGCATTCTTACACTTTTAAGTCGGACTAGCTTTTGCTCGCGAATTCGTCTCCCTCATTGAATAAATCAAAAATCCTAAAATCCATCTTTATCATCATCATTATTAAGGAATTTAATTCCCTACCCATGTAGCGTTTTCGCTCTTCCTTCATCAACCGCACAGCTAAGGAGTGGAATTCCCTGCCTGCGACTGTGTTCCCTGAACACTACAATTTGGCCGCTTTCAAGTCTAGGGTGAATGAGCATTTACTAGGCAAGCGTGCTCCATCGTAGGCCTCATCTTCGTTTTCCATCAGGCGTGATTGTGGCCAAACGCAAGCCTAAATTGCATAAAAAAAAGTTGTAAAAATATCGTTAAACATTCGCAATGCATTAAGGTCGATATGTCAATTGCAACACGTCAAAGCAACATCGTAGCTAGCTCTTATGGTGACAGTTTGCTGTACGATATTCAAACTTAGGTGGATCGGAAATTAAATTCCTTGACTGTACAGTTTCTACTAAAGAATTCATTACTTGTTTCTACGAACGGTGTCCCGCAGAAAATCTCCGCTAGTTTCGAGTTTTGCATTAGATGAACTCGCTCCTCGAATCGACCCCAGGCTGTGATTTGTTTGCAAGCAGATGGTTACAACTAGCGATGTGCCGAGTACGGCTTGACTCGAGTCAGACTCGATCCTGCTTAGGACTCGCCTACTCGAGTACAAAAATATTTTAATTCGAGTACGCCAGACTCGATACTCGAGTCAGAGAGAATCGGTTTCGTACTCGCTGACTCGATTCTATTATGCGAGTACAACTGACTCGAGTCTAGTATTCGAGTCAGCTTGACTCGCTTGAATTCAATCTCTTTTTACTTAAGCAATGAATGAATACTATGCTGTTTGAAGATACTCCTTTTCGATTTTTTA
Organism: Archips xylosteana; assembly: GCA_947563465.1. Taxonomy (NCBI): domain Eukaryota; kingdom Metazoa; phylum Arthropoda; class Insecta; order Lepidoptera; family Tortricidae; genus Archips; species Archips xylosteana. The sequence goes on from OX387371.1 coordinate 12,179,417, forward strand.
TAAAATTGGTAACGGACTTGATTTCTGGACTCGAATTTCTTGACTCGAGTAAACATTCGAATAGATACCAAATATAGACTCGAGTAGGTCTTCACTGGACTCGAATCGCGGAATTGAGTCAGGATTCGAATAACATAATTAACTGACTCGAGTCGCGGGATCGAGTCAGGATCCGAATACAACATAAAATGACTCGAGTCGACTCGATCCACCAAAACAGCGACTCGGCACATCACTAGTTACAACTGTGTGAGGAATGTTTGAGATATTGCGAGAAGATGGATATACGGCCTTCTTCTGTTCAATTTTAACCTCTTTTGTTCTTGTGTGTATACATACAGGGTGTTTGGTAGCTACGTGCAAAGCTTTAAGGGGGTGATAGCCGAGGTATCACCCCCTTTGAACATTTTTAGCCATATACAGTTGTGGCCATATAATTAAGAACGATTATTTATTGAGATGATTTTTTCAAAGTAACAAGTATAACTAATTGCCCGTATTTTTTTTATTTCTCTCGGTATTGCAAAACTTTTCCGTACTACCGGTACATTCATTTATGCAACATTGTTGGCTAAAAAATTAATAGAGAAACTTTATACATTCGATCTGAACCTAGTATTAGTACTTACTGGCTGGTCACGTAATTAAGAACGCTGAATAGTTTATTGTTTTTTCAAATTTAAATAGAGAACACTGTGTGGCTCTGTGGTTGTAGATTATTATTCGTATAATTTTGGCGCCATTTCGTGCTGTTAAAGTCTTAAAAGTGATTACTTCGTATAAAAACAATGGGGAAAAATAAAAGTTGTGATAAATCTACAAGAGAAGTAATAATAAAACTTCGCGAGAAGAATTGGTCGTATAAAATGATAGCCGACCATCTGCAATGTTCAAAAACAATGGTTTTCCATGCCGTAAAGCATTTTTCCACGTATCAAACTACTTCAAACGTTCCGCGTGGACCTAGACAGAGAAAGTCATCTCGTCGAGATGATCGAAATATCGTTCGTTTGGCAAAACAAAATCCTTTTAAAGGGTCTAATGAGTTGAGAAAAGAATATTTTGGCGAAAACAACCCTTCAGCAATCTCTGCACGCACTATTCGAAGGCGTTTGGTAGAAAATAAGTTGAACGGAAGGATAGCAAGGAAGGTGCCTATGTTGAAACGATGTCATAGGCAAGCCCGACTTGCATTTGCAAGAAGGTATGAAAACTGGACAGTCAGACAGTGGAAAAACGTTCTTTTTTTCTGACGAGACAAAAATAAATAGGGTATGTTCTGATGGAAAACGATATGTACGACGCCCTCCGAATAAAGCATTCGACCCAAAGTACACAAAAGTGACATTAAAGCATGGCGGGGGAAATGTGAAAATTTGGGGGTGCTTTTCTGGACATGGCGTTGGACCTGTTAGGCTGATAGAAGGAAACATGGATCAATTCCAATACAAAAATATACTGCAAGAAACAATGTTACCATATGCCGAAGACGTGCTTCCGGTTATTTGGACATTCCAGCACGACAATGATCCAAAGCATACTGCACGCACCGTTAAGGAATTCCTCACATCACAATCAGTTTCAGTCTTAGATTGGCCAGCCAACAGCCCAGATCTTAACCCAATAGAGCATCTTTGGTGCGAAGTCAAGAAAAAGGTTTCAAATCGACAGTGTGGCAATTTGAGAGAGCTGTACGACGTTTTCTTAAAAGAATGGAACTCTTATTTCTCTTGCGAAATGTCAAAAATTGATAGATTCAATGCCTCGCCGGTGTAAAGCCGTAATTAAAAGCCGTGGACATGCAACTAACTATTAATTTTAGTTCAAATGTATTAATTTGCTTTTTTTTCTATACCAACTTCACATTAATATGATTTATTTAATCTAAGTTTCATATAAAACAACTCTCGAGCAGTTTAATAAATCGTTCTTAATTATTTGTCCAGCTACATTACTATTTGAATTTATTAGTATAGAGAACAAATAAAATTTGTAAAAAAAAATGTTAGCAATTATACACTATTATTATTAATCCCGTTTGCTCTATCCATGTGGCTATTTTATAACATAACTTGTTACTTCTAAGAAGGAACACAACTAGACATATGACATGATGTAGATAAAAAAAAATCGGAAACTTCAAATCGTTCTTAATTGTATGACCACCACTGTATGTCTTAGCCGAAACTTGTTTTTTTTTTTTAAATTGAAGACTTGGAAATTTTAGGAATAAACCCAGAATTTGATAGTCACGAGTCAATATTGCCCCAATGAGCATTAAATTGGAAAGTTTAAATATGGCACAGAAAAATGACGTAGACTTGTCTTTTTCATAAGTTATTTACTAGTAAAATTTCAAGACTAGTGCATTCTTAGCGAGTGCTCCCTGAGTTTGGTTTTTACTTTTTATCTCAGATTTAGCAAGCAATGTCAATGAGTGATACCTTAAAAGAAAGAACAATAAACAGCCTGAGTAATCCATGGAGTAATCTATAAACATCTGTAGCTCTCAACCTTGACGCTGGCAAAATTGTCCAATTGGACAGACGCCATTTAATATAAAAAAAAAAAAAAAAACAATAAACAGGCATGTTTCTAAAAATGTTTGAACATGTCAAGGAGTTTTTTTTTTATTTTTTTTTATGGCACAGAAAAATGACTCTGTTCCAACCTAAGACATTTTTAGTAATTTGGAATGCCTCCATTTTGTTTTTGTGGCAAGAAAGACACTTAAATATTTAATTAGGTCCAAAACACATTAAACTATTCGAAATAAAAGATTTGGTTTCCAAATTAACGCGTATTGGGGCAATATTGACTCGTGACTATCAAATTTAACCACCGCTTTAGCCTAATTGGTAGTGACCCTGCCTACGAAGCAAGAGGTCTTGGGTTCAAATCCCGGTAAGGGCATTTATTTGTGTGATGAGCACACGAATATTTGTTCCTGAGTTATGGATGTTTTCTATGTATTTAAGTATTTATTTATCTATATAAGTATGTTTATCGTCGTCTAGTACCCATAGTACAAGCTTTGCTTAGTTTGGGAACTAGGTCGATTTGTGTAAGATTGTCCCCTAATATTTATTTATTATTTTATTTAAATTCTGGGTATTTTCCTAAAATTTCGAAGTCTTCAATTTAAAAAAAAAATATCAAATTTCGGCTAAGATATATATGGCTAAAAATGTTCAAAAATACCTCGGCTATCACCCCCTTAAAGCTTTGCACGTAGCTACCAAACACCCTGTATATTCTTTGTAAAAAAGTGCTTTGGTTTGAACTTTTATGCTGTGAAATGTAATGAATTAATAAATAAATAAATGATCTATCGCAACACGGCCGCGCAGTCGCGGGCCGCGCCCGGCCAGTGTGCGCAAACAATATTTTGTCGGTGGCTGGTAAGCCACGTGTCTGACACGCTCGGGGTCTGTAGATATGAATCAACCTTTATAGATATAGATTTCAGCTGTCTATCCATTACGGTTCTTGAAAACAACCCAGTGACGGACAGATGGACAGTGTAACGACATTAATGGGATTCAGTTTGTCACCCTTCAGATACTGAACTCTAAAAAAATCACATGAAGACTCCACAGGGATAACTATTTTAAATTTTAAAAACCCGCAACTCAATTTGGTCACACATGTGTTTGAAAATAAAGTAAATGCCCACTATGCGTCTAAGATCCCTTTCGCAAATAACGTAAAAGCTGATAACTTTATAACGGCTAAACCAATTTTGATGAAACAGAAAGAATTATCGTCAAGAAAACAGATTTCAAATAAAAAAACTGCGTCCAAATCGTTTCAAGAGCTATGATACCACAGACAGACACACAGACACACACACATAGCGGTCAAACTTATAACCCCCCTCTTTTTGTGTCGGGGTTAAAAACAATGAACGTCACTTTTTTACCCGACTACCGAATGAGGGTTATGGTTTGTGAAACTGACATTTTAATGCCATCAGCCCATCAATAATACACCAATAAGCCGATAGAATTGTGACTTGTGACGCACTTGTGACTCTTCTGGTAACGACCGCTTTAGCCTAGTTGGTAGTGACCCTGCCTACGAAGCAAGAGGTCCCGGGTTCAAATCTCGGTAAGGGCATTTATTTGTGTGATGAGCATGAATATTTGTTCCTGAGTTATGGATGTTTTCTATGTATTTAAGTATTTATTTATCTATATAAGTATGTATATCGTCGTCTAGTACCCATAGTACAAGCTTTGCTTAGTTTGGGACTAGGTCGATTTGTGTAAGATTGTCCCCTAATATTTATTTTTTTATTTATTTTATCGCAGGTGTCCATGGGCGACAGTAATCGTTTGCCATCAGGCGATCCGTTTGCTCGTTTTCCCCCTATACCATAAAAAGAAAAAAATACTATCGAATCGACACATCGATCTTTAGCAATAGTATTACTTATTTTTAGCAATCGGCAGTATCGATAGTATCGCATTTTTTGACGTGATATCGATCGCGTTATACCAAGTTCGATAGCATCGCCTATTTTTCACTATCAAGAGTCGATAGTTTCGATAGGACTATCGATAGTATGACTGATTTTCAAGGTATCCTATTATCTCGCCTCATTTGTTTTTCGTTTAATTCTTATTTCGTCTCATTCTGTATTCGTATTCGTCTTGTTCGCTATCCATCATTATCTTATTCGGTCAAATTCTGTAACTTGTCTCTCTCTTAATAAGTCTTATTCTTGTTTCGTCACGGTCTTCCTTAGACTCATTCGTCGTTCTTCCCATCCGTTTTTTGTCTCATTTATTTACGAACATTTATTTACCAGCATTTGGCAAATAAGTAAATGAGACAAAAAACGAAAGGGTAGAACGATGAATGAGTCCAGGAAGATAAAAGTAAAATGTAAGCTCTGTCCCTTTTTCCTATGACTTAAGAAAAGGAATGAAAAACTGAGGATTGAAAAATTGGCCCTAAGACGTATTTAAGAGAAAGACAAGTTGCAGAATTTGACAAAAAAAATAGTGACGGATAGCGAACAAGACGAAGACGAAACTATGAGACGAAAGAAGAATTAAACGAAAAACGAATGAGGCGAGATAATAGGATACCATTTTCAAGGCCACGATACTATCGTAAGCCTATCGCTACCGCAACAACACTACTCTCATCCAGTTCGCAAGCCTAAAAATTAACGACGATTGTAAAAGATGCCGCCAACTCATAGCTGGGCCTTGGGCGGGTTGCCAAACATTATGTCCACTGCAGCACCCCTTCTTTTTGTTTCAGTGTCAGTTAAAGGTTCCGTGTTCAAATGAAACAAGTGCGAGCCGGACTTGGACATGAAGGGCTCCGTGTACCTCCTTACAATGTTATAAAAACACTTCACTAAAAAATCGCCAAAAATATGAGCACTAAATTGCAAACTTATAGGTAGGTAAACATTCGAACAGCAACCAACTAACTTGCTAAAATAGTTAAATGATTTTCACTTTCGTCTAAGTATACAATACTAGTAGATAGTAAATTTATTGTATAAATCATGATTTCCCATGCATGCAGTTTTTTGTCTTAACTTACATAATTATAACCTAAGTCTGTTCTGAGTGCGCATCCGTCCCTTCCCTCTCAAATATATCTATACTAATATTATAAAGCTGAAGAGTTTGTTTGGTTGAACGCGCTAATCTCAGGAACTACTGCTCCGATTTGAGCGGAGCGGAAGAATGTTTCAAAATCGGGGGTTTTTGAAGCAAAACTTGTATAGGCACGGTTGACTTGGGAGTACGGTGGTGAATGTGAACGCGGATGTGCTGGGGGGGGTTGCGGTGAGGAGGAGTGCGGGGGGAGCGGGGATTGCGGTGCGGGGGGCGGGGGGGTTGTGGGGGGGGGGGGTATTTTTTTTATATCGAGGAACTAAGGAGAGCCATAATTGATGAACAAGCAAATTGGATAAAAAAAATAAGCTGCCCAAATTACTAATTCCACGCGGACGGAGTCGCGGGCAAAAGCTAGTCTTTCATAAAATATCTTTTAATCACGCTTTTAATTTTTTTACTGTTATTACTTTCTAGTTTATCGCAATTGACAACAGTAAATTGTTTAATAGTTGGGGAAGGATGCACTTCCAGACTCTTCTGCCATACTCATTACATTTTTTATACCGTAAACGGGGTTACTCTAAAATGCGGGGCTACTTTGGAAAACAGTTTTTACGCCGTGTCCTTATTTTTTAGACCATCAATGGCAGTGAAATAACTACCTAAATAAATTACCTATCTTTTTACGTCATTTGCTCAATCGAGCTATGAATATTTTCGTTTTTATAACCATTCTATCTATCAAAGTAGCCCTAAAATTTCCTAAAGTAACCCCAGTTTACCGGTACTACCTACTCATTATTCATACTCATTATTTTTTAAAGTTGTTTTAATGAACTTGGAAATAAAATAGTGCTCGGTCATGCGCATAATTGGATAAGGCAAAAATAACTAAACGTTACCACGTTGGCCGATTTTTTTTTTCAGTGTAAATTAAATAAAGTACTTAATTTAGTTAATTCTCAGTTCAAGCGCAAAAATAACAAATCATGATTTTTCTGACCTTCTAATATTTGATCTGTGGCTCCTATTGACATGGCGATAAGACTCAAAATTGCAAAAAAAACACAATATCGAAGGCATTAAAAACTCGATTTCGACATTTTGGGATCTGGTGACTTTTCGCTCTTCGGGGACGATAATACCTCTAAACCTAACTAGGGTAGTATCACCCATTCACTGTTATTCCTACCCCAAATGAATAACCTAAAGCCGGAGTCGTTCAGAAACTTTGCGATAAGGTGCGCGTGTGTGAGTGTCAGGCCTCGATAACGCGGCAAGTCACAGAGAGGGCCGCCCGCGCACAGCGCTCAACCGAGCGTTTTAGAGCGCACTCAGACAGTTCTGTGTTTTGACCGCTCGAGAGTTCCAGTCGCCTGCCTGTGTGCGTTATCGTAAGAGACTCAGTACATTTGAAAGAACGCAGAACTCTGAAAGTGGAAGTTGGAACTCCAGACCGCTCTCTGTCTGAGTGCGCTCGTACCTTGTCACACAGTAGTGTTCTCTCGCACCTCTAGATGGCGCTGTTTTAAAAAATAGTGTATGAAATTTAATTACTATAGTCTTATGGAATATTGTTGTTATTTTTATTTAGATTTTCTAGTATTTTGGTATGACATGTATGTAATAATTATTAATTCTGAAATGTTAAATTTTGTATCTATTGCCTAATGTCTTTTCATATAAGTACTTACATTAATATTTTGCATGCCTGATATAGGTGAAATGTGTGAAACTATTTTTCTGTACACTGTGACCTACTGTACCACATTTTAAGCATAATAAAGATTGATTTGATTTGATTTAATTTATTTCTCGAATGACTGCTAGATGGCGCTTGTAGCGCATTCTATTAAACACACTTTTTTCCTAAATTCAATTAATTTCCTCCATTAGGCTTATTAAAAAAAAAAAAAAAACAAAAAATATTAATGGTGATTGCGCAGCAGTTTTGAATAAGCATATTCATCATCATCATTTCAGCCGTAGGACGCCCACTGCTGGACGCCCAATCGTTACGGTTGGAAGCAACTTGCACCCACCCTGAACCTGCGGCCTTCACCTAACCGTCCGTCTATCTCGTTGGTGTACGTCCCACGCTGAGCTTACCAGTCCGTGGTCTCCATTCGAGAACTTTTGGGCCCCAACGGCCATCTGTACATATTGAGAATTGATAATTACCTGAAATATAAATCCGATCCATATAACTTTGCCATAGACAAATTCTGCATTGTCTGTGTTTTTTAACCTTCTCAATGCCAACGGCGGTTATATGCGTCACAAAGTTCAACGAAGTAATCTTCACGCAATGATATATGGTTCAAAAATAGCATAAAAGACGTATAATACCTTGACTAATTAATAATAATAATAATAGTACATTACTGCAGAGGCGGTGAACGATGATGGACGAGATTTGGGGTATACGGCCGAGTCGTAGACGAGGCTGGATAAAACGAGTCCAGCAATCCCTCTTCCGGCCGAGGATTGTATAGAGCTTTTCTCAAACATGCATCATCATCATCATCATCATCCATCCATCCATCCATCCATCCAACCATCCATCCATCCGTCCATCCATCCATCCATCCATCCATCCATCCATCCATCCATCCATCCATACATCCATCCATACATCCATCCATACATCCATCCATACATTCATCCATACATCCATCCATACATCCATCCATCCATCCATACATCCATCCATACATACATCCATCCATCCATCCATCCATCCATCCATCCATACATCCATCCATACATCCATCCATACATCCATCCACACATCCACCCATACATCCATCCATACATCCATCCATCCATACATCCATCCATACAACCATACATCCATACATCCATCCATACATCCATACATCCATCCATACATCCATCCATCCATCACCAGTAGTTTGGGCGGTTTTGTAGAAATAAAAGAAGATTGTTTTTTTTTTTTAATGTCGTAATTTGGCTGTATGTAATTTTTCCTTTGTCAGTTTAATGTTAGTAAGCAAATTTAAAAAGTTACAGCAGCGGACAATAATGGTTTTTCATACTTACTTTTATGGCCTAGGCCAAGAAGTAATGTAGGGAGCCATAAACAACAAACTTCATGGCTTCATTTCGTGGCATTAACGCATACATTTCAAAGCATGTTTGAGAAATAATGATTTATTTCTCAAAAACACTTTTTACATAAGGGTAGTTGTCCATCAGACTCCAAACTAGGCTAAGCCAGTATCTTGGTAGTCTGCTAGTGCGGATAAACAAGATTTACATTAGTGTTAAGTAAAATAAAGTAAGAAAATTAAATAACATGACTAATTGTTGAACATGTTTAACATGTAATTGAAAGTTTGTTTCTAAAAAATCACTCTTAATTTTTTTTTAATGCATTTACTTACATAATACCTATATCCTTATTTGAAATTACCACGAGCATTAAGGTGAATAAAAACATCGTGAGATCAGCTCACACCTGCAATTTAATAGTATGCGTGAAGTTCCGAATCCCCACTGGTTCCGCGCGGGAACTACACGGCCCAAGTCCTCTCATTCTGCGAGGTATGTGCCCTGCAGTAGGACGCACTAGGCTGGGGTGATGAAGATATAGAGCTCACAGGGTCACTAGTTTATTCTATTCACTAAGAAATTCCAACGAAAGATTGAAGAATTTCGTATCGTGCATAAGTTGAAACGCTTGTTGGCGCGCGGCCAAAGAGCATTTTGTTAGAACGTCATAAAATAACAAATTAAATTAAGACGCCATTTTATTCATAAGTGTCACAATTTCATGTAAAAGTGCTCGAGAATGGCAACAAACCTATTAATGAACTGAAACAATTACTTTGCTCACCCGCGACCTTACGATAGTTACGTTTATGTAAGAAATGCGTGTTCATGCACTTACCCTAACCTTTAATAACCTAAATTAACCTATTAATATTATAAATATTAAAGTTTGTGGGTGTGTTTGATACTTCTTAACGCTGTAATGGCTGAACGGATTTGAATAATTAATATTTTATGTAAATACAGTCTGGAACTCCGCTCCGCATTACTTTCTCGCTCCGCTCCGCTATCTAGCTCCACGTCTGTGGACAGACACAGTCCCAACTCTGCTCCACGTTACCCCCTCGCTTTTCTCCGCATTACCCCCCAACTCCGTTCCACATTACCCCCTCGCTTTTCTCTGCATTACCCCCCAACTCCGCTCCACCTTACCCCCTCGCTTTTCTCCGCATTACCCCAAACTCCGCTCCACATTATCCCCTAACCAGTGCCCAGCGCTGGTTTTTAACCAGCGACGACGCTGAGCCGGGACCATTTTATAACAGCATTACGGTTAAAAGGCAAATTGAAAATAATGTAAATGACCATTTCCTTGCCAATTGGGATGACTATTTTTTTGCAATGTATAGTAAATCGAAAACCATTTCGAGATCAATGCTTTTTAACTCGTTTTCTGTAGTTATTTAATTTTAATATTAAATAATGTATTTATTATATGACAAATAAGTAATGACCTTCATTTGACATTGGAGTAAATTGCGTGACCGGTCCAAGTCGTACTTTATTCTGTGTGGTTAGAATTCTTCACAGTTTACGCGTGGATTATACTACGGAGTTTGATTTGGACTCGCTGTCTGACATCTAGCACTTTGACAGTGCCAGTAAAGTGACACTAGTTACGGTGTACCACTACGCAAAAAATAATTAAAGGGTTTGCCTTATCGTACGCATTTAGATAGATAGATAGAAATTTGGCAGTGTGGGAGCTCTCAATTATAATCTGACGTCATCAACCAAAATAGTTTTAATTTTGAAAAAAGTAGAGAACTAAAAGACAAGATATTGAAATTAATTCTTGTAATTGATTTTTTTATTCAAAAAAAAACATAAAAACCACTGGTAATTTTTTTAGACATTCCCAATTGTTACATATTTGCTGTGACTTATTTTTCAAAAGTGTTATTCAATCAAATAAACGCGCGAAGATCGGTTACCTTCTTTCTTATGCTATAAAAAACGAAGTATAGATGCCCGGCAACCCGCGCGGTTTCTCCGAGTGAACGGGCGGCTGGCTCCGGGGCCGGATTACCGGCTGGAAAAATAGATTCACACCTGCGGGGGCGTCCCAGCGCCGGCCTCTAATCTGGGGAGGACGCCGCAACTAAAAGGGCCCCTTTAAAATTAAACCAAACATATCGTATTGAGTTTCCAGTTAAAATATTACGCTCTAAACCAAAAGTCTTCGAACTGTTTAGACTCGTACTCTTAATTCTTCGGTTTTAGTTGGACCAGCGGATCTTTAGTTTCTTCATCTAAGTAACCATGTCATGTCACCGATTTTAGTGAAAAATAAAATTGCTTTCATAGATTTCGTAAAAAATCTTACTTAGTTCGGGAATCGAACCCGGTCATATTAAAGAAAAATATTTACATTCCAGTCCCTGTACCCGTGTATTGGTAACCAAATCAAGATCAATGACCCAGTTCTCGTGCTCGGATTGACTTTAAATATGATATACATTGTGTAGATAGAATGCATCTATAAAAATACAGGTAACAAAAGTACAGACACCAAAAAACAAGAACTTCATCATAATGTTTTATAGTTACAGACTTGCCCATACTGGCTGAAAGAGGTAACGAAAAGCAAAACGAAGTGATTGAAAAACAAAAAGACTGTTGAATCAAGTCACCAAACTGAAGGCGTTTTTGGCTGTGAAACGTGAACGGATGCCAAGAGGAAGAGCGGTCGCCAACAGCGGCGCCCGCGGGGGGGAGGGGAAGGGGGCGTCCACTGGACACCATAAACACAAACACACTTTATTTTTATTAGGCGCCAGTTGTCAGTGAGACAAAACCAAAAAAATAAGTTGGTGCGTGATTTAATTTATAAGAGGATGTTTATTTAATTTATTGAATCAGGCCTTACTTTGCGGAGGTCCATATTAATGAACTGAAACAATTACTTTGCTCACCCGCGACCTTACGATAGCTACGTTTATGAAAGAAAAAAACGTAACTATCGTAAGGTCGCGGGTGAGCAAAGTAATTGTTTCAGTTCAGATGTTTATTTGCAGAATAATTGTGAAATTAATTTTTAACATGAGGACCATAGGGGGTAAACAAGAAAATATTTCAGCCAGTCGACGACTCTCTTTGAGTTGTTGATATTTATGGGCTGTGGTCTGTGGTGATCATTTCCCATCAGATGACCCGTTTGCTCGTTTGTCTCCCTCTCATAATAATAAAAAAGTAGTTTTATTTCAACTAAAAGTTAAAAAAAAGTGAAGATAAGTGAAGTTATTTCTTTCCTTTTGGATTTGTTTGTGTTAGACTTACGATTTGAACTGAGGCTTTTGAAGACCTGTATGTTTCGGTCAGCGAAAGAAACAAAACTTGTCTCTCCTGTGGGCATACAATTAGCGACTCCGAGTCAGCAAACATAAAGCCGAGTTTAGACCTGCAAGAAAAATCGTGCAAGTTGCATCAGATTGCGGCGCTCGATGGAGCGCTTCAATCTCGGTCGCTTTACGGCCTCGCAATGTAATGCAACTTGCACGACTTTTCTTGCTGGTCTAAATTCTGCTTCAGATTTGATTTGCCCCGCACGCCGATGTAGATTTGACTAAAAAAATACCTGGACAAATATCTGGATAAATATCAGGACATGGCAAAAGTTAAGGGTCTATAGCCAACTATAGACCCTTAACTTTTGCCATGTCCAGAGGAGAGACGCGAACAAGAAAATGTGTATGAATAAATAACTACGATTTTAATTGTCTTTAATTTACACACCGAAGAATGATACAGTCACACGGTCATCGTCGTCATAATTTCAGCCGAAAGACGTCCACTGGCCCATCGGCCGTCAGTTCTACGAGCGATGTGCCCTGCCCACTGCCACTTGAGTCTAGCGATTCTTCGAGCTATGTCGGACTTTAGTTCTTGCGCGTAAGAGAATTATAGACATCTGTGCGAGAAGAAGATAACCATCATATCTGCTCTGTCTATCTAGCACAGAGAAATAATAATTTTATTAATGTTGTGTTGCTAACTGTTAGCAACATAACATTAATGTGAATTGTACGTGATATTTATTCATTTTATTTAATTACATCATCTGTTCAACTGTTACAGTATTGATGTCATCATCATTAATTTAAGAGCTTAGCTCTTGTCGGTGGAGTAATCGCCACTCTTTTCGGTTCTCTGCCAGCGTTTTCAGCTCCTGATACGACATGACATTGACTTTTTCCTTGGCTTGGTCTATAAATGACCGTCTCGGTCTTCCCCTGCCTCGCCTGCCTTCTATTTGCTCTTCCAAAATAGTTTTTATGTAACTGTCATGTCGTATCAGATGCCCCAGCATATTCCCTCTCCTATTTTCAATCGTCCTTAACAGCCGCCTTTCCTCTTCCACCAACTCTAAAACCTCCTCATTAGTTCTCCTTTCAGTCCAGCTAATCCCCTCCATTCTCCGCCAGCCAGCAGTATTGATGTAATTAAATAAAATGAATAAATATCACGTACAATTCACATCAATTGATCTAGTCCCAAAGTAAGCAAAGCTTGCACTATGGGTACTAGACAACGGATAAAAATACTTATAACATGTAGATAAATACATACTTAAATACATATTAAACACCCAAGACTTCACACAAACATTCGTGTTTCGTGTTCGTGTTTTTCACACAAATATCTGCAACCCGGGACCTCAAGCTTCGTAGTCAGGTTCTCTAACAACTAGGCTATCCGGTCGTCTAATTGTAATTTTGTTGTTGTTGCAGAGCACTACCACATCTTCGTGGGCGACCTGAGTCCCGAGATCGAGACACAGAGCTTGCGCGACGCCTTCGCGCCCTTCGGGGAGATCTCGTGAGTACCCCGCCTCTCCCCGTTACCGTCATCATCGCCATCATCATCATCATCATCATGATGATGATTATAATGATGAAGATGATGATGATTATGATGATGATGATGTGATTCAGTTCACTTTGAAGTTTGAAGGAGAGTTGCTCCTTCAAACTTCAAATTGAACTGAATCACACAGTCATATCACGCGCAACGATATCGCCGCCAACGACAACAACAAACGCAACGATTCAACGATTGCAACGATGTTTTGCGTGATGTGTCGTTTTCGTCGTGAGCGCGCAGCAAAATCGTTGCCCCTATGGGGCTTGGACGCCATGTATTATCAAACCGCAATCAGAATGGGACTGTCAGAACTGTCATTTCATACATATTTTGTCGTAAGCATATAGAATTACTGCCAAATGCAATCCCTTTCTAATTGCAGGCGAACAATACAGTCAAGGAAACTGAATCACGTACCAGGGTGAACCCTTTTCATTGCAAATGAAATGTTGACATTCCATAATACATCTGCCAAAGAAATCATCCTGAAATCGGTTGTGAAAAGGTTCCACCCTGATACGCGATTCATTTTTCTTGACTGTACAAAAACTAAAGTGGGAAAAATAGATGTTAGCTGATGCACCTAAGTGTACATCATGGCGTCCCAGCCCTATAGACGCGGCGAACTCGCTGCGCGCTCGTGTCAAAAACGTAATACATCATTTACACTCTCGCCTCGTACCTCGTCTCGTGTTTCGTCTCGTGTCTCGGCTCGGCGTCTCGCTGCGGACGCGAGCGTTGTGAATCATGAGATGAGCGCGAGACGAACCGCGAGCGTCTATTTATACTCCCCTCTCGTTGCTCGGCTCACAGTTCGTCTCGCCACTCATACGCGAGTGTAAATGAGCTATTACGCATTCACGGCAAAATGTCACACGCTATGCGCTCGCTTCGTACTTAATACGTTCGCAAATCACCAGTCAGTATGATATGGGTCTTAGCCGTGGAGTGTTGAGTACACAGCAATACACAGAAACACCGCCTTCAAAAGTAAAGTTACTGTATAGATAATTGGCAATCAGGAAGAAAGCTCAAAATGAAATTTTAATTCATGCCCTCCCTCTCACGGGCTGACAGCTGAACAAAATGCTCTTATCGGCCAACGTAAACATTTTTACTGCGCACATTAAACATTTATGTCCACGGAGGGCAGGCCTCTACGAAATACGAATTTCGAACTTCGTATCATGCCGTCCCGTTTCCGCTAATGGTATTGAATACAAAAGTGAAAAAGATTGCACCATACGAACTACGGATTTCGAATTTCGTAGTAGCCTGTTTGAGACGGCTGCCCACGAACGAACGGGATGGCGGAGTGGCTATATCGGAAGTTATTGGAATGCACGCTGTTCGTGGAATTGGCGATGTTATTCGCTGTAAACCTTAGTGTTTATGCGTTGATGCTATCTCGATTTTAATTTGATGGCAAGGGCGAGTGAGTACGAAGTCGTCGTCAGTCAGATCAACCCCTAGGGCGTAGATTATAATAACTATAACCCTACTAGTATTATAACCTAGTTGTCCTAGCGAACTTCATGCCGCCTAAACATTAAATTCACAATAATTTCGAAATTTACAGCAACCATAATTAAAAAACCTTTTCTAGATTTTATGAGTCTAATTACATTTTCGTTGGGGAATATTATTAATACAATGGTTACACGTCCATTTTGGCGTCAGTTCACTCCATCATTCTGGTTTTCTGTCATTCACAACGGATAGACGAATCTGATACGAACGAAGTATTGGAATTTTCATTAGTCTGCCATTCAGTCCGTCAGTCCGAGAGGGTTACAAACACGATCATTCTTTTGTCATTCTGAGCAGAATGATGGACTGAACTGACGCCAGAGTGAACGTGTAACCGTTGTCCTTCATTCTACTGTTAGGGCCACTCTCTTGTTGCGGAGGGTTACCATTTTGTGGGTGATTTGTTTGATGGGGTTATTGTTGTTGCAGGGACTGCCGCGTAGTGCGCGACCCACAGACTCTCAAGTCCAAGGGCTATGGCTTCGTGTCCTTCCTCAAAAAATCTGTGAGTATCATCATCATCGTTAACCATAATACGTCCACTGCTGGGCATGTCTCCTTAAGGCGCAAGCCACACAGAAGGCACGTGGGGTGGAGGCACGTTGCAGTCGCAGCGCTTGAATCAGCTTTCATGCTATATGTATAGAAGCGTCGCAATCCAAAGCAGACGGAAGAGACAAGGCCGCGTCTCCGCCTCTTAGTATGAAAACTGATACAAGGGGCGCCGCGACTGTGACGTGCCCCACGACTCTTGTGTGTGGCTTGCGCCTACAGAACGCTACTTGCGCCGCCCGCATCTGACTCCAGCGACCTACACCTTGGCGAAAAATCGTGCAAATTGCATTATATACCAGCCTATACATACGTCCCACTGCAGGGCATAGCTAGGCCTCCTCTCAGAATGAGACAGCTTGGACCGTAGTTCCCACGTGGACTCGTGGTGGATTAGGAACTTACACGCATCATTAAATTACTTCGCAGGAGTAGGCAGGGTGTTTTCCTTCATCGTAAAGCTGCTAACTTTCTCAAATAAATTCATAGTGGTGGGCTTTCGGGCTCTCAAGCAGAAGGTCGTGGGTGTAAGCTCAGGCTTGCACCTCTCTGTATGTATTGTGTATCATCATCATCATCATTATCATTTTAGCCGAAAGACGTCCACTGCTGAAATTAGGCATCCCCAAAAGCTCGCCAAACAGATCCGCATCCAACGTCATCGTCGATCCGTGTTGTTGGAGGTCTACCTACACTGCGTCTTCAGGTCCGAGGACGCCACTCGAGAACCTTTTGGCCCCATCGGCGATCGGTATTGTGCATGTAATAATGATGTTGCATTCCTGTAGGAGGCGGAGTCCGCGATCACGGCGATGAACGGGCAGTGGCTCGGCTCACGCTCCATCCGCACCAACTGGGCCACGCGCAAGCCGCCCGCGCCCAAGAACGAGCGTGAGTAGCCCACACTTGCCCACACATTAGCAACACTTGGCCACATATGCCCACATATACGAAAATGTGCCCACATTTGCCCACACTTGTCTAAAACAGTCCATATTTGCCCAAACCTGCCCACACTTACCCATACATGGCCTCACATTATATGCCAAATGTGCTCACATTTACAAACACTTATCTACGTATGCGCACATACTAAAATGTGCCCGCATTTGCCGACACTTGTCTAAACTAGTCCACATCGGCCTAAACTTGTCCACACTTGCTCACACATGCCCATACCTGTAAATGTAGTTCGGAACGAAACCTACCTACAAACCGGAAGCATGTATGGCAACACATGATCAGTCTCATCGTATTTGAACCATCAAATCATGACAAATTACCTAGGCAAAGATTAGCTATGCCATGACTATTGCACTGAATATCAACAATTTCAATCATTTCGATATTGTAAATTTTAATGCTCCACACAACCTTTAAGTGTATTAGTTCTCACTACAACAATAATTTCAACGTTACAAAGTCTAAGTCAAAGTCTAAAAACATCAATTTAGGCTTCAATTCCTACGAACGACTCCTATGAACGTCGAAGAATCTACCACCGGTTCGGAAAAACCCTGTTGCAAGAAACTCAACAAGGTAGATAATTTTTTCAAACAGATCTACTTACATTGTTATTAAATGACATACATCTAAATACAACTTTTTTTTTAACACAGTATATACGCTATTTGAGACTAGAGATCGCCAATGCGGATCGGAATTATTTTCAAACATCCCTGTCCATGATATAGTCATTAATTTTATAGTACGCGTTAGATACTTAGTCTGTCTTATGTTTGACCACAATTACGCTTGCCCATCCCAGGCCCATTAAGTCTAGATTTAAGACGGTCAGATTGTAACGATCAGGGACTACGGGACTAAAGACGCAATTTTAAACAGAAGTACCTACCTAATCGCATTCACGCGTTTTCGTGGAGATAAGACCAAACGACTGTTCGTCGTTGAAAACCCCCACATAACAAATTTTATTCGAAATCGTTAGCCCCGTTACCGAGATCCCCGAAATAAATATACACAATGATTTTAATCGGTGATCAGGAACCAATTTTTCTTGATCAGTATTCGGTGGCGATCACGTTTGAGTCGCAGTTAAGTAAATAAAACATTACGTCTATTTTTGTAAAAAGTAATTATTTGGAAAATCACTTGATTGCAAGGAAATTAATTAGCAACATTGAAAGTAAAATTTACAATCTCTTATTTTTCATGCATTAAAATTTATATAATAATTTAGGTACCAGATTTGCCTAGTTGTATTAATTTGGTAATGTAAAACACCAGTTAATGTCAATTATCTAATATTCTATAAAAATATTTTGTAGTTATAAGTATATGATTTTGTACAGAATAAATATCTGGATTGAAACACCAGTTATTATAGCAAACAAGATACTTTTGTTTTATAAACAAGATACTTTTCTACACTAATATTATAAAGAGGAAAGATTTGTACCTATTTTTATATGTTTGTAATGAATAGGCTCAAAAAGTACTGGGCCGATTTAAAAAATTCTTTCACCAATAGAATGCTACATTCTTCCAATTTGACATAGGCTACATTTCATTTTAAAAAAAATTAGGGATCCTTGGTAAAATTTGAACAATGTAACCGAAGGTGTAGAAAAATGAGTCTTAAAATGTCTTTCGTCGAATGCGCTGCCGAAACTATTAGCGATAGACTTAAAGGAAACCAGAGTTTGGCAGTGGAAAATGGTTAAATATAATATATGTTCAACGGTAAAAGTTTAGGAGAAGACAGAGGTGACAGCAGACAGTAAAGAATGGAAAAACAATATTCAAAAATACAAATCATACACATGGCCAGGGTGTTTGATATTATTAAAATAAACAAGAAGGTTTAACAGATAGAACAAAATAATGTACAACAATATTGAAGAACATCATAATGTCTACAAAAAACTCCGCAGTAGCATATGTCCAACTATTGTAGTTATGTCACTACAACAACTTTTTTCATTTTAAACATTAATGAAAATGCTAACCAATGTATAATATAGTTGTACCCGTGCGAAGCCGGGGCGGGTCGCTAGTGTTTTATAAATTTCTAATGTTGGTGGCTGTTTGCGCCTAAAGAAAAAACCATTTTATATAGCATTCTCTCGAGATAAAGAACAACTTTACGAGCATGAGAAGTGAAAAAGTAATTAGTATGGAGAGAAGATAGATACATGCAAATGTTAAGCTCCGCCAAATCTGAATTGGATTCGCGCGACGCGATGTCGGTACAGACGTCAAAACAACAAGAAACTGTTAGCTAAAATAAAGAACCTCTGCCCGCGGGCCCCCGATAATAAGCGCACAAAGGAACCCTATTTAGATATTCAGAGGGCGGAAGATTAAAGAATTATGTACATTTGGGCGAATGAGGAAATTATGTCGTGATATTAGAACGGTGGCTTTGGCGCCTCGCGTTCACCCGGCTCTGCTTACGAATTTCATTCTGTTCTTCATCGTCATTTCAGCCGAAAGACGTCCACTGCTGAACATAGGCTGCTGGAGGTATCACATGTTCTGCTGCAATGGCGGCAAAACATGTGATACCTCCTGCTGTTATAATATCTTATTACCTACCGTGTTCTTAGTGAATAAAATTTTTGATTTAGTCACTGTGTATGAGCGAGAAGCGATTAGAGCTAGAAACTAGAGACGAGTTGGCGAGCAGCAAGAAGCGTGTAGTTCCGATAATTTTGTAGCTCACCTGATGGCCAAACCGTTTAACTGAGTCATCGCCCGCGGGGTACAGAGGCGCGGGGGTAGACGACAAAGGGGGCCGAAGAGGTGCGGGCGGCAGGCACACGAGGCGCGCTCGCCGCCCGCACCTCTCCCGGCCTTCTTTGTCGTCATACCCCCAGCCCCTATATCACAGAATATAGTATAATAGTACTAACGTACAGAATGGAAACGCTCCGCCCCGCACCGATTCGAGTTACCCCTCCCCCCAAGGCGCCGATTGCATGTGGCCGGCTGTTCACCGTGGTCCGTGGCCGCACGGCACTAAACTTTTGCGAAATGGGAATATGTATATTGTGCATTGTATGGGTGTTTGGCATCAACCAAAGACAAGGAAAGGAGTTTTTTTCGATTTCCGAAGGACGAAAGAAGGTAGATAACCAACTTTAATTAGCAACATGTAACATTAGTAACTAGGGAAAGTAGGTTTAAAAGTTTGTTACCTATAATGTATAAATAGACGTCTTATATTAGTAGGTAGGTATTAGTAAAATTAATTTGTTAATTATTTCCTATCAATATCTACAATTACATTCTCTAATTGTCTTTACAAAATGAATTAGGTATACACTCATTCACTTATTTTTAAACACTTAATTTAGACACACGATAAGTTTAATTATAAGTACTACGATAATTAGATTACCTACTCATTTTATTTTACATTACAACGTTGCTCGCGCTCAAGGAACGGCGCGGCATTCGGGTCCATATTGGGTTCGCTAAATTTCATCACCCGAAATTGATTTTCCTAACGATTTGTACTCCTAATGATCACTGTTCCTAAAATTTTGTTTCCTAAAGTTTTCGTTCCTACAATTTATTTTACTATTAACGTAGTCTATAACACTCAGTTTTCCGAAAATTGATTTTCCTATTGATTTGTACTCCTAATTATCACTGTTCCTAAAATTTTATTTCCTAAAGTTTTCGTTCCTACAAGTTATTTTACTATTAACGTAGTCCATAACACTCAGTTTTCCGAAAATTTTAAGTAATAACTTCACTGTTGAAATTTATCAAACAAATTAGATTATCCGGGTGGTCATAAAAAAAATAACTAACACCAAAGGTTAATGCGGGAGCTGCGCTGCGCTACGCTCCCGCATTAGCCTTTGAACCTAACCATACCAAGTCGCTTCCACTCCGCAAGGTCTTGCTCGCTCGCTTCGCTCGCTCGCTGGCTTCAATCTCTATCATTGGAGTCAGCGAGCGAGCGAGCAAGACCTATCAGGGCAGAAGCAACTCGGTTTATTGCAACGGACATTATGAAGTTTAATGTATAATAATGTTCAATTTTATGAATAAAAACAAATCTACATAAAAAAGATATGATGATGAATAATAGTGTAAAAGATGGTTATGTTGAGAAAATATAGGAAAACAAATAGTAGTAGGATAGATGTTTATTGCAACGGACATTATGAAGTTGAATGATTAGGAATTCAGAACGTTAGGAACAGAGTAGTTATGAGTAGTGATTATTATGATGTAAATTTTTAGGAACAACATTTTCGGACTTCCGATAATCGACATTGAAAAATTAGTTCAACTTTGGCGCACCCGCGGCATTCACTTTCCGCAGCTATCTCTTTCTATCTCTTTTTGCGATAGTCAGCCCTGTGCATCTTACGCACACATTGACGCGTGTACAGACGTCGTCGTGCTTGTGTGGATTCAGGAACGCGTGTTTTATGCGTCGTGTCCGCCGTGTGCCTATACCGCGCGCACGAGGACTCGACTAAACGGTTTAGCTGGGTATACTATAAGCGAGTGTTCCAGTCCATACGAGCACTCAAAGCCACGCTGTATAGTAGAATGGTGGCTGGTTAGGTTGAACAAATACAATGGTGTTTGCGATTCCGAAAACGCACTAGGTCCGCGTGGAGCCTAACCGCCCGGCCACGACTTCGCGCGTTTGGCGGTGCGGCAAGCGTTTTCTGTGTCCATTGCGCGGCCGAGACACTCGCCGTACAGTGGTTACCTGGCGGCACACGCAAAGAACTGATAAAAGGCTTGCCGCGCCGCCAAACGCGCGAAGTCGGTGGGTTGGTGGGACGGGGGCGCGTTGCAGACGTGGCACCCCTTGAAACAGTTTTCATACTAAATGTATAGAAGCGTCGCGATCCAAAGCAGACTGCGACAGACCCCGTCCCACGTCTCTTTTGCATAGCTTGCGTCTAAGCTCCTCTAAGTTCCCTGCAGCGCCATGTACAAGCTGGGATGTAGCTGGAGCGCATCAGAGGCGGCGCGCGCCGTAATCCGCGGGGATTATGAACTTAATCAGCGCCGATGTGCCTCCCGCTGTTAAAGGCATTAACTCAGCGTGTACAGCAGTACACGTTTGGTCTAACAGCGCTTCCCAAACGGTGGGTCGTGACAGGGGTTACCAATCGTCCCATTTCTGAAGTCCTAGACTAGAGCATGCGTCCCGCAAAAAACCCCACCCCAGTGCGATTTATTCCCGACAGGTATAGCGAGATTGTTGATTGAATGGAAGAGGGTGTTAGAAGTGAGTGTATGGTCAATCGGCAAGATGGTAATGTAATTTGAATACAATTATGTTCAACTGCTATAACGCCTTGGCCTTTGCTGCGAAGTTATATGTTAAGTTGTGACAAATAAATAAAGAAAACGTCCGCGCGGGACGCCGATTGTCCCGTTTTCTGGCTAGACTAGATTATAAGATAAATAAACGTTAATACGAGTATACCACTATATTTTCACCTCTCCCTCTATCAATGCGCACACGTTCTTTCATGACGGGTAGACAGTAAAATAACTGGACCAAGGCATATTAAAGTTTGTGAAGCACTGGCCAAGAGCTTCTGAGAATTTAATTCTTTAGGAAAGGTTACTAAGATTCGAGATATGCTTTTGAGTGCCTCTTCTGTATCAGGGGGAAGGGAGGTAACAGGCAGCGCGTAAGCGGAAAAGGGGTTAATACACCACTAGGACTATACCATAGCCTGTAATAGTGATTTGGCGTATCGTCTCTCAGGTTGAGGATCGTGGGTTCAAACTTTCAAACTCGGGCAACCTCAGATTTTTCGGAATTCTTTTTTATATTATTATTATGATAAGGGGCAAACAAGCAGGCGAGTCACCTGATGGAAATCAATAACCCCCATGGATGCCTACAACATAAGTTAAGTTGCAGATGCATTACCAGCCCTTTGAGAAAACAGTAGGCTCGTATTCATGTGAAATCTAAATTGTATTTGAAGTTCATCGTGATAATTGGGATGTACCAAAAAAAAATAACCTATAGTTTTTATATTTTTTTTGGAAAGAATAGGATATTTTAAGATACCATTTTCATCGATTTTGAATTTGGTTGAGTATTTAATTTTTAATATTTTTTTTAAGAAATACGTTGGATGACGTCACAGTGAGAGAGCCACGTTCCATTGCCTACAAAAATTCAAGCCGTAAATAACACAATCTGTGGCACTACTGATTTGTCTTGTCACTGTCAAATAATACAAGCACGGCTTAGGGTCCTAAATGAACCATGACAAATAGTTTTATTTATTTATCTTCTTTTAGCTTCGATTATTCCTGTTTGTTTAATGGTGTGATAGTAAATAGATATTTTTTACTTAAATCTGATATTTAAATTCTTTCATATTTACTTGTAACGTAGTAATTTAATAATTAAATTTGGAAAAATACATTGCGAGTATTGTATACATTTCGGACTTTATGATAAATGACAACTGTTTAAAGCCAGGTGCACATCATGTGATTAAAGTTCTGTCTTTGTCACTCTTTGCTATTATAAGCAGGACAGCAACATTTCAAACTGTCAATTTGCTTTAGAGTGTAGACCTGCTTTATATCTGCCTATGTGACGATTCACTGCAGGGGTCAAATGAAGGTCATTACTTAAATTTTCTTTATTTAATTAAGTTTATCATATTTCTGGAATCTGATTTCTGAAAACGATTCACAATGCCTATTTCTCCAAACGGTTTTCGATTTATTATACGTTGTCAAAAATTGGGACATCCCAATTCGGGGAAGCAATTCTATGGTGTGTGTGAAGTTCCTAATACGGGGACCGCATGGGAAATATCGCCTAAACCCTCTGATTCTGAAAGGAGGCCTGTGCTTTGCTATTTGACGTATGATTAGATTAGATTAGATTATTTATTCCTTCAATATAAGATGACATCATAAATTGTACGAAGTCAAGTCACGCGAATTTATATTGAAGTCGCCAAAAGCACACAAATTAAATAAAATCAATGAATCAAATGGATGTCACAAAATGTTAAACTTGAATAAAATAATAAATAACAATAAAACAATTACAATTAAATTTTTTCTCCTCTCAGGATCGTCATAGTTAAAATAAAAATAAATAAATAAAACTTTAATAAGAATAATAATGTCACAAACAGGGATCAACCTATTGAAATACATGTCAAATGTATACCTATTAATGTGTTTTTGACATGTATACCTATTAAAATAAGTATACATGTCAAAAACTATAATTCAATGTCTGCAAGCAAACTCACTAACAGAGTATAATGGTTTATCCAACAATATGTACTATAGGTCCTGTGTGTGGTAATAGTTATGAATCTTGCGGGAGGTGAAGGGAGGAGACGTCCACTGCTGAACATTCATAGTTCAGCAGTGGACGTTTTTTGGCTGAAATGATGACTGATCTTGTTGGAGGCCCCCACACCGCATCTTCCGGTCCGTGGACGCCACTCAAGAACCTTTTTGCTCCATCGGCCATCAGTTCTACGACGAGCGCTGCCCACTGCCACTTTAGTCTGGCGAATCTTCAAGCTATGTCCGTGACTTTAGTTCTTGCACAGATTTCATCATTTCTAATGTGATCTCGCAGAGAAACTCCGAGCATAGCCCTCTCCATCGCACTATTTACGTACGGGTCAAATCATGCAAGTTGAATTTGACCCAATTCCTCTGACCGGTTTCACTTTGGTATATTTATGCTAGGTGGATGACAATGCACGTACAGTCAATAAAGAGTACATAACAGTCAGCGAAAAAGCTTGCATTAAAAATGATTTGTTGAACAAAAACTTATGTTATTGTGGCAATGTTGTGGCGGGAATCGAACCTAGCAACTGTACGCCGTCGGCCCACAATGGGCCGGAAGCGGAAGGCGGCACTAATGGCGGCCGGAAATTAGGCGGCGGTGGATACCCGCGGGTCCGTGGACAGCCCCGGCCCTGGAGAGCCGCGCTGTGGAGAGCTGGCCTTCGGCAGCTTTGTGGGCCGGGATGCTTCGTCTAGTGGCGAGAGTCCCGTAAAGGCAATTAGACTCTGCTTATCCTCAGATGTAGTTCAGCTTGGAAATAGAGTCACGATCTGAAAAGCAAGTAGGGTCAACGTCATAAATGGTAAACGTAAGTTAATGACAAATGCTTCCATTATACACATTATTGTTTTATTTTATATACAACTATCCATACTAACGACGACCGGATAGACTAGTTGTTAGAGAACCTGACCATGAAGCGTGAGGTCCCGGGTTCGTTTCCTGCGTCGGGGCAGATGTTTGTATGAAAAATACGAATGTTTGTGCTCGATTATTTTAAAGCGAAAAAGTTTTTCGGGTGCGCCGGTGGGATTCGAACCCACGTCTCCTGGGTATGCGCCCCAACGGGTGTTCTACCAATTGAACCAATGTAACACGGCAAACCTCCGTGGTGCGCAACTGGCCGCTTACAGAAAAACAAAATTCTAAATTCTGAACTATTGATTTTCTTTTGTTTTTTTTCCTGTCATTGGCTCTACAATTTGGCAAGGCTTATGCCGAAATTTGATTTTCTGAATATATAATTATAATTATACTCGGTAAAATTACTAATTTACCGAGTTGCTTGTATTATAAAGGGCTGCCGCTATTGCAGGTACTGTAAATATTATTTGTTACGTTCTTTCTCTGTATTTTCTTGTACATAAATTGTGAAACCTAATCCAAGTCTCTTTTTAGTGCCTAGGTCAGTGAAAGAAAACCCGTTGGTAGAACACCCGTTGGGGCGCATACCCAGGAGACGTGGGTTCGAATCCCACCGGCGCACCCGAAAAACTTTTTCGCTTTTAAATAATCTTAGATTCGGTGAGCAGCCGTACTGTTAATAAAATAATTAATGTTTGTGCTCGAGTCTTGGATGTTTAATGTAATATGTACTATGTGCGTAATTATCTACATAAGTATGTTTATCCGTTGTCTAGAACCCATAGTATAAGCTTTGCTTAGTTTGGGACTAGGTCAATTGGTGGCCCGTATCTGTCGGTGTCTTCACGGTCGTATTGCGATAGATAATGAATTCATTAATAGACACTGTATAGAAGAATATTTTTTCTGCCACGACACGCGTCTGACACGCTCGGTGTCTGTAGATATGATACCTACCTCTACACTGAAAGTAACCAACGAGTATTCTTATATTCTCCATAAACCCCCTCCCCCCTCCCCGCAGCCAGCAGGCTCTACGGAACCGGTCGAATTCCCGCGGCGCTCCGCGGCCGGAAATTAAACTGAGATCTGTTTCACGCGCGGGAGCCACATGTTTCCAAATAATCGGTGATCCTTTTAAGCTGAGTATCGCCTTTGTGCGACCACCGTGCGAGCATTGTCCGACCGCGGTAAACCTGTGTTTTGGCACGTTCCCGCGCGATGTTCGAGTTGCCTCGCACGGCAACACGGTGGCCATAGTGTGCTCCCGCGTGACCAAAATGTTTGATGGTTGATCGCGCGGAGACGATACGCAGTTTTATGATTTCGATTTCCCACGCGGTCATACCCCCCGCTTCGGCCACATCAATATGGCTAGCCTATGTCACTCTCCAGACCTTCACCTATGTCCATACAAATCACGGCAATCCGTCGCTCAGTTTCGTCAATACAATACAATACAAATATTCTTTATTGATCACCAAAAGCAGTACAATGGCATTACAAAAATAAAAATTCAGGCACACAATAGGTGGTCTTATCGCTAAAAAGCGATCTCTTCCAGACAACTAATTACTCAGAAATTAAAGGCAGGTTTAGACAGGGTCAGTAACTGACTTCGAATTCGAGACAAGTCAGCGCTGACCCGAGAAATACCCAATGTAAATTGAAAGTCAGCGCTGACCTCCCACCGCTGTACTGACTTCAAATCAATTAACATTGGGAATTTCTCGGATCAGCGCTGACCTGTCTTGAATTCGAAGTCAGTTACTGACCCTGTCTAAACCTGCCTTAATAATCGACGTGAAAGAAGGACAAATAAATCCCTCTCTCTCCCTCTCATTAGTGGAAACGGTCATGTAGTTTAGTAGCGTAGCTTTCACATCCGCGCTGCAATAGCACTGAACGTCTCCGGTGCAAAAGCGCCCTTAGCCAACATAATTCTGTTGCTACGTTCGGAAACAGAGAACATTTGACTCGCGTAATTAAATCGTGCTGCTGGGAATTTGACTAATTGGAGAAATGTAAATATCATCAAGCACGTAGGATGCTGGTTATTAACGTGCGGTGGAGGTTACGAACAAGTTGACACAATCTGCAGTACAGTCGGGGTAAAAAAAGGCTCGTCACCTTAAAGTTGACATTTGCTAGCACCAAGACAAATTGTCAGACATGATATTTCAAACAAAAAAATATTTATTGATTGAGGCGTTACTTTGCGGATGTCCGTATTAAGTAACTGAAATAACTCCTGATTCAATAAATTACTTTAGATAAGTAATGTAAAACAAGTTTGCTATGAAGTATCTTTTTGTATTTTTTTCAACTTCATTTTTTTACTTTTACGGTCATCCAGTGAAATCCATATATTTCAAACTAAATACAAACTGAAACATAAATGCATAGAAAAAACCCCAGAAAAAGACCAGCGCTGGGAATCAAACCCAGGTCCTCAGCATTCCGTGCCGACATCTCTTGTCCGGGTGAGCGGGTAGTTCCGAAAGAGTGTTGACGTCTCTCGATGAAGGTGTATCATAGATGTCGCTGTATCACTGCATAATGTGAATAGCTAATGAATTGAGATGTGAGATGTATGGGAAAAATTTGTGTCTAAACTCCAGACCAGTGGTGGTGTAGGGGAATGGCACGCGGCACAGAATACTGAGGACCTGGGTTCGATTCCCAGCGCTGGTCTTTTTTTCTGGGGTTTTTTTCTATGCATCCATGTTTCAGTTTGTATTTAGTTTAATAAGTAGTAAAGTAGTAAAGTGGAATTAAACAAAAAAAAAAAAAAAGTATATGTAATTTAATAACATTGTAGATTTGTTTGAAAAAAATATACCTTGTTGAGTTTCTTGCCACCTTCTCAACAAGGTTTTTCCGAACCGGTGGTAGATTCACATGCATAAAAGCTTACTTGAACCCTAAAATGAATGAAAAACTTTGACTAAGACTTTGTGGTGTCCGCAGTGAACTCGAAGCCACTGACCTTCGACGAGGTGTACAACCAGTCGTCGCCCACCAACTGCACGGTGTACTGCGGCGGGCTGGGCGCCGGCCTGGCCGAGGACCTCATGCAGAAGACCTTCCAGCCCTTCGGCACCATCCAGGAGATCCGAGTCTTCAAGGACAAGGGATACGCCTTCATCAGGTATCGCATCTTCATCGTTGCAGTTGCACAACAGTTGCAAATAATAACAATAAGTAAATGGGAAATTGAAATTAAATGGTGTGTATGAAACCGTGGTGGCCTAGCGGTTTGATCTATGGTCTCTTAAGCAGAGGGTCGTGGGTTCAAATCCCGGCTCGCACCTGTGAATTTTTCGGAATTTATGTACGAAATTACATTTGTAATTTACTATGTTTACGAAGAAACGTGACCTGCGAAGAAATTCAATGGTGTGTAAAGTTCCTAATCCGCATTAGGCCAGCGCGGGAACTACGGCTCAAGACCTCTCATTCTAAGAGGAAGCCCTGCAGTGGTACGTATATAGGCTGGGATGGAATGGAATGGGGGTTGTGTGTGAAGTTCCTAATCCGAACTGGGCCCGCTTGGGAACTACGGTCCAAGCCCTTTCATTTTGAAAGAGGCCTGAGCCCGGCAGTTTCAGTTTTCAACCATCAATTGACAAGAAAAACACATTTTCCCCTTCTCCCATCACTGATAATTTTGCTTCTGCTCATTAAGCGTTTCCCTAGTCTCTGTGACTCCAGTGTCTCCTGTGACTTGTGGTGCAGCAGCTGCTTGTGTCGCAGGTTCTCTACGAAGGAGAGCGCCACGCACGCCATCGTGGCGGTCCACAACACCGAGGTCAACGGCCAGCCCGTCAAGTGCAGCTGGGGCAAGGAGTCCGGCGACCCCAACAACGCGCAGCCGCCCGCGCAGGTACCACCACGCTTCACTAGCTTCGTGTCACTAGCCCCACGTCACTAGCCCCGCGTCACTAAAAAAAAATATTTTCTTAAATTTAAACTGTTTATTTCAGTAAAATTACAATATTGCATGCATAATCTTAACTAATAATCTTAATTTAAAAAGATTTTTTAAGTTAAGAAGTCTTTTGTGTACGTATATACAGTCAAGGTCACAAACACACGCACGTCAGAAGTCAAAAATATCTGTACACCTCTTTATCACTAATCATAAGGTTGGTGTTTACATAAATATCCGACTCCGAGCCGTCCATATGTTTATGCCCTCGACTGCACGTTTTAATTTTGCAAAGTAATCTATTTCTGCAAAGCAATAACAATTATAATTGACATTGCTAGTCAGGGTTGTGTAGGTATACAATTATTACTAGCCCCGCGTCGCTAGCCCCGCGTCTCTAACCCAGCGTCAACAGGCACCACCGGCATCTCTGGTCTCGCGTCAACACTTACTGATGACTACATAAAGGACCAGGGCAAACTTTTGGAGCCTGACCCTGAAACCAACAAAGATGGGATTTAGGTCATTAAATTATCATCATTATCAAAATTTCAGCAGGTCCACTGGTGAACATTAGCCACCCCCAAGGTTACCTACGCCATCCGCTTCTGCAACCTTAACAAGGTCGTCCCTCCATCTTGTTGAAGGCCTACCTACGCTACGTTTTCCTTATATTCCTTATTGTTAGTAGAATGGAATATATTTATTATGTATTAGTGGAAATTGTATCAAGTGTGTAGAATATGCTACGTCATAACTAATGCGGAAATTACATTGTCGATCGCCACATCATGCGTCATGCGGTGACCGCAACTTGCAGTAAAGAACATGGTAGTCAACCGCATTCAGCGAGTGACTCCAACCACCCCAATATGGCCGCCGCAGTAGGCGGACAGAATAATATGACAACGTTCGTTGGCCGAAGTAGGTAGTTTGAAACAAATTCTGAAAACGCATTAGGTAAACGAATTACTGCGATCACCGCATTACTATAATATCATAATCTGTGGGCTAAGTATAATAACAAGAAGCAAGCAAGAAAAGACTTAGCGCTGTTTTTGCAATTTCAAAAGATATAGTAAAGGTCATTTGGCCTCTCCTATGTATTAGCATGTGATTCATTACAAAACGTCCGATCTTTTTCATGTAAATGCGCGAAATGGAATGAATATCAATTATTTATTTAAATCGGCGCCAAAGAGAATTCTAAATTACATTCTGATGGATCTAGTAGAATATTCAGGCATATTGAAGAATATTAAAGAACTCGGGGCTATTTTAAAAGTTGACGTCAAGACGACGGCGGCCCGGCTCGGCGGGGGATCTGGGAAGCACTTGTAAAAAGCACGTAGTTTTATAATCTCACCGGCCTTTACCTGCACATCACTGACGGGAAGCTGGGTACCGATTTCTTAAATCATATCACTCCAAATTAGCATCACAGTACAGTAAGGCAGCTCGTGGTAGCACGTAGTAGTATTTTCATTAATCTTGTCAACTAGGTTGAACGTTTAATTTGAGCTGTAGTAATGTAGCAATACGCAAATGTTTACCACATTTCAATGGCGTTGTTAGTAACAAAACAAAATTTATGAAACTTTAATGTAACACCAGTGTATAGTGTAAGTCTACTTAATTCATATTACCCATGATTGTGTTTTAGTGGGAGCTAGTTAGGGAGTAAGTGCATGTAATTTTGTATTTTAGACGACCAGATGGCCTAGTGGTTAGAGACCCTGACTATGAAGCTTGAGGTCCCGGGTTCGATTCCCGTGTCGGGGCAGATATTTGTATGAAAAATACAAATGTTTGTTCTCGGGTCTTGGGTGTTTAATATGTATTTAAGTATGTATCTATCTATATAAGTATGTTTATCCGTTGCCTGGTACCCATAACACAAGCTTTGCTAAGCTTACTTTGGGACTAGGTCAATTGGTGTGAATTGTCCCGTGATATTTATTATTATTTATTTTATTTTTATTATTTTTATTATCTAATTTATAAGTATGTGTTGTATACATTTGCTTCTGTTTGCTCTCCTTGAAATAAATAAATAAATATTAAAAAGAAGATATGAGAAGATCAACAACTCTAGGAGATTTATGATCGGGCTTAAGAGGAAGTATAAGCCCTTTTCTTGAAAGCCACGATGTCTGGAAACACTGCTGCTGAAGTCGATTTCACAATAATATAGATAGATAGTTAGATAGATAGCCTATCCCCACAATATGCTGAAGACATTTGGCAACTCAAGTGGCAGTGGGCAGGGCACATCACTCGTAGAACAGATGCCCGATGTGGCCATAAAGTTTTCGAGTGCCATCCACGGACTGAAAGCAGTGTAGGTAGGCCTCCAACAAGATAGAGCGACGACCTGGTCAAGGTTGCAGGAACGCTTTGGATGTGGTTGGTGCAGGGCTGAGCTGTTTGACCTATGTTCAGCAGTCATTCTATCTGATGCCGCCTAAAGTTGTCGGAACTGCTGTGTGCTATGTACCTACTAAAGTACCGTAAAATGGAGTTACTTTGAAATGCGGGGCTACTTTAGAAAACAGTTTTTTACGCCATGTCCTTATTTTTTTAGACCATCTGTGGCAGTGAAATAACTAAGTACCTTGATAAGTCACCAAACTTTTTACGTCATTTGCTCAATCGAGCTATGAATATTTGCGTTTTTATAACCATTTTAAATCTATCAAAGTAGCCCCAAAATTTCCTAAAGTAACCCCAGTTTACCGGTATCGTTTCTCTATTCCAGCTTGGCGGCACCGCTTACAGCCCATTCGGCGCCGCGTACACCGGCGGGGTACAGCCCGCCTCGTACTGGTACAACGCGTACCCACAACAGCTGGGCGGCTTCCTGGGCGGCGTGGGTGGCGTAGGAGGTGTTGGAGGCGTGGGAGGCGTCGGAGGCGTAGGCGGCGTGCAGGGCTACTCCTACGGCCAGTTTGGATACCAGCAGCAGTACATGGGGTCAGTACACTAAAGCACCTGCGCCAGTTCTAGACTAGGACGGAGTCACCTCTTCCGCGTGTGATCTACTACTGCAAGCACATAAATGTCGCTACTCAGGAGCTCCAGGGCATCATCACAGTCGTAATAGGCCACCAGGGGGTCTGGTGTGAGATTAAGCAACATCCAGGTCTAGGGACTACGGGTAATCATCTTCATCCATCTCTTGCCGTGGACTTAAAAGGAGACTGGGACCTGTCAGTTGCACTAGTGCTATGTTGCCAATCACGAAAGAGTCCAACTGCCATGACCCTATTATTACAAGTCAGTAGATATGGAGATTTGCTTCCTACCTTACAGAGCAGTGACTTAGAAGAAGACAGTTTGAGCACTACTTAGCCTTCACATACAAACTAACGAGATGCGTCAAGACACCCTTTAGACTCTGGTGGAAGTTTTCCAGAAAATTGTTCACTGTAAGCTGCTGAGCTGTTCCCTACTCAAATAAGTGCAAATACGGTTCTGTTAAAAATTTCATTTTTAATTCAAGGTTTTTGTTGACTGTACTTTTTTGTTTTTGTGCCTGCATCGCAATTCAAAATATATAGCCGTACCAAATTTAAAATCATTCCAATCGCTTTTTAAGGTAAAATTTGAATCGCAAGATTTTACCTCAAACAATTATGTATACATACAAACATTTCAAGTATAATAAAAGCTTTATAAAAGCCACAAAGTATAGTTTATAGTCCCAGCAGTTATTGGAATTGACGGAGTCTATTATCACGTCACGTTCCCATTTCAGATGCAGGAAATTTTGATTCCTCTTTCGTAACCAGTTTCGAAACCGGAAAATCCTATTTAGGAGACTGCTATAAAATAAAACACTACACATACTTTTGACGCTGCATATTCAATATTTAATTTAGATTGCTGAAAGTCCAAAGAATATAACTTCGTTTAACAAAATGTTGTAAAAAATGTGCTTTCTGTTACTTGATGTGATGAAATAAGAGCCTCTACGTGATGTTGACAATAATCCGCCC
Source organism: Archips xylosteana (assembly GCA_947563465.1). Taxonomy (NCBI): domain Eukaryota; kingdom Metazoa; phylum Arthropoda; class Insecta; order Lepidoptera; family Tortricidae; genus Archips; species Archips xylosteana. The sequence goes on from OX387371.1 coordinate 12,212,114, forward strand.
GAGCAATCTATTTTTCCGCACTATTGGAATAACTCGGCCTTGACCGGGAAAGTAAAAATCATCGAGGTATTCCACATACAAAATCTATGTCTCTTATTTTTATTACTTAACGGCTCCTCTTGCTTCACAGAACTCAATATCTATCATACGATAGTGGATGAAATTATGAAAACGTTTATAATAATTATCCTGACTACCTTTACCTTAACTATGGATAGGAATGCACTCTTCACCATATGGAGATAATGACACGCCAGCACTGCTCATCGATTCTTTCTTTAAAGTGAATTTTAAATGACTTCGCGTACTACTGTCGCCGCCGCCATCGATTTTAGTTTTTCCTCTTTTCTTCCTCCCCCACACCCCGTGTTAGATGCTTTTGATATTTATAATATTTGGACGTTTTCATGTACGGATCGCACCACAGGGCCGCTCAGTAAGTCTACACATTTAATTATAGAATTAATGGATCCCTAAAAACAGAAATATGTCGTGTTATGTCCACTAAGTCGCGATAGTCCACTGTCATTTCCAAGAACGAGGATCGTCAAAGAAATATTTTTCTTTATCTAAAAGTTAAAAATGGATCAAGGTGACATTGACATCGGCTTTGACACACTCTACGGGATGTAGACCGTGATTACCTTTAAGAAGTCACAGGCGCAGGCGTAACTTTATCTTCTGAATCGGTCAAATTCCAGATAGGACACTTTCCAAACTATTAATTTTTCAATCTCATCATATTCCAAATTTGTCATAATCATGTACATTTGCCTGCTTAAACTTGTATAAAAATTATCTGTGAAGCTTTTCAGATTATTAATAATTAGTGTTACTTGTCTGCCATGCAGTTAATGTCATTGTCACTTAATTATTTATGTCGTGTTATATCGTGTCGTACAATACAATTTTGATCTGAAAAGATGGCTTTGCAGACTTTTAATTATATAAATTATTGTGTAATACCCGTAGTACAAAGTATAACTGCTTACAATCTGCGTAGTACAATCTGTCTTGCCTGATACTTACTAATCCTGTAAGAACGTGTTCGCAATTTCATATGACTGTATAATGTAATGACGAGTTTGAAATATGGCGAATCTGAAATATGACGACATTGGAAAATGACCAGTACAGTAAGTGTCTCATTTGGAATGACCAGTACAGAAAGTGTCTCATTTGGAATAGATAAATTCGGAAGATGACGAATTAGAAACAAATCGTCACTAAAGATAATGGCGGCCCACGTCCTGTAGTAAATGTAAAATTGAAAAAACTGAATCACGTACGAGGGAGAACCTTTTTCATTGCAAATGTCATGTTGACATTCCATACATCTGCCAAACAAATCATCGTGAAATTGGTTGTAAAAAAGTTCCAGTCTGGTACGAGATTCAGTTTCCTTGACTGTACTTCTTTGAGTGGTGTCTGAGTGTTACACAAACAAAGTATCGCTCTGTCTAAAGTACCGATACCTCGTTTTCAGGATGGGCGGCGTCCAACTGCCGTGGGCCCTGGGTGGCGGAGTGGGTGGCGTGGGCGGCGTGGGTGGCGTTGGAGGCGTCGGAGGCGTCGGAGGCGTGGCCGCCATGTCCCAGCCGCAGGTGCTGCATTACCCCGTGCAGCACTACCAGGTGGGACAAGGACAGCACCCTCGTTTCCCCTAAAACCAGGGAATCACTACAATTATTACTATAAACGGTATCACCCAAACAATATTTACCTTGACGTTGCAGTCACATTGCAGTGGCATGGTCACGAATTACCGTTGGCCGTTTATAGTAAATAATAGTTACAAGTGATGATCATGAAAGTTACGTTATTCACTAGTTCACGTGTCGCCAGCGACGTCAGATGAAGTGGCATTGCATTATCCGACTTCGTTTGTCACGTCTGGCAACATTATTTACATGGGTACAATATGTCGAGCAAAGTTTGGCAACGCTGTACCGCTTCACCTGACATCGCCTGGCGTCACGTGTCTCTAGAAATTTGTCCCTTGGTGAAACCTTACAGCTTCTTTTCAAGTTAATAGTGATGGTAATTAGCGAATAACACAACCAGAAGATCCATGCAGAAGGCCTATGATCTATTAATAGTTTCTCCCTGTTTTGAGCATTGAGGGACATTCTAGATATCCTAGGAGCATCCTAGATTACATTTTTTTATCCATAAGTTCCTGAAACCTTTTCGAATAATAAAAAAGTCATTGCGCCGTTAATATTTCCTTGTCATCGTTGGTGTAGCCGTTCCCAAAGAAAAGCTCTGAGGCCATATAGTCTAACACAATCTGGATCCCGATCGCTTTCACTATTTATTTCTGTCAAATGGACTGACGAGAGTAGAAAAAGATGGTGCATGTGATCGCGAATGTTAAACAATACGGCTGGTCTCTTGTATTGGGGTACTGTGACGTGTGATGGATGTATCGGCGGAGTGGTGACGGCGGCGGCTTGTTGCAGATCAGCGAGGACGAGTGGCTGCAGGCGCCGAGCCTGCTGGTGTGAGGGCGCGAGGTGTGCTGCTGCCGCGCCGAGTGCCTCTGACTCCCCCGCCCCCCCCTCCCTCCCCTGCTCCCCCTCTGTCCCGACCCTCGCGACCGCGACCGCGAAGCTATTCTCTAGTCTACAACTGTTGTATCGTTTGAAACTGTTATTTACGTGTGAAACTCTGTAAGCTGTTATGCGTGTTGATTTGTACGTTCTTTTCGCGGCGAGGACGTCTCCTGTCAGAGCTCGCGTTGTCGCGCCGCGATCGTCCGGAGGGTTGGTGTTGGTCGGCCCGGCCCGAGACCGCGCGGGCCCTAAATGTGAGTCACTTATCGAAAGATTTAGTTTCTATACCGCTTATGACTACATGAGATTGCGTATGTTAAAGAAATAATTTTAAAAATATATTATAAATATTCATATAGAGTAAGTAGCGTAAGTTATATTATATCAGACGACACGCGGGCACAAATGGGATGCGGACATGATGAAGAAATGTTTTTTTGACGAAACTTGTGAGTTTTATCGCGAAGTCAAGCACCAACATCAGAAGCACAAGAATAGGCTAAGATTAGTGGAAAATGTAGATTTTTGGAAAAATGTTTAGTAGATCGTAGACGAGTAGCCGATCACATCGCCGGCGAGCGTTTTATAAGACATTTTATATTCCGAGGGCGGCGTCACGGGCGTCACGCGTCACGCGTCCGCCCGCGTCACGCGTCACGCGCCGCGTCACGCCGCCGCGCCCGACAGTCCGGACTTGCCAAACCGATCGCGGCCGACGTGCTATACTTACTGTTATTAAACATGGTTGTGTCTATACTTAACGGATACACTTAAAAGAAATTTGAGGGAAAAACCGCAAAACTTAGTGAAAAATATTAGATTTATTTATTGAATAGGTGGTTAAGTGAAAAGAAAAATATTTATTGCATAGAGTTAAGGGCATGTAATGGTCATAGGTATCGCTCCTTTGTTTCTCTAGCGCGTGTCGCTCGGTTGTTCCCGCGCCGAGCGCCGGGCGCCGGCGTGCCCGCGCCGCTCCGGCGTGTCCGCGCCGCTGCGGCGTGCTCGCGCCGCGCCGGCGGGACCGCGCCGCGCCGGCGCCCGGCGGTAGGGTAGCGTACTACATCGTCTTTTTTGAAACTTTTTGGAGGTGTTGTGTCTATCCACATTACCTGAGAATTCGATATTAATATTTTGTAAATGGTGTATTTTATATATTATATTGAGAAAGTTATCGTTTTATTGAGTGTAGTTACTTTGTTTTCATCTATTAGCGCGTTCTGTTCGTCGAGCATTAGTCGAAACTTGAGAGACATATCGCTAGAAAAATATTTATATATTATTATATAGTTCATTTAAGCTAAGGGTCGAATTGTTGAGTCAATTGAGTCATCCAGTCAATGAGAAGAAGCTGGTGGCAGCGGGGGCGCCGCGCCGCCCGAGGCTGGGGTCGCGGCGGGGGTCGCGGGGTCGCGGGGTCGCGGCGTCCCCTCACCTCGGTGTATCGCAGAGTACGACAAACCGTTAGATAGACAATGTAGGTTTAGTCGCATATGTTACGCTAGGGCTAGAGTAAACACGTGTACGCCTCCGCTTGTAGCCGCGCCCTTCCTCGCGCGCCTCCTGTAAGCGACGCCATTATAACATGGCCGATATGTTAGCTAGGTCAAATTGCAAGATATATAAAGTATATTATATATACAATGTGCAAAATAACTTAAAAATATTATATCGTTTAGATAGGCTATTGAAATTTTGTGTACTATCGTTTGTTCGTGTTTCGTTGAACTTGTTGCGTTCATCCATTCCATCGAAGTTAAGGTATCGTTTAAGGTCCCAAGAATAACACCAAATATTTTATAATCCACTTCATAATATATATTAAATTAAAAGGTAGTTATTGGCATAATATAGGAATATAGAATAATCCTAACGTTTCTGTTGACTACGAAATGCCTTAAGAGTCCTCTCTCGTGCCGCGCGTGCCGGCGCCCGCGCCTCGTTCGCAACCGGTTGCGACACAAGAACCAGGTTCCGTGTTCGTAACCCATCATCAACACGGCGCCCGTCGCCGGCGCGCGGGGCTTCACCTTCGTTCGTTTCTCTTCGAGCTGTCCGTCTCCGACGAAGAACACCAATACTCAGACTTGCGGGCGCTCCAAGAGCGGCCCCTTTAGAGAAGGCGGCTCCGCACTCTCGCGCAGGCGCGCAGGCTCTAAACAAGCAGTTGACAAATCATTAAAGCAATATAATGCGACAAAAAGAGGACAATTGTTCCCACTGCAGTCTCGACTCATGAGCGGGAGCCATCCCGAGTCCCGCGCGCTGGCGCGAGGGGGCCGCCGCTGTAGGTATAGTGGCGTAGTGTTTCGGTGTCTGTTCGTAGCCCTTGGTTCTAGTCGAGCTAGTGTTCGGTGTTAGACTTCTTCGAGTTCTTTTATACACAAAAAAACGATATTTTTTGAAACGTGTAATATGTGCCGGCGGTGTCGCGCGCGCGACCCGCGGCTAGTTTTGTTTAGCGATACTTTAATGTAACTGATGTATTCAAAATATAAATCGATATCAAGTATGGACTGAATGTATCTTCCAAGAAGGTAATTACCACTTACTGTTCACAATTAAATTCCATGTTCTGCGAGAGACGGTTCGCGCCCAGCGTTCTGGCGACCCTTTTTGGGTCGGACCAGACCAACATTTTAGCGATACATCAGGCTTTTCCCATTTTATAACCAGTTGTGTAACCGTGACAACGAACTTCCTGAGTGATGGAGTTTTACCCCTCGTGTAAATTTTTACATTACACTTACAAAATCATACACTGCAGTTACAAAATTGAATAATTCCAGTTGCGAAAGAAATCGCACCAGAATTTCCTAAGCCACAAGTTCTGCCGTGTAACCGTCTCTCGATCACATGCATTATGATAAGAGGGGCCGCGCGCGCGTGCGCGTGACGCGCGGCCCGGGCCGTCGCCGCCAGTGAGATGCATGTCGTGTATATTGTCTTACTATCCCTAGTCGGTGTTAAAGTGAGAGCGTGTTGATGGCAGATGTACCTGAAGCTTATTATCATTTTATGAGCACGATTATTAGTTTTACCAGTAGTCCACGTCGCCGTGAGTCCGTACTGGTACGGAGGCGATGCAGCGACGGGGACTGCTGGTACTTTTGTCTAGTCTCGCGGACCAGTATTGTGTGGCCACCTCCAGTGTGATTGTTGCTACAGTGGCGTCCGTATCGCAGCCGCGCACACCAAGTGTGGCGACATGCGACCCACATGAACGCAGTTGCCAAAGTCCCTAGTTACAAAACTGCTTGAATTTTTAATTTAATTAAAAGCAATGACATAAAATGTCAGCTCGTCAGCCCGAGACGGGTCGGCGATGCGCGCTCTGCCAGTGGCTGCCGAGTGATTGCGCATGTGTGTGTAGCGTAGAGTAGTTGTGTGTCGATTTCTATTTTGAATATTGCAATAAACTCAGCAATAATACGCAATAGATGTTGTAGAGTTTCGTTTTTAAACCGCTAGATCGTTATTAGGGCGAGCGCGCCCGCGCCGCCGCGGCTCGGGCCAGGGCGGCGCGAGACGCTCGCCTTCTTTCTTTAAGTATGTGTTGATGTCTAAAGGCGTTTCCGAACTCCTTGTGCGCGTGCACGTTTGGTTCCCTGCTCTGCCCTCTTCTGCCGTCCAGGGCCGCGCCGAGCTCCGGTCGCCGCTCGCGACGCGAAACCTCACAAACGACCACAACGTGTTAGTGATTTACCCTTCCCCGTTTTGTATATTTATTAGTTGTAACTTGATCCTACGCGACTTTATATATTTATATCATAGTGATGTGATCTATTTAAGGTGTACGACGTTCGAGCCGCGCCTCGATAAAAACGAAATGCCTCAACTTGTGAAAAGAGGCGCGCTGTTTGATTATTTTTAACCCCCCTTTTTATTGGTTTCGTTGGAGTAATAATATAAAGTTAGTTAACGTAGTTATAAAATGGGATAGTGAGTTAAGTGTACGTACGCTAAGTCTGCTTGTCGGCGCCGGCGGCGCTCGCCGCGGCGTCTGTTTGTTTGTCTGTTCTGTTGTCTGTTGGCCGCCGCCGGTGCGCGGCCGCGCCCGGACCCGGCACCCGGCACCCGACGTGAACCAAACCAACGATGCTAGTCATACTTTTTATTTCAATACTTTAGTTTTTACTGAAAATATACCCTCTCTTTAGGTTGCCAATATACTTTCGACTATTCAATTTCTCGCACTGCTATTGGTCAGACTTCTACAGAACTGTGAATTAAATCACTTGATTTAAATAGCTTCCTCCTCTTGTAAATTTTTATTTAATTGTGTTCCACCAGTCTGCATCAAACTATTAAGATCTGTACCCAACCGAATTACTTTCTGTATTTCTGCACATCCGCAATCGTATCCGTAAATTGTAATTACAAAAGTATGCAAATTGCAGCGACAAAACGTAGAGCCAATCAATGACTTGTCAGATGAAAATCTGCCAATTTAATTGGCAATTTCACCTGCGTGCGAATCTGGTTGTCAACAACGGTTGTGTCATACTTCTAACTTACATAATTTCGTGAAAGATATACAAATTTTGGAGTCAATGTTACTCAGTACAATGGCATCCAAGCGGCAAGGTCTTTATTTTATATCCTCGTTACCTGTTCTGGCTGACCTGCAGTGCACTCATTATATACTAATGCTGGTTTTTTTTCTCGCAATAAACATTCTATGTGCATTCATGATGACCGGATAGTTTAGTGGTTAGAGAACTTGACTACGAAGCTTGTGATCCTGGGTTCGTTCCCCGGTCGGGGCAGATATTTGTATGAAAAATACAAATGTTTGTGCTCAAGTCTTGGATGTTTAATATGTATTTAAGTATGTATTTATTTATATGTATAAGTATGTTTATCCGTTATCTAATACCCATAGTACAAGCTTTGCTTAGTTTGGGACTAGGTCAATTGGTGTTAATAGTCCCATGTATTTTTTTTCATCAAGCATTTCTGGTGGCGCCTATCGGATAGGTCCCTGCCCGTCGTCGCTGGCGCCTGGCTCGGGCGCCGCCGCTCACTCGGCGCGCGCGCAATGTTACCGTTTTGTTAAACTTTATTATAACTGAGATGAAATATTAAATCTAAATATAATAGGTATAAATGATATACTCTGTACCTACCTATAGCTGTAAGCTAGCGCGTACATATGACATATAGACGTAAGACGATAATGATATGGAGCGAAATAAAAAGGAACAAAAATATTCAGGTGTTTTATTTAATAATTGTAAGTAGTTTTAGTGGATGCCAGGTCATTGGTCGGGGAGTTGGGTCGTAGGTTGCGGGACAGAGGCGGTGACCCCCGTTCCGGGTCGTACTTGGTGCAGCGGATCTCGTTGGCCATACAGCGGGGCAATGCCGCGGGGGTGATGGGCACGTTTGGGCCAAGTACGATGCGGATGGGTAACTTCTAGGGGTTTTTTTTATTTTATTAATTTTCATTTTAATAAAAAAAAAAGGAAAAAAAGGTCAGATATGAAGTATCTTTTTTTTTATTTATTTTTTAACTTCATTTTTTATTACTTCTATGGTCATCCCATGAAACCATATATTTCAAACTAAATACAAACTGAAATATTTTCAAACTAAATATAAACTGAAATATTTGAACGCTGAGGACCTGGGTTCGATTCCCAGCATTGGTCTTTTTCTGGGGTTTTTTCTGTGCATCTATATTTCAGTTTGTATTTAGTTTGAAATAAAAGGAAAAAAAATAAAAAAAATAAAAAATTAAAGTATACCTTAATGTAAGTGGCAGTGGGCAGGGCACATCGCTCGTAGAACTGACGGCCGATGGGGCCGAAAGGTTCTCGAGTGGCGTCCGCGGACCGGAAGACGCAGTGTAGGTAGGCCTCGAACAAGATGGAGCGACGACCTGGTTAAGGTGGCGGGAACGCATTGGATGCATTGGTGCAGAGCCGATCTGTTTGGCGAGCCTTGGGGGAAGCGTATGTTCAGCAGTGCACGGCTTTCGGCTGAAATGATGATGATGATACCTTAATGTAAAACTTCCGTGAGGCACACTCTTAGTGAAAAAATAACGGATAACTCACGTTTGTTTGATTGTGTTTTTTGTTTGGCTACGGATTAGCCCGAAACAAGTCGAGCTAAACTTGATCATAGACGTGATTTATCCGTATTTTTTCACTATACCTTAATGTTTCAAACTTTAAAAGAATGAAAAATCAATTCTTTTAGTGACTGATTCATAGACTGAGGCTAAAAAGTATGGTATCTATCAGATTTCAACAAAATGTAACTAAATGAAATCTCTAAACTGATACGTCTACTAAAAAAAAACAATTTAAGAGTGTATTTTTTGGACCTCGTCACTTTAACGTCATGTTTGAAAAGCCATACAAAATAATGTAACGACTCAAAGCGACAAGGCACAAAAGTTATCACTTATTTATGACGTTGACTTTACATACGTCCCACTACAGGGCACAGGCATTTTATCAGAAAGATGACTTAGGTCGTAAATAATGTAGCGGCTCCAGTGCGAAATGGAAACTTCACATACCATACACCATTGAATCTCTTGGCTGGTGTGTGCAATTTTCCTCAGGGTGATATGTTATATTTTTAAATGCAATTTCACACATAAATTCCGAAAAACTCAGAAGTGCGAGGCTAGAACTCATTACCCTCTGTTTAATAGGCCAAAGGTCAAACCATTTGTGGCTGAGGGCTATCACGACTTTTACTCTAACTCAATCCCAAATTTAAGAAGTTCTCATGTTGAAACTATTAATGATAATACGTATTTGTGTTTGGTAACCAGTTGCCAAATTATAAAATGTGTGAAGCGTTCCAAGTTTAATTAAGAAACTCGCCAGAATGAGTCCAAAGAATTTCTTGGTCATCTTGTTTGTTGGTTATATTATACTAGCCTTCCGTCCACAGCTTCGCCTGCGAAAAAATTAATTTTCCCGTAGGAAAAGGTTTTTTCCCGCGGCAAAAAGTAGCCTATGTCACTCTGTGGTAATGTAGCTTTCTAACGGCAAAAGAATTTTTGAAATCGGTCCGGTAGTTTTGGAGCCTATTCAAAGCAAATAAACAAACAAACAAACATACAAACAAACAATCAAATCTTTCCTCTTTATAATATTAGTATAGAAAAGGAAAGATTTGTATTTTTCTATGCAACGAATAAACTTAAAAACTACTGGACCGATTTCAAAAATTCTTTTGCCGTTAGAAAGCTACATTATCACTAAGTGGCATAAGCTACTTTTTACCGCGGGAAAATACCTTTTCCTACGGGAAAATTAATTTATCGCGGGCGAAGCTGCGGACGGTAGGCTAGTTATACTATAATGACGCTCGGCTGGTACTGACATTCCAACTGCCTCCGGGTCGCTGCACTCGCTGCCTGCACTGCAAAGAACAGTCTTCGCAGAAGTAAGTAAATTTTTATATTATTCTTGCCAAAATTATTAAAATTAGAAGAGATTTCCCAAAATATACATGCATATGTACAACAACAACAGCTTCTAATAGACTCTAGAGGTAGTGTATGTAGAAGCCACATTATAATATTTACACATTACATTACCGAGAGCGTGGAATTGCATATTTATTATGTAGTGGCATTGAGTGTTTATTTATAGCCATTGGAGAGAGAGATCTCTATTTTGTTGTCTCTCTCACTTAAGTTGAATAATAATAATAATAATAAATAATAAATAAATATCATGGGACAATTCACACCAATTGACCTAGTCCCAAAGTAAGCTAGGCAAGCTTGTGTTATGGGTACCAGGCAACGGATAAACATACTTATACATAGATAGATACATACTTAAATACATATTAAACACCCAAGACCCGAGAACAAACATTCGTATTTTTCATACAAATATCTGCCCCGACACGGGAATCGAACCCGGGACCTCAAGCTTCATAGTCAGGTTCTCTAACCACTAGGACATCTGGTCGTCTAAAACACAATACCATTACATATGAAATTCTTCACTCTCGGTAATCTATCTATACTTTGAAGATAATAGACAAACATCCACACGTTCATCCATCCAAACAAACGTGATTCATGTTTATAATATTTGTAGACGACGCCGCTCTGCATCTGAAAACATAAAACCTAACATAATTAGTTATTTTCTAAAAACACGTTATTTGTATATTATATACTTACCCGCATTATTTGCTCCATTTGTTTATATGTATTTGTTAAATAAACGATGTACGTACGGGTGACGCGCATGTGTGTGTGGCCAAGGCGCAAGCATTAGTTTCGCATTAAAAATGCACTTCAGTTGACCTCTGATCGCCGTCGCTAACACCCGCATGTCAATTGCCCCTAAAACGTCATCAATACGAGTCGAATTGTTGTCTCTTCTTTGTCGCTTAACACCAGCACCGACACCCAGCGCTTACAATATTAGTGGGATATAGTTACTCTTTCACGCTAAAACAGTTTGACGGATTTGACACGTAAATAGTTTATATCCTGTAATAACATGTAGGTTATTTTTTATGCCGGAAAATTGCATAGTTCCTGCGGGATAAAGGGATCCTTTGCAGACAGAGTCACAGGCGATAGCTAGTATTTATATAATTCACGAAACTTCTTTATCGTCGTGCCGAAAAACGTCCACAACTGGACATAATGTCTCCCCAGAAATACGACAAACTGAAAGAATTTTTGCAAAATATGTATAAGAAAACGTAAATTATGTATTTTCATTTTCACAACATTGGAACCAAATCTCTTTGAAGCTATACTTTAATGCCAAACATTCCTTCCCTAATATTCAAAACAGCGACCAACTGCGAGTCGGACTCACGCACCAAGGGTTCCGTACAATTTTTCAGGCACATAATGTTAAAATCCTATATCGTAAACAGCCGTAACCTACAGAAAATACAGTGTTAGCAGAGCCCTGATTCTAAGAAAAATGTACACAGTGTAAGATCATTTTTATATTGTTTTTTTGGGACCGCCTTAATTACATTTTTATTATTAGTTGTTCTAGCGGCCACAGTAATACAAATCGGTGAAAATTTTAAGTAGGTAGCTATTACAGTTCAAGAGATGGGGCCCTGTGACTGACGGACGGACGGACAGATAGCGGTGTCTAAGGAGTAGGGTCCCGTTGGCACACTGCACTACAGGGTATAAGCCTCCACTCAGAATGAGAGGGCTTGTGCTGTAGTTCCCGCGCGGGTCCAGTGCGGATTGGGAACTTCACATACACCATTGAATTTCTTCACAGGTGTATGCAGGTTTCCTAACGATGTTTCCTTTCCCGTAAAGCTCATAGTAAATTACAAGTAATTTCGCATATAAATTCTGGAAAACTCAGAGGTGCGAGCCCGGACTCGAACCCACGACCCTTTTCTTGAGAGACCATAGGCTAAACCACTATGCCACCACGGCTGTGAGAACGGAAACTTAAAAACCAACATTTCCTTTCATAATTATAAACCTTCTAATTAATAGTTACTTTACTAAGGCAACAAAAAAAGAATTAGACAAATAGGTGCAGCCGTTCGGAAGTTATCTATATATATAAAATTCTAAACTGACTGACTGACTGACTGACTGTTGATATATCAACGCACAGCCCAAACCACTGGACCTAGAGACTTGAAATTTTGCACATAGATTCCTTATACAATGTAGGCATCCACTAAGGAAGGATTTTCGGGAATTCCCACGGGAACGGGAAAAAACGGGATTTATAGATTCGATTCCGAGTGACCGTATCTCAGTAACTATAATAACTAGACTCTTCAAATTTGATACACAAGTAGGTATTACAATAATGAAAACATCGATTTCAGGATTTTTCAAAATTCTCACGGGATAAGGAATAAACGGGATTTATATATTCAGTTCAACGGAATCCTATGAACTATAATTACTAGACTCTTCAAATTTGGCATAGAAGTAGGTAATTGTAATAGTAAAAAACAGTTTTAAGGATTTTTGGAAATTCCCACGGGATAAAGAAATAACGGGATATTTCGTTTTACTGGTCGTAGAAAGCTGAAATTCGGCATGAAGGTTGCTTGGGGAATGTAGAGGAGCATTGAGAGAGGAATTTCCAAAATTCCCACGGGAACGGGAAAAAACGGGATTTATATATATTCGATTCCGAGTGACCCTATCTCAGTAACTATAATAACTAGACTCTTCAAATTTGATATACAAATAGGTATTACATTAGTTAAAATATTAAAATCAGGATTTTTCAAAATTCCCACGGGATAAGAAAAAACCGGATTCAGTTCAACGGAATCCTATGAACCATAATTACTAGACTCTTCAAATTTGGCATAGAAGTAGGTTATTATAATAGTGAAAAACTGTTTCAAGGATTTTCGGAAATTCCCACGGGATAAGAAAAAACGAGATTTTTCGTTTTCTGGTCGTAGAAAGCTGAAATTCGGCATGTAGGTTGCTTGGGGAGTGTAGAGGAGCCTTGAGAGAAGACTTTCCAAAATTCCCACGGGAACGGGAAAAAACGGGATTTTTCGTTCTACTGGTCGTAGAAAGTTGAAATTCGGCATGTAGGTTGCTTGGGAAGTGAAGAGGAGCATTGAGAGAGGACTTTTCAAAATTCCCACGGGAACGGGAAAAAACGGGATTTTTCGTCTTACTGGTCGTAGAAAGTTGAAATTCGGCATGTAGGTTGCTCGGGGAGTTTAGAGGAGCATTAAGAGAGGACTTTTCAAAATTCCCACGGGAACGGGAAAAACGGGATTTTTCGTTTAACTGGTCGTAGAAAGTTGAAATTCGGCATGTAGGTTGCGGGAGTGTAGAGGAGCATTGAGAGAGGACTTTCCAAAATTCCCACGGGAACGGGAAAAAACGGGACTTTTCGTTTTACTGGTCATAGAAAGCTGAAATTTGGCATGTAGGTTGCATGGAGAGTGTAGAGGAGAATTGAGAGAGGGTTTTCCAAAATTCCCACGGGTACGGGAAAAAACGGGATTTTTCGTTTTACTGGTTGTAGAAAGCTAAAATGCGGCATGTAGGTTGCTTAGGGAGTGTAGAGGAGGATTGAGAGAGGGCTTTCCAAAATTCCCACGGGAACGGGAAAAAACGGGACTTTTTGTTTTACTGGTCGTAGAAAGCTGAAACTCGGCATGTAGGTTTTTTGGGGAGTGTAGAGGAGCATTGAGAGAGGACTTTTCAAAGTTCCCACGGGAAAGGGAAAAACGGGATTTTTCGTTTTACTGGTGATAGAAAGCAGAAATTTGGCAAGTGGGTTCCTTGGGGAGTGTTGAGGAGGATTAAGAGAGGGATTTCCAAAATTCCCACTGGAACGGGAAAAAACGGGACTTTATGTTTTACTGGCCGTAGAAAGCTGAAATTCAGCATGTAGGTTGTTTGGGGAGTGTAGAGTAGCACTGAGAGAGGACTTTCAAAAATTCCCACGGGAACGGGAAAAACGGGATATTTCGTTTTACTGGTCATAGAAAGCTGAAATTTGGCAGGTGAGTTCCTTGGGGAGTGTAGGGGAGCATTAAGAAAACATTTCCCGAATTTTTTACGGGAACGGGAAAAAACGGGATTTTGCGTTTTACTGGTTGTAAAAAGCTAAAATAAGTAGTAAGTATAAGTATTGTAAGTTTATACTGTAAATAGGCCGCAAAGGGCTCTTTAACAGACTTCTAAAAAAGGAGGAGGTTATGCATTCCACCTTATGTATTTTTTTATGTAGGTATGTTCACCGATTTCTTGGTCAATTGTGGACCTGCTTGCTTGCTTTCCTGTATGCTTGCTTGCTTGATATCTTGGTTCTTTGGAATACTCATGGTACACGCGAGCGAAGCCGCGGGCAAAAGCTAGTCTATATATATAAAAGAAGAAACTGACTGACTGACTGACATATCAACGCACAGCCCAAACCGCTGGGCCTAGAGATTCCAAATTTGGCACGTAGGTTCCTTATAAGGTCTAGGGGTGCACTACGAAAGGATTTTTCAAAATTCACTCCCAAAGGGGGTGAAAAGGGGGTCCAAAGTTTGTATGGGGAAACAAGATTCTTTCGACTATTTTATTCGAAACTTCACAGAAGTACTCCTAACGATAAATGATTAAACACGTGTTTCAGGTTTTTTGGGAATTCAACCCCTAAAAGGGAGAAATGGGGTGACAAAGTCTGAAAATCAACATGGGTATTGTTTCTATGGTTTATCGGGTCGCTGGTTACGAAAACAACAACGGTTTTAAAATCCGAGGTGGTGGACGTAAAATACCATCTCCCTGGATGGGGTGCGATGGGGTTGAAATGTCGAAATAAACTAAATGACTGTTGATAAATCAACGCACAGCCCAAACCACTGGACCTAGAGACTTGAAATTTTGCACATAGATACCATATACAATGTAGACATCCATTAAGGAAGGATTTTTGGGAATTCCCACGGGAACGGGAATAAACGGGATTTATATATTCGAATCCGAGTGACCCTATCTCAGTAACTATAATAATTCGACTCTTCAAATTTGACACACAAGTAGGTATTACATTAGTTAAAACATTAATTTCAGGATTTTTCAAAATTCCCACGCGATAAGGAAAAAACGGGATTTATATATTCAGTTTAACGGGATCCTATGAACTATAATTACTAGACTCTTCAAATTTGGCATAGAAGTAATAATAGTAAAAAACAGTTTAAAGGATTTTCGGAAATTCCCACGGGATAAGGAAAAAACGGGATTTTTCGTTTTACTGGTCGTAGAAAGCTGAAATTCGGCATGTAGGTTGCTTAGGGAGTATAAAGGAGGATTACGAGAGGACTTTCCAAAATTCCCACGGGAACGGGAAAAAACGGGATTTTTCGTTTTACTGGTCGTAGAAAGCTGAAATTCGGCATGTACGTTGCTTAGGGAGTGTAAAGGAGGATTGAGATAGGACTTTACAAAATTCTTACGGGAACGGGAAAATACGGGATTTTTCATTTTACTGGTTGTAGAAAGCTGACATTCGGCATATAGGTTGCTTGGGGAGTGTAGAGGAGCATTGAGAGAGGACTTTCCAAAATTCCCACGGGAACGGGAAAAACGGGATTTTTCGTTTTACTGGTCGTAGTAAGCTGAAATTCGGCATGTAGGTTGCTTAGGGAGTGTAAAGGAGGATTGAAATAGGACTTTCCAAAATTCTTACGGGAACGGGAAAAAACGGGATTTTTCTGGTCGTAGGAAGCTGAAATTCGGCATAAAGGTTGCTTGGGGAGCAGTGGCGAAGCGTGAAAATTTTTTCAGGTAAAGCCGTAGCGAAAACCAGTGGCGGCGCAGAACCTAAATTTGGTGTGGGCAAGACAAGACACAATTTGAGAGTCCCTGTGATGGCGCGCCACACATTAGATTACGGATGTAATGAGCAAAAAACGGGAAACTTTCGAGGCGCGAGGACCCTCAGACAGACGGTGGCCCACGTCGCCCTTACCCAGCGCCGCCTCTGGCGAAAACTACTAACCTTTATCTTACCCTTTTTATTTATTCTCTTCTTGAAAATTAGGACATATGTAACTTCTAAAATCGTCACTCAACAAATTCGCATCCACAATCAGTTTTAATTTAAGGAGCCTTTTCTACTTTTATTAAGCCTAGTAAATACAAAATAATTTATCTAGCGAGTCCGACCGAAGATAAAATATAAATTAAACTGACCACATGACACTATAAGTTTGCACAATCCGATATTACGAAATTTCACTGGTTTCGAGCATCAACACTTATCTGGCTATGTATTTTTTTATTAAATTAAAACTACTAATAAACAATAATAATACTTCACAACAAGAAACGAAATATGAAGTTTGTAATCAATGACAAATCAATCGTAATGTTGCCATTACAATTATTTCCAATAAGTGACGGTGTTATTTTATAAAATTCTAATCTAATATTAATTTCGCCAGTTTATAAACCTTAATAATAAAAGCAGATAAAATATAATTGTTTTTGTTTTACACTAAATCATCGATATTTTACGTTCCATTTCGCTGCAGTAATTTTGTATAAGTAGGCGATCGTAGCGCCAAAAATGTTCCAAGAAGCCGCTCACGGCTCGCGGCTCGCGGCTTCGGCAGGCAAAGTGAAAGTGAGCCTTACGCACAACACACAAAGTCTTTTTTTAAATGTAATAAGCCGCTTAATCCCGGGTTATCTAAGTAGCATAAATACGCGATGTTTCCTGGAGTGGTGTGGGTGTTTGTCAATGAATTATTTAAATGTCTGAGTGTACAATTTCTGATATTTCCGACCGGCATTTACTATTAGAGATCGTGAATGAATCGTTTTTGTGAGAGTATTACGTTGCGTTTTGATTCTGCATCGTGTTGAAAAAAAGTTAAGTTTATTAGGGAAGAGTATGCCTGTATTACACACAACGGGTTATTAATAGAAGCGTTTGATTACTTCAAAATTTTAGGCAACCCGGAAGGAATCGGGTTGTTAGCACCCTTCGCCACTGTTGGGGAGTGTAGAGGAGCATTGAAAGAGGGCTTTCCAAAATTCCCACGAGAACGGGAAAAACGGGATTTTTCGTTTTACTGGTCGTAGAAAGCTGAAATTCGGCATGAGGTTGCTTGGAGTACGTAGAGGAGCATTGAGAGAGGACTTTCCAAAATTCCCACGGGAACGGGATAAAACGGGATTTTTCATTTGACTGTTCGTAGAAAGCTGAAATTTGGCAAGTGTGTTCCTTGGGGAGTGTAGGGGAGTATTAAGAAAGTATTTCCCGAAATTCTTACGGGAACGGGAAAAAACAGGATTTTGCGTTTTACTGGTCGTAGAAAAAAAAAATTCGGCATGAGGTTGCTTGGGGAGTGTAGAGGAGCATTGAAAGAGGACTTTCCAAAATTCCCACGGAAACGGGAAAAAACGGGATTTTTCGTCTTCCTGGTCGTAGAAAGCTGAAATTTGGCAAGTGGGTTCCTTGGGGAGTGTAGGGGAGTATTAAGAAAGTATTTTCCGTAATTCTTACGGGAACGGGAAAAAACGGGATTTTGCGTTTTACTGGTTGTAAGCTAAAATTTCAAAATTCATAAGTTTATACTGTAAACTGTGTACTGTGGCCGCAAAGGGCTCTTAAACCGACTTCAAAAAAAGGAGGAGGTTATGCATTCCACTTTATGTATTTTCTTTATGTAGGTATGTTCACCGATTTCATTCTTTTTTTATTCGAAAGAATATAATATACTCCTGAGATGGTCCCATTGTCACGCAAGCAAGCAAGCGTGCATGCGTGCTTGCTTGCATCTTGCTTGCATGCTTGCTTGCTTGCCTTTATGCTTGCTTGCTTGATATCTTGGTTCTTTGGAATTCTCATGGTACACGCGAGCGAAGCCGCGGGCAAAAGCTAGTACGTACATACATTTACTGTAATTGATTTTTATTAATATTATGTACTTGCCTTCCGTCCGCAACTTCGCCCGCGATAAATTAATTTTCCCGTAGGAAAAGATATTTTCCCGCGGTAAAAAGTAGCCTATGTCACTCAGTGATAATGTAGCTTTCTAACGGCAAAAGAATTTTTGAAATCGGTCCTGTAGTTTCGGAGCCTATTTTTGGGGGTAGTTACAATAGAGAGATCTCTCTCCAGACAGATGTTATGCCTGGGGACCGAAGACCAATGGATGAAAGTTGGAAGTTGTATTTATGCAGCCGAGTTGAGAAACTTCGATAGCGTGATGTAGGATTGTAGTAGTTAGTTCCTTATGTGATGACTAGATGGCGCTAGTAGTCGCTAATACAAACAAATGCAATGCAATGCAAACAAACAAACAAACAAACAATCAAATCTTTCCTCTTTATAATATTAGTAAATATTATTATTATGTAAAATATTGATCCAAGCCTGTTTTAAATACAATAATAATCCAGGATAGGAAATATTAAAGGAAAAAACCAACCGGGGTAGGCTAAATTGATGAGTTTGGCCAGCTTTTTCATAATTTAACGCTATTTTTCGAGTAAATAAAGCATACAAATCCAAAAATATCAATCATGTTAAATGAAATATATATCAAAAGACGTGAAAAAATAATATCTTCCAACTAAAAATCAAAATATGCTAATTTTGGTCAAAAATTAAGAAAAACGTGTTAAATACCTACCGACCGAGGTGATGTAGCTAAGCGTTTGAACGGTGGGTGGGAGAGGTGGGCCCGTATACTAGGGCTGCCTACGGATACTAGATTGCCTATTTAGTGTCCGGACGGAAGCCCCATTGATGAAACGGGTCACTTACACGATCAGGAAGGCTATAATGTAATAAGGGTTTCAATTATTTGAAATAATCTTACTAAGTAATATTGTAAACGCAAAAGTTTTTTTAAACTGATGTTTGATACTCTTTCAAGCTAAAACGGTGCAACAGATTGTAATGAAATTTGGCACACAAATAGTTTATAACCTAAGATTATTTAAAAACGAAAAAGTTTTTCGGGTGCGCCGAAGGGATTTGAACCCACGTCTCCTTGGTATGCGCCCCAACACGGGTGTTCTACCAATTGAATAAATAATATTTGAATAAATAGATGTGGTACATCATTTCTTACGCATTTCCAATGTTATTTGGAACGTAGGAGTCGTAGCTTCTAAAAGTTGCGATGGATGTTACCACACGCCACTGTTGGCGTATGTAAGCGATTAAGAATTTCGGGGGAGTCGGTTGGATGCGAAGTGGTTCAATTGGTAGAACACCCGTGTTGGGGCGCATACCCAGGACACGTGGATTCGAATCCCACCGGCGCACCCGAAAACTTTTTCGCTTTTAAATAATCTTAGATTCGGTTAGCAGCCGCGCTGCTAATAAAAAATAAATAATATTTAAATAAATAGATGTGGTACATCATTTCTTACGCATTTCCAATGTAATTTGGAACGTAGGAGTCGTAGCTTCTAATAGTTGCGATGGATGTTACCACACGCCACTGTTGGCGTATGTAAAAGATTAAAAATTTCGGGGGAGTCGGTTGGATGCGACGTGGTTCAATTGGTAGAACACCCGTGTTGGGGCGCATACCCAGGACACGTGGATTCGAATCCCACTGGCGCACCCGAAAACTTTTTCGCTTTTAAATAATCTTAGATTCGGTTAGCAGCCGCGCTGCTAATAAAAAATAAATAATATTTAAATAAATAGATGTGGTACATCATTTCTTACGTATTTCCAATGTAATTTGGAACGTAGGAGTCGTAGCTTCTAATAGTTGCGATGGATGTTACCACACGCCACTGTTGGCGTATGTAAAAGATTAAAAATTTCGGGGGAGTCGGTTGGATGCGACGTGGTTCAATTGGTAGAACACCCGTGTTGGGGCGCATACCCAGGAGACGTGGGTTCAAATTACACCGGCACACCCGAAAAACTTTTTCGCTTTTAAATAATCTTAGATTCGGTGAGCAGCCGCACTGCTAATAAAAAATAAATAATAGTTTATAACCTACCTAATTATATAGGAAACATAATAATCCCAAATAATGGAATGTTCCCGCGGGATGGCGAACGAAGTATCCAGCAACAGCTAGTTATGAGAAAAATTTACGACCAATCTGTCTAAATTAAACCTTTTAGAACGTAACTTTTTGAAACCTAATTTTTTAGAACCTAATATTTCTGAACCTGACTTTTCAGAACCTAACATTTTAGAACCTAACATTTGGATCATTTTCAAAAAAAATGTACAAAGTTAACGGCTTAATCAAAACAAAAATCACGATCGCCATTTTTGTGTAACGAAAGTTAGTCATAAAAAGTTTATGGGTAGCTCCGTTACACAAAAATAATTAATTAAATTTTGTTTTTATCATGTAGAAATTTTTTTAAAACGACTCATTTCGTAGCCTAACTTTTTAGAACCTAACATTTTTAAACCTAACATTTCTGAACCTGACTTCAGAACCTAACATTTTAGAAGCAATCATTTCTGAACCTTACATTTATGAACCTAACATTTTAGAACCTAACTTTTCAGAACCCGACATTTTGTGTGTTTCTTTTAGAACTTTTTTTTTATTGTTTTAGAACCTAACATATCTGAACCAAACTTTTCGTAACCTAACTAACATTTTAGAACCTAACTTTTCAGAACCTAACATTTTAAAACCCGACATTTCTGAACCTAACATTTTAGAACCTAACTTTACAGAACTCAACTTTTTTTTTTAACCTAACCTAACTTATAGAACCCAAAATTTTTGAACCTAACATTTCTGAACCCAACTTTTTTTTTTTTTTTTAAGAAGCTAACGTAATTTAAACTCAACTTTTCTGAACCTAACATATTAAAAGCTTTTAAAGTTGGGTTCTGAAAAGTTAGGTTATAAAAAGGTGGGTTCAGATATGTGAGGTTCTAAGAAAAAAAAAATATATAAATAAAAGTTCGTTTCTGAAAATGTCAGCTTTTAAAATGTTAGGTTCAGATAAGTTGGGTTAAGACTATGTTAGGTTTTTTAAAAAAAAAAAAAGTTAAGTTCAGAAATGTTAAGTTCAAAAACGTTAGATTTTTTTTAAATGTATGGTTCTGAAAAATTGGGTTCAGATATGTTCGGTTTTTTTTTTTTTTTTTTTTTTTTTTTTTTTTTTTTTTTTTTTTTAAAAAAAAAAAAAAAGTTAGGTTAGGTTAGGTTAGGTTAGGTTAGGTTAGGTTAGGTTAGGGGTGCGATGTCGGAAACCTCCTCGAGTGCCCGGGCGTTACCACTCCCTTCTATCCGAGGTGTAGGCCTCATGGGGTTGGGAAGGGTAACGCTTGGGACGGTGCACCCTGGGCAACAACGGTAAGCTAATGTATTCGTACATTAGCTTACCGGTGGCTAATATCCGACTGGGGGGGGTGGGGGTCAGCAATCTCCACATGTGCCCGGGCCACCAGGCCTACGACTAGATGGTCTGGGCTGCACGACCGTTACGGTTCTCCCCTATTAACCCTGGTGGTTGAGGGGGAGAAGAGTAGCGGATGGGCCCATGGCCTGTGGCGATTGTCTGACGGGGGGGAGGGGGTCAGCAGCTTCTACATGTGCCCGGGCGGTTGGAAGAATTGACTGCCGTCTGGGCTGCACGACCGTTACGGTTCTCCCCTGTTAACCCTGGTGGTTAAGGGGGAGAAGAGTAGCGGTTGGGCCCATGGCCTGTGGGAACTGCTGACACACTGGGGGGAGGGGTAGCGGGCCCATTAGTGGGTCCGCTTTTGAGGACGGCGCCCCGCCCTTGGGCGGGCGCCTTTGACGTCGGCGAACCCGAACTGAGTACCTGCTCTGCCACGGCGGACAGGGAAAGGCGAGGGGGAGCCTGGTGGGCGGAAGCGACCGTGCCCTCGGTACCGCTCTGCTTCCAGAGCAGGACATGAGGGCGCGGAAGCTAACGTGAGGGCACGTAACCCCGGCTTGCCGGGAACGTGGGCATCTGCGGAAGCCACGAGGAGTAAACCTCTTTAAACAATCCTTCACCAGCGGGGGAGGCCGGGGAGTGCCGAGCCCGCATTGCACGGTGTCGACAGAGGAGCCCCATCCCGGGGCGGCCAGTGGGCGTTGCGGTGACACATTTTGCTCCCGTGGCGTTCACAATGGCAGACGAGGGAATCCGTGTGGTTTTTAGTGGGTAGGCCCCTTGGGGAGAGCCCCACATACCTCCGTTTCCCCGAACGGAGACGATGCATAAGGTGCATTTTCCACACCCAAAAAAAAAAAAAAAAAAAAAAAAGGTTAGGTTAGGTTAGGTTTCACCAGACTCGCTCCGAGACTCACCAGACTCGCTCCGAGACGGAGCACTTCACCAGACTCGCTCCGAGACGGAGCACTTCACCAGACTCGCTCCGAGACGGAGCACTTCACCAGACTCGCTCCGAGACGGAGCACTTCACCAGACTCGCTCCGAGACGGAGCACTTCACCAGACTCGCTCCGAGACTGGTGGGTGCTGCGTCGGCGCTGGGGCAACTTTTGCCCAACATAGGGGGCCCGAGGGGAGCTGTGCGCAGGCTCTACACGGGTGTAGTGCGCAGTATGGCGCTATATGGGGCGCCGATCTGGGCGAGTCGGCTGTCGGAGCGTAATAAGGCCTTGCTCCGACGGCCGCAAAGGATGTGCGCCATCAGGGCGGTACGGGCGTACGTAACTGTCGCCCACATGGCCGCTTGCGCCCTAGCCGGAACACCGCCCTGGGACATTGACGCCCAGACGGCCGCGGAGGTATATGAGGAGCGCAAAGAGGCGCTGAGAAGGGGGGAAAGGCCTGCCCCCAGGGAGCTCGAGTTTGCCCGCCGCATGGTGGAGCGTCGGATGAGGGACCGCTGGAAGAGTGACCTGGAGGACAGCCGCTATGGAACGCGCACCATAGCGGCTCTCTTCCCGTCACTCGACCAGTGGGTCGAGAGGGGGTTCGGAGCCCTCACATTCCGGATGGTGCAGATAATGACCGGGCACGGGTGCTTCGGCCATTATTTGCACCGAATAGGGCGGGAGAACGATCCGACGTGCCACCACTGCGGTGACCCGGACGACACGGCCCAGCACACTCTGGCAGAGTGTAGCAGCTGGGCCCCAGAGCGGCAAACTCTCGAGGCGGAGCTAGGGACGAGCGACCTCTCGCTCTCCAGCGTTGTGCAAGCCATGCTGGGGAGCGAGGAGGCCTGGCAGGCGGTCGCCTCCTTTTGCGAGACAGTAATCTCGCAAAAGGAGGCCGCGGAACGGGAGCGCGAGGACGATGCCCTCGCACCCCTGTTCCGGCGCAGACGGAGGGGGGTGGGACGGAGGCGATTTGCCGCCCGTCTCAATCCCCAGTAGGACCAGCGGGCGAGGGACGGGGATCCCTCGTCCGCATAGCACGGTTCTACGAGTCTGGGGGAAGGGTTGAAGTGCTGCAACTCTTCCCCCCCTGGCGCGGGTAGCCTTGGCGAAAGCTGGGGCAGCCGAGAGGCGTCATGGTGAAATCTTTGGATCCCATGGCGCCTAACAACCTCGGCAAGAGGGTCAGCATCGGAGTGGTTTTAGTGGGTATGCTCTCCTGTCCCCTTCTCATTAGGAGAAGAGGACCGGAGAGAGAGCCCCACATAACCTAAACCGGGTCTCCCCGGGCCCGGGGGTACACGTAATGTGTTTCCACTCCGTGAACAAAAAAAAAAAAAAAAAAAAAAAAAAAAAAAAAAAAAAAAAAAAAAAAAAAAGGTTAGGTTAGGTTAGGTTAGGTTAGGTTAGGTTCTTGGGGTGCGATGTCGGAAACCTCCTCGAGTGCCCGGGCGTTACCACTCCCTTCTATCCGAGGCGTAGGCCTCATGGGGTGGGGAAGGGTAACGCCTGGGACGGTGCACCCTGGGCAACAACGGTAAGCTAATGTATTCGTACATTATCTTACCGGTGGCTAATATCCGACTTGGGGGGGAGGGGGTTCGGTAAGCAATCTTCACATGTGCCTGCACCAAGCTACCGCTAAGGCATGGTTCAGGCTGCACGACCGTTACGGTTCTCCCCTGTTAACCCTGGTGGTCAAGGGGGAGAAGAGTAGCGGATGGGCCCATGGCCTGTGGGGGTTGACTGACTGACTGGGGGGGGGGGGTTTCGGCAATCTCCACATGTGCCCGGGCCATCATGCCAACGACTGCATGGTCTGGGCTGCACGACCGCTACGGTTCTCCTCTGTTAACCCTGGTGGTTAAGGGGGAGAAGAGTAGCGGTTGGGCCCATGGCCTGTGGGGGTTTGCCGACACACCGGGGGGGAGGGGTAGCGGGCCCATTTATGGGTCTGCTTGTGAGGACGGCGTCCCGCCCTTGGGCGGGCGCCTTTGACGTCGGTGAACCCGAACTGAGTACCTGCTCTGTTGGTCGGACAGGGAAAGGCGAGGGGGAGCCTGGTGGGCGGAAGCGACCGTGCCCTCGGTTCCGCTCTGCTTTCAGAGCAGGACATGAGGGCGCGGAAGCTAACGTGAGGGCACGTAACCCCGGCTTGCCGGGAACGTGGGCATCTGCGGAAGCCACGAGGAGTAAACCTCTTTAAACAATCCTTCACCAGCGGGGGAGGCCGGGGAGTGCCGAGCCCGCATTGCACGGTGTCGACAGAGGAGCCCCATCCCGGGGCGGCCAGTGGGCGTTGCGGTGACACATTTTGCTCCCGTGGCGTTCACAATGGCAAACGAGGGAATCCGTGTGGTTTTTAGTGGGTAGGCCCATAGGGGAGAGCCCCACATACCTCCGTTTCCCCGAACGGAGACGATGCATAAGGTGCATTTTCCACACCAAAAAAAAAAAAAAAAAAAAAAAAAAAAAAAAAAGGTTAGGTTAGGTTAGGTCCCCCCCTCGAGTGATGGAGGTGAGCCTAAGCCTAGTACCTGCTCTGTGGCCCGAGCAGGGAAAGGTGAGGGGGAGCCTCAGGGCGGAAGCAACCGTGCCCTCGGTACCACTCTGCTTTCAGAGTAGGACATGAGGGCGCGGGAGCTAACGTGAGGGCACGTAAACCCGGCTTGCCCGGGAACGTGGGCGTCTGCGGAAGCCACGAGGAGTAAACCTCTTTAAACAATCCTTCACCAGCGGGGGAGGCCGGGGAGTGCCGAGCCCGCATTGCACGGTGTCGACAGAGGAGCCCCATCCCGGGGCGGCCAGTGGGCGTTGCGGTGACACATTTTGCTCCCGTGGCGTTCACAATGGCAAACGAGGGAATCCGTGTGGTTTTTAGTGGGTAGGCCCCCCTTGGGGAGAGCCCCACATACCTCCGTTTCCCCGAACGGTGACGATGCATAAGGTGCATTTTCCACACCAAAAAAAAAAAAAAAAAAAAGGTTAGGTCCCCCCCGGGTGTCGCTACCTTGTCGTGGTGGGGGGGCTTGAGCCCTTTGTGATCTTCGGGCCTTTAAGCTCGAAGTGAAAGGGTGACCAAGAGCGGCACAGCCTCGGTGGAGCCCATCCTGGGCCAAGAGAGGCGGGCGCGCCCTAGTGACAGGGTGCGTCGCTTTCCTGCTTCCTGTCTCCCCTGCAGCAGGGGACTACGGGGACGCAGAGGTTATCGCAGAAGTTATCGCGGTCTGGATGCGGGTTGCAGCGTATCCAGTACCAGGCCGGAGACAAGTAGGTCCTGTGGACTGAACGGGTCTGGCCTGGGCTAGCGGTTTGCCGGATGTGCCACTTCAGTGGCGAACGGGTTAGCGTAACTGCAACACAAGGGGAACTCACCCCTTAAAAAAGAGGAGAGTGCTCCCTCTTTAAAAGGAGCAGGGGACCGCACCCCTCAATCAAAGGAGCATGGGTGACAACAAAAATATATTACCCCAGGAGGGTACCTCGTCTCGAGGAGAATCCCTCCCCGCTACCATCTCGCGGGCAGCCCCATCGTATTCTGGGGGGGGCACTTGTCGCTCCGTGGGCCCTGAAAGCCCACGTTTTAATTTTAGTTCGTCCGCGACTCAGATCGCGGACCACAATCGTCTTGGCATATCAGTGCGCGACTGCACGGTACGCCTTACAAGGCAAATAGATTGCCATGAGCCCGAACTTAGGGCAAACACTAGCTCAGGAGCCAATTTTGCTTCCCAGGGGACTGCAGGTCACGAGTCCACTGGCAAAAGCAATTTTGAGGACGACCCGGAAGTAGCTGAGCGGGTGAAGCGGAAGCGGAAGCGATTTCGCCCTGCTTCATCCGTTCTCAGCTCAAGTGACGAAGGATCTACATGCCCCTCGGCTGGGGAAGGACAGCCAAAGGCCAAAGGGAGAGGCCGCCCACCAACATCGGGCAAATATGTAGGACTGGCCAGGGCGAAAGAAGCCTACAACCGGGCTCTCAGGGAAGAGCTCCGGTTGAAGGCCGAGATGGAGGTACAGGAGATGGCCATCAGGACCCGTCAAGGGTACCAGATGGACAATATCTCTCAACCAAGGACTGACTCAGAGGATGCAGAGCCAAACCTAGATCTGGGCCAGCAAGTGGCAGACAGCGTGGCTGTCATCTCTAAAGTCGCGGCCAAATCTAAAAATCTGTCAGGTGGCTATGTAAAGTGCCTAAAGGAGGCAGCTGTTGCGATCTCTGACGCATTTTCGGAGCTCAGCAGACGCACGGCAACCGAAGAGACGGCTCGGCTACAAGCCGATAACACACGGTTACAGAGTGAGATGGCCAGCCTCCGAAAGGAGCTGGCCGAACTGAAAATGATCCTGGAGGGGATGCGGAAGCATGGTAGTCCGCCACCCATTCCCCCGCCATGACGGGGAGAAGCTGCCCCATGCGCAGCCCTCCTCAAAGAGAAAAGATAGGCAGGGTTCCAACACCCCGGCGGCGTCTGATATGGACAGAATCTGCCGAGCGGTCATGGACCACGTCGGTTCATACCTTGACGTGCGCTTAGCCAGTATTCAGGACCGGCTACTCCCTGAGAAGCCCGTGAGACCTCCTCTGGCGATAAAAGCCGGGACAGGTGATCAGGCTGGAAATGATTCCACCTCCGGAGCTGTTCCTCTCGGTCCGGGGCGGAAAACCAAAAGAAAGAAGAGGAAGAAAACGATCCCTAATAGAGAGGAAGCCTCAGAACCCATTCCGCTACCTCCGCCTCCCGTTTCAGCGGCCATGTCGACAGAGTGGACCAAGGTGAAGCGGAGGGGTAAGAAGAAAGGGGATAAAGTTGGAGACAACAGGAGGGACGAAACAACGGCCGATGTGCGCGGAGCACCACCCCAGGCGAAGAAACGAAAGGCCCGAAAGCTTCGCCCACCTCGTTCTTCGGCTGTTGTAATCACGCTGCTTGAACCACAAGCACAGGAGAAGGGGGCAGACTTCGGGACTGTCCTTGCAGAAGCCAAGAGGAAGGTGCGTTTGGAAGACCTGGGTATTTCGGGACTCCGCTTCAGAAAGGCCCAAACCGGAGCGTATATCATGGAGGTGCCTGGTGTCGCTAGTGGGGAGAAGGCCGATGCCCTGGCTCAAAAGCTCAAAGAGGTCACGGACCCCGCGGTGGTACGAGTGGCTAGGCCCACCAAATGCGCTGAGCTGCGCATTTCTGGCCTGGACGAGTCCGTCTTGTTCACTGACGTGGTGGCGGCGGTTGCCCGGGTTGGGGGCTGCTCAGAAGCGGAAGTCAGGTCGGGAGATATTGTTTGCGGACGCTCCGGGCTTGGAACTGTTTGGCTTCGCTGTCCTATCCCGGCAGCAAAGAAGTTGGTGAAGGCGGGTAGGCTGTTGGTGGGCTGGGTGTCAGCGCAGGTCAAGCTGCTCGATGCCCGCCCCCTGCGCTGCTTCCGCTGCCTCGAGGTGGGCCACGTGCAGGCGAAATGCAAGGCGGCGGTGGATCGTAGCCAACTGTGCTACCGCTGCGGAGCTCCCGGGCACATGGCATATGCGTGCGAAGCAGCATCACACTGCGTGATCTGCGAGGTGGCCGGGTTATCGGCCAATCACAGGGTGGGAAGCAAGATGTGCAACCCACCCAAAACCAGGAAGGCTAAGGCTGGCGAGGGACCAAGGCTCCCCTCACAGCCGCGTACCCGGAAGGGCAGTACAACTGAACACCCGGATGAGGAGGAGGTGATTATCGTGGGACAGCATGGCTAATACACCCCGATATCTACAGGCGAACATCAACCACTGCGCCAGGGCTCAGGACCTTCTGTTCCAGAGCATGGCGGAGTGGTTCATACACGTCGCAGTGGTAGCCGAACCATATTCGATCCCGGCCAGAGACAACTGGGTGGGGGATCTCGACGGCCTCGTAGCCTTGGCCACTCAAACATCGGCCGGCTCTGCTCCGCTCGAAAGCGTGGTGCGGGGCCACGGCTTCGTGGCTGCCATCATTGGGGGTATAATGGTGGTGGGGGTGTACTTCTCGCCGAACAGGAGCCTAGCCGACTTCGAGGTGCTTCTCGACAGTATGCAGGCCTTGATCGGCAGGAGTGGCCCCGAACTGCTGCTGGTCGCGGGGGATTTCAATGCCAAATCAACGGTGTGGGGCTCCCCTGCGACTGACGCACGCGGTGAGGCGCTCACAGAGTGGGCAGTGGCCGTAGGGTTGGAGGTCCTTAACCGAGGGACGGTCGACACGTGCGTGCGGCAACAGGGTGGCTCCATCGTGGACATCACGTTTGCAAATGCTGCCCTGGCGCGTCGTGTCCAAGGCTGGGAAGTGCTGGAGGGCGTGGAAACGTTATCGGACCACAGATATATCCGGTACGAAGTCTGCGCCCACCACACTACATCGGATGGCCTCAGCCATCCCCGGAGAGACGATAGCCCCAGATGGGCAACGAAACGGCTCGATCGGGACCTGTTGCACGCAGCGGCCCTGGTCCAGGCCTGGCCGGAGATGCCCGAAGGCCTAAGAAGTGTAGAGGAAGAAGCATCCTGGCTCAGTGGGGCCATGGTTCAAATCTGCGATTCCGCAATGCCACGAGTCAAGCCCACAGGGCCGAGGCGGAGCGTGTACTGGTGGTCCGCAGAGCTGACGCAGCTGCGCAAGGCGTGCGTGGCTGCGAGACGCCAGTACACCAGGAGCCGAAGGCGGAGGAGGCGAAACCTGGCAGCAGAGGATGAGCTGTACGCAAGATATAGGGCGGCCAGCAAAGCCCTCAGCGTAGCCATTGGCCAAGCCAAAGACCTGGCGGAGGAGGAAATGTTGGAGGCTCTGAACAGCGACCCGTGGGGGCGGCCGTACAAGTCGGTGAGGTGCAAACTTCGCCCCTGGGCCCCTCCACTCACGCAAAGCCTCCAGCCGGACCTTCTGAGCCAAATCGTGGGAACCCTCTTCCCACGACGGGGTGAACACCAGCCCCCGTGCATGGCTTCAGTGTCCCCAACGGAGGGAGAAGTCGCACCCGAGGTGACAGAGGGAGAGTTGGGTGCCGCAGTGTTGAGGCTTAAGGCCAAAAACACTGCCCCTGGTCCCGACGGTATTCCCGGCCGAGCCTGGGTGTTGGCGCTGGGCCCCTTGGAGCCAAGGGTGAGGGCACTATTTTCTTCGTGCCTGGAGCAGGGGTGCATCCCACGTTCGTGGAAGTGTGGAAAGCTGGTGCTCCTGCGGAAGGAAGGGCGACCGGGTGACTCCCCTTCGGGATACAGGCCGATCGTACTTTTGGACGAGGGAGCGAAGCTCTTTGAGCGGATAGTGGCTTCCCGGCTGATAGGGCATTTAGAGGGACAAGGGCCGAACTTAAGTGCGTGCCAGTACGGATTTCGTCGGGGCAGGTCCACCATCGACGCCATTGCGCGGGTGAGGGCTCTGGCGGATGACGCGGTTTCCCGGGGGGAGGTGGTGTTGGCGGTATCTCTAGATATCGCCAATGCTTTCAACACCCTTCCCTGGGAAACCATCAAGGAGGCCCTCAGGTACCACAACGTGCCGGAGTACCTGCGTCGGGTGGTTGGGTCGTATCTTTTCGAGAGGGCGATCCGCTACCCCACACAGGATGAATGGGTAGAGCGCGAGATGTCGTGCGGGGTCCCACAGGGGTCAGTCTTAGGACCGCTCCTGTGGAACATTGGTTACGACTGGGCGCTACGTGGCGCCAACTTGCGGGGGGTAGACGTAACCTGTTACGCCGATGACACCCTTGTAACGGCCCGAGGTGCCACATTTCGCGATGCGTCCATCTTGGCCACTGCTGGGGTGGCCCTAATCGTGGACAGGATACGGAGGCTGGGACTAGAGGTTGCCCTGCACAAATCTGAGGCCATCTGTTTTCATGGGCCTCGGAGGGCACCTCCAGGAAATGCCAGCATAATGGTGGGCGGAGTTTCTATCGGCGTCGGGAAGACGATGAAGTACCTGGGACTCGTCCTCGACAGCCGATGGAACTTCGAGGAGCATTTCCGGCGCTTGGCTCCAAAACTACTTGGCACAGCGTCGGCACTGAGCCGGCTCCTCCCGAACGTGGGCGGGCCGAAGGCGGGCTGCCGCCGACTGTACACGGGTGTGGTGCGGTCGATGGCCCTTTACGGGGCACCCATATGGGTAAATGCTCTTTCCGCCCATAACAAGACCCAACTGCGGCGACCGCAAAGGGTCATGGCGGTAAGGGCAACGAGGGCGTACCGCACCACCTCGTTCGAGGCGGCCTGCGTGATGGCAGGGACCCCACCTTGGGAGTTGGATGCCGAGGTGCTGAACGAGGTCTACCGCCGGGTAGCCGAGGCGCGCACCAGAGGAGAACAACCGTGTCCGGAAGAGGTTAGGCGATGGAGAGAGATCTCTCGCCAAACTCTCTTCCGGAAATGGTTGGTGGCCTTGGAGCAGCCGAGCGCTGGCCACTGGACCATATCGGGAGTGCGGCCCGTCCTGCAGGAATGGGTCGAAAGGAGGTGGGGCGTTGTTTCCTTCCACCTAACGCAGGTACTGTCGGGACACGGATGTTTCGGCAGATACCTGTGTAAGGTTGCAAGGAGGGAAACAACGCCAATGTGTCACCACTGCGGTGGGGCGGAGGACACGGCACAGCACACGCTGCAAGTGTGTCCCGCCTTCGACGAGCAGCGAGCCCGCCTCACGGCGGTGATTGGATCCGACCTCTCGCTGCCGGCCGTTGTCAAAGCCATGACCGACAGCGAGAGATCGTGGACTGCCATGGCCTCCTACTGTGAGGAGGTCATGGCACTCAAAGAGGGTGCGGAGCGGGAGCGCGAGGAAGACCCATCTTCCCAGCCCCTGCGCCGCAGGCGTGTCGGGCGCAGGCGGTTAATCCATAATCGCCAAATACCGCCCTAATAGGACTGCGGGAGATGGGCACGGGGATGCCCGTCCCCCGCCGTTAAGGTCCTGTTGAGCTGGCAGACGCGTCAAGTGTTTCGGCGCGCCTACAGTGGAGGAGACAGGAGACGCGCAGGTCTCCTGGAGATGGGTCCGTGAGCGGACATACCGCCGTGCTGCCGGGCCGTGGATGCATAAAGTTCCCACAGCCCGGTTGCTTACCGGCGACGAAGTGGAACACCCTGGGGTTTTTTTTTTTTTTTTTTTTTTTTTTTTTTTTTTTTTTTTTTTCCTGGGGAAAATCCTTTATGGATTCGACACCGGCCTCCCCGGGCCGGTGTCGAATCCATAAAGGATTTTCCCCAGGAAAAAAAAAAAAAAAAAAAAAAAAAAAAAAAAAAAAAAAAAAAAAAAAAAAAAAAAGGTTAGGTTAGGTTAGGTTAGGTTAGGTTAGGTTAGGTTAGGTTAGGTTAGGTTAGGTTAGGTTAGGTTCCCCCCCGGGCCCCCCCGGGTGTCGCTACCTTGTCGTGGTGGGGGGGCTTGAGCCCTTTGTGATCTTCGGGCCTTTAAGCTCGAAGTGAAAGGGTGACCAAGAGCGGCACAGCCTCGGTGGAGCCCATCCTGGGCCAGGAGAGGCGGGCGCGCCCTAGTGACAGGGTGCGTCGCTTTCCCGCTTCCTGTCTCCCCTGCAGCAGGGGACTACGGGGACGCAGAGGTTATCGCAGAAGTTATCGCGGTCTGGATGCGGGTTGCAGCGTATCCAGTACCAGGCCGGAGACAAGTAGGTCCTGTGGACTGAACGGGTCTGGCCTGGGCTAGCGGTTTGCCGGATGTGCCACTTTAGTGGCGAACGGGTTAGCGTAACTGCAACACAAGGGGAACTCACCCCTTAAAAAAGAGGAGAGTGCTCCCTCTTTAAAAGGAGCAGGGGACCGCACCCCTCAATCAAAGGAGCATGGGTGACAACAAAAATATATTACCCCAGGAGGGTACCTCGTCTCGAGGAGAATCCCTCCCCGCTACCATCTCGCGGGCAGCCCCATCGTATTCTGGGGGGGGCACTTGTCGCTCCGTGGGCCCTGCAAGCCCACGTTTTAATTTTAGTTCGTCCGCGACGCAGATCGCGGACCACAAACGTCTTGGCATATCAGTGCGCGACTGCACGGTACGCCTTACAAGGCAAATAGATTGCCATGAGCCCGAACTTAGGGCAAACACTAGCTCAGGAGCCAATTTTGCTTCCCAGGGGACTACAGGTCACGAGTCCACTGGCAAAAGCAATTTTGAAGACGACTTGGAGGTAGCTGAGCGGGTGAAGCGGAAGCGGAAGCGATTTCGCCCTGCTTCATCCGTTCTCAGCTCAAGTGACGAAGGATCTACATGCCCCTCGGCTGGGGAAGGACAGCCAAAGGCCAAAGGGAGAGGCCGCCCACCAACATCGGGCAAATATGTAGGACTGGCCAGAGCGAAAGAAGCCTACAACCGGGCTCTCAGGGAAGAGCTCCGGTTGAAGGCCGAGATGGAGGTACAGGAGTTGG
Source organism: Archips xylosteana (assembly GCA_947563465.1). Classification (NCBI taxonomy): domain Eukaryota; kingdom Metazoa; phylum Arthropoda; class Insecta; order Lepidoptera; family Tortricidae; genus Archips; species Archips xylosteana. The sequence continues at coordinate 12,244,853 of OX387371.1, forward strand.
CCATCAGGACCCGTCAAGGGTACCAGATGGACAATATTTCTCAACCAAGGACTGACTCAGAGGATGCAGAGGCAAACCTAGATCTTGGCCAGCAAGTGGCAGACAGCGTGGCTGTCATCTCTAAAGTCGCGGCCAAATCTAAAAATCTGTCAGGTGGCTATGTAAAGTGCCTAAAGGAGGCAGCTGTTGCGATCTCTGACGCATTTTCGGAGCTCAGCAGACGCACGGCAACCGAAGAGACGGCTCGGCTACAAGCCGATAACACACGGTTACAGAGTGAGATGGCCAGCCTCCGAAAGGAGCTGGCCGAACTGAAAATGACCCTGGAGGGGATGCGGAAGCATGGTAGTCCGCCACCCATTCCCCCTAAAGATGACGGGGAGAAGCTGCCCCATGCGCAGCCCTCCTCAAAAAGAAAAGATAGGCAGGGTTCCAACACCCCGGCGGCGTCTGATATGGACAGAATCTGCCGAGCGGTCATGGACCACGTCGGTTCATACCTTGACGTGCGCTTAGCCAGTATTCAGGACCGGCTACTCCCTGAGAAGCCCGTGAGACCTCCTCTGGCGATAAGAGCCGGGACAGGTGATCAGGCTGGAAATGATTCCACCTCCGGAGCTGTTCCTCCCGGTCCGGGGAGGAAAACCAAAAGAAAGAAGAGGAAGAAAAAGGTCCCTAATAGAGAGGAAGCCTCAGAACCCATTCCGCTACCTCCGCCTCCCGTTTCAGCGGCCATGTCGACAGGGTGGACCAAGGTGAAGCGGAGGGGTAAGAAGAAAGGGGATAAAGTTGGAGACAACAGGTGGAACGAAACAACGGCCGATGTGCGCGGAGCACCACCCCAGGCGAAGAAACGAAAGGCCCGAAAGCTTCGCCCACCTCGTTCTTCGGCTGTTGTAATCACGCTGCTTGAACCACAAGCACAGGAGAAGGGGGCAGACTTCGGGACTGTCCTTGCAGAAGCCAAGAGGAAGGTGCGTTTGAAAGACCTGGGTATTTCGGGACTCCGCTTCAGAAAGGCCCAAACCGGAGCGTATATCATGGAGGTGCCTGGTGTCGCTAGTGGGGAGAAGGCCGATGCCCTGGCTCAAAAGCTCAAAGAGGTCACGGACCCCGCGGTGGTACGAGTGGCTAGGCCCACCAAATGCGCTGAGCTGCGCATTTCTGGCCTGGACGAGTCCGTCTTGTTCACTGACGTGGTGGCGGCGGTTGCCCGGGTTGGGGGCTGCTCAGAAGCGGAAGTCAGGTCGGGAGATATTGTTTGCGGACGCTCCGGGCTTGGAACTGTTTGGCTTCGCTGTCCTATCCCGGCAGCAAAGAAGTTGGTGAAGGCGGGTAGGCTGTTGGTGGGCTGGGTGTCAGCGCAGGTCAAGCTGCTCGATGCCCGCCCCCTGCGCTGCTTCCGCTGCCTCGAGGTGGGCCACGTGCAGGCGAAATGCAAGGCGGCGGTGGATCGTAGCCAACTGTGCTACCGCTGCGGAGCTCCCGGGCACATGGCATATGCGTGCGAAGCAGCATCACACTGCGTGATCTGCGAGGTGGCCGGGTTATCGGCCAATCACAGGGTGGGAAGCAAGATGTGCAACCCACCCAAAACCAGGAAGGCTAAGGCTGGCGAGGGACCAAGGCTCCCCTCACAGCCGCGTACCCGGAAGGGCAGTACAACTGAACACCCGGATGAGGAGGAGGTGATTATCGTGGGACAGCATGGCTAATACAACCCGATATCTACAGGCGAACATCAACCACTGCGCCAGGGCTCAGGACCTTCTGTTCCAGAGCATGGCGGAGTGGTTGATACACGTCGCAGTGGTAGCCGAACCATATTCGATCCCGGCCAGAGACAACTGGGTGGGGGATCTCGACGGCCTCGTAGCCTTGGCCACTCAAACATCGGCCGGCTCTGCTCCGCTCGAAAGCGTGGTGCGGGGCCACGGCTTCGTGGCTGCCATCATTGGGGGTATAATGGTGGTGGGGGTGTACTTCTCGCCGAACAGGAGCCTAGCTGACTTCGAGGTGCTTCTCGACAGTGTGCAGGCCTTGATCGGCAGGAGTGGCCCAGAACTGCTGCTGGTCGCGGGGGATTTCAATGCCAAATCAACGGTGTGGGGCTCCCCTGCGACTGACGCACGCGGTGAGGCGCTCACAGAGTGGGCAGTGGCCGTAGGGTTGGAGGTCCTTAACCGAGGGACGGTCGACACGTGCGTGCGGCAACAGGGTGGCTCCATCGTGGACATCACGTTTGCAAATGCTGCCCTGGCGCGTCGTGTCCAAGGCTGGGAAGTGCTGGAGGGCGTGGAAACGTTATCGGACCACAGATATATCCGGTACGAAGTCTGCGCCCACCACACTACATCGGATGGCCTCAGCCATCCCCGGAGAGACGATAGCCCCAGATGGGCAACGAAACGGCTCGATCGGGACCTGTTGCACGCAGCGGCCCTGGTCCAGGCCTGGCCGGAGATGCCCGAAGGCCTAAGAAGTGTAGAGGAAGAAGCATCCTGGCTCAGTGGGGCCATGGTTCAAATCTGCGATTCCGCAATGCCACGAGTCAAGCCCACAGGGCTGAGACGGAGCGTGTACTGGTGGTCCGCAGAGCTGACGCAGCTGCGCAAGGCGTGCGTGGCTGCGAGACGCCAGTACACCAGGAGCCGAAGGCGGAGGAGGCGAAACCTGGCAGCAGAGGATGAGCTGTACGCAAGATATAGGGCGGCCAGCAAAGCCCTCAGCGTAGCCATTGGCCAAGCCAAAGACCTGGCGGAGGAGGAAATGTTGGAGGCTCTGAACAGCGACCCGTGGGGGCGGCCGTACAAGTCGGTGAGGTGCAAACTTCGCCCCTGGGCCCCTCCACTCACGCAAAGCCTCCAGCCGGACCTTCTGAGCCGAATCGTGGGAACCCTCTTCCCACGACGGGGTGAACACCAGCCCCCGTGCATGGCTTCAGTGTCTCCAACGGAGGGAGAAGTCGCACCCGAGGTGACAGAGGGAGAGTTGGGTGCCGCAGTGTTGAGGCTTAAGGCCAAAAACACTGCCCCTGGTCCCGACGGTATTCCCGGCCGAGCCTGGGTGTTGGCGCTGGGCCCCTTGGAGCCAAGGGTGAGGGCACTATTTTCTTCGTGCCTGGAGCAGGGGTGCATCCCACGTTCGTGGAAGTGCGGAAAGCTGGTGCTCCTGCGGAAGGAAGGACGACCGGGTGACTCCCCTTCGGGATACAGGCCGCTCGTACTTTTGGACGAGGGAGCGAAGCTCTTTGAGCGGATAGTGGCTTCCCGGCTGATAGGGCATCTAGAGGGACAAGGGCCGAACCTAAGTGCGTGCCAGTACGGATTTCGTCGGGGCAGGTCCACCATCGACGCCATTGCGCGGGTGAGGGCTCTGGCGGATGACGCGGTTTCCCGTGGGGAGGTGGTGTTGGCGGTATCTCTAGATATCGCCAATGCTTTCAACACCCTTCCCTGGGAAACCATCAAGGAGGCCCTCAGGTACCACAACGTGCCGGAGTACCTGCGTCGGGTGGTTGGGTCGTATCTTTTCGAGAGGGCGATCCGCTACCCCACACAGGATGAATGGGTAGAGCGCGAGATGTCGTGCGGGGTCCCACAGGGGTCAGTCTTAGGACCGCTCCTGTGGAACATTGGTTACGACTGGGCGCTACGTGGCGCCAACTTGCGGGGGGTAGATGTAACCTGTTACGCCGATGACACCCTTGTAACGGCCCGAGGGGCCACATTTCGCGATGCGTCCATCTTGGCCACTGCTGGGGTGGCCCTAATCGTGGACAGGATACGGAGGCTGGGACTAGAGGTTGCCCTGCACAAATCTGAGGCCATCTGTTTTCATGGGCCTCGGAGGGCACCTCCAGGAAATGCCAGCATAATGGTGGGCGGAGTTTCTATCGGCGTCGGGAAGACGATGAAGTACCTGGGACTCGTCCTCGACAGCCGATGGAACTTCGAGGAGCATTTCCGGCGCTTGGCTCCAAAACTACTTGGCACAGCGTCGGCACTGAGCCGGCTCCTCCCGAACGTGGGCGGGCCGAAGGCGGGCTGCCGCCGACTGTACACGGGTGTGGTGCGGTCGATGGCCCTTTACGGGGCACCCATATGGGTAAATGCTCTTTCCGCCCATAACAAGACCCAACTGCGGCGACCGCAAAGGGTCATGGCGGTAAGGGCAACGAGGGCGTACCGCACCACCTCGTTCGAGGCGGTCTGCGTGATGGCAGGGACCCCACCTTGGGAGTTGGATGCAGAAGTGCTGAACGAGGTCTACCGCCGGGTAGCCGAGGCGCGCACCAGAGGAGAACATCCGTGTCCGGAAGAGGTTAGGCGATGGAGAGAGATCTCTCGCCAAACCCTCTTCCGGAAATGGTTGGTGGCCTTGGAGCAGCCGAGCGCCGGCCACTGGACCATATCGGGAGTGCGGCCTGTCCTGCAGGAATGGGTCGAAAGGAGGTGGGGCGTTGTTTCCTTCCACCTAACGCAGGTACTGTCGGGACACGGATGTTTCGGCAGATACCTGTGTAAGGTTGCAAGGAGGGAAACAACGCCAATGTGTCACCACTGCGGCGGGGCGGAGGACACGGCGCAGCACACGCTGCAAGTGTGTCCCGCCTTCGACGAGCAGCGAGCCCGCCTCACGGCGGTGATTGGATCCGACCTCTCGCTGCCGGTCGTTGTCAAAGCCATGACAGACAGCGAGAGATCGTGGACTGCCATGGCCTCCTACTGTGAGGAGGTCATGGCACTCAAAGAGGGTGCGGAGCGGGAGCGCGAGGAAGACCCATCTTCACAGCCCCTGCGCCGCAGGCGTGTCGGGCGCAGGCGGTTAATCCACAACCGTCAAATACCGCCCTAATAGGACTGCGGGAGATGGGCACGGGGATGCCCGTCCCCCGCCGTTAAGGTCCTGTTGAGCTGGTAGGCGCGTCAAGTGCTTCGGCGCGCCTACAGTGGAGGAGACAGGAGACGCGCAGGTCTCCTGGAGATGGGTCCGTGAGCGAACATACCGCCGTGCTGCCGGGCCGTGGATGCATAAAGTTCCCACAGCCCGGTTGCTTACCGGCGACGAAGTGGAACACCCTGGGGTTTTTAGTGGGTACACCGCCCCCTTCTGGGGCGGGAATCCCACATATCCACCGGCCTCCCCGGGCCGGTGTCGAATCCATAAAGGATTTTCCCCAGAAAAAAAAAAAAAAAAAAAAAAAAAAAAAAGGTTCCCCCCCGGGTGTCGCTACCTTGTCGTGGTGGGGGGGCTTGAGCCCTTTGTGATCTTCGGGCCTTTAAGCTCGAAGTGAAAGGGTGACCAAGAGCGGCACAGCCTCGGTGGAGCCCATCCTGGGCCAAGAGAGGCGGGCGCGCCCTAGTGACAGGGTGCGTCGCTTTCCTGCTTCCTGTCTCCCCTGCAGCAGGGGACTACGGGGACGCAGAGGTTATCGCAGAAGTTATCGCGGTCTGGATGCGGGTTGCAGCGTATCCAGTACCAGGCCGGAGACAAGTAGGTCCTGTGGACTGAACGGGTCTGGCCTGGGCTAGCGGTTTGCCGGATGTGCCACTTCAGTGGCGAACGGGTTAGCGTAACTGCAACACAAGGGGAACTCACCCCTTAAAAAAGAGGAGAGTGCTCCCTCTTTAAAAGGAGCAGGGGACCGCACCCCTCAATCAAAGGAGCATGGGTGACAACAAAAATATATTACCCCAGGAGGGTACCTCGTCTCGAGGAGAATCCCTCCCCGCTACCATCTCGCGGGCAGCCCCATCGTATTCTGGGGGGGGCACTTGTCGCTCCGTGGGCCCTGAAAGCCCACGTTTTAATTTTAGTTCGTCCGCGACTCAGATCGCGGACCACAATCGTCTTGGCATATCAGTGCGCGACTGCACGGTACGCCTTACAAGGCAAATAGATTGCCATGAGCCCGAACTTAGGGCAAACACAAGCTCAGGAGCCAATTTTGCTTCCCAGGGGACTGCAGGTCACGAGTCCACTGGGAGAAGCAATTTTGAGGACGACCCGGAGGTAGCTGAGCGGGTGAAGCGGAAGCGGAAGCGATTTCGCCCTGCTTCATCCGTTCTCAGCTCAAGTGACGAAGGATCTACATGCCCCTCGGCTGGGGAAGGACAGCCAAAGGCCAAAGGGAGAGGCCGCCCACCAACATCGGGCAAATATGTAGGACTGGCTAGAGCGAAAGAAGCCTACAACCGGGCTCTCAGGGAAGAGCTCCGGTTGAAGGCCGAGATGGAAGTACAGGAGATGGCCATCAGGACCCGTCAAGGGTACCAGATGGACAATATTTCTCAACCAAGGACTGACTCAGAGGATGCAGAGCCAAACCTAGATCTTGGCCAGCAAGTGGCAGACAGCGTGGCTGTCATCTCTAAAGTCGCGGCCAAATCTAAAAATCTGTCAGGTGGCTATGTAAAGTGCCTAAAGGAGGCAGCTGTTGCGATCTCTGACGCTTTTTCGGAGCTCAGCAGACGCACGGCAACCGAAGAGACGGCTCGGCTACAAGCCGATAACACACGGTTACAGAGTGAGATGGCCAGCCTCCGAAAGGAGCTGGCTGAACTGAAAATGACCCTGGAGGGGATGCGGAAGCATGGTAGTCCGCCACCCATTCCCCCTAGACATGACGGGGAGAAGCTGCCCCATGCGCAGCCCTCCTCAAAGAGAAAAGATAGGCAGGGTTCCAACACCCCGGGGGCGTCTGATATGGACAGAATCTGCCGAGCGGTCATGGACCACGTCGGTTCATACCTTGACGTGCGCTTAGCCAGTATTCAAGACCGGCTACTCCCTGAGAAGCCCGTGAGACCTCCTCTGGCGATAAAAGTCGGGACAGGTGATCAGGCTGGAAATGATTTCACCTCCGGAGCTGTTCCTCCCGGTCCGGGGCGGAAAACCAAAAGAAAGAAGAGGAAGAAAAAGGTCCCTAATAGAGAGGAAGCCTCAGAACCCATTCCGCTACCTCCGCCTCCCGTTTCAGCGGCCATGTCGACAGCGTGGACCAAGGTGAAGCGGAGGGGTAAGAAGAAAGGGGATAAAGTTGGAGACAACAGGAGGGACGAAACAACGGCCGATGTGCGTGGAGCACCACCCCAGGCGAAGAAACGAAATGCCCGAAAGCTTCGCCCACCTCGTTCTTCGGCTGTTGTAATCACGCTGCTTGAACCACAAGCACAGGAGAAGGGGGCAGACTTCGGGACTGTCCTTGCAGAAGCTAAGAGGAAGGTGCGTTTGAAAGACCTGGGTATTTCGGGACTCCGCTTCAGAAAGGCCCAAACCGGAGCGTATATCATGGAGGTGCCTGGTGTCGCTAGTGGGGAGAAGGCCGATGCCCTGGCTCAAAAGCTCAAAGAGGTCACGGACCCCGCGGTGGTACGAGTGGCTAGGCCCACCAAATGCGCGGAGCTGCGCATTTCTGGCCTGGACGAGTCCGTCTTGTTCACTGACGTGGTGGCGGCGGTTGCCCAGGTTGGGGGCTGCTCAGAAGCGGAAGTCAGGTCGGGAGATGTCGTTTGCGGACGCTCCGGGCTTGGAACTGTTTGGCTTCGCTGTCCTATCCCGGCAGCAAAGAAGTTGGTGAAGGCGGGTAGGCTGTTGGTGGGCTGGGTGTCAGCGCAGGTCAAGCTGCTCGATGCCCGCCCCCTGCGCTGCTTCCGCTGCCTCGAGGTGGGCCACGTGCAGGCGAAATGCAAGGCGGCGGTGGATCGTAGCCAACTGTGCTACCGCTGCGGAGCTCCCGGGCACATGGCATATGCGTGCGAAGCAGCATCACACTGCGTGATCTGCGAGGTGGCCGGGTTATCGGCCAATCACAGGGTGGGAAGCAAGATGTGCAACCCACCCAAAACCAGGAAGGCTAAGGCTGGCGAGGGACCAAGGCTCCCCTCACAGCCGCGTACCCGGAAGGGCAGTACAACTGAACACCCGGATGAGGAGGAGGTGATTATCGTGGGACAGCATGGCTAATACACCCCGATATCTACAGGCGAACATCAACCACTGCGCCAGAGCTCAGGACCTCCTGTTCCAGAGCATGGCGGAGTGGTTGATCCATGTCGCAGTGGTAGCCGAACCGTATTCGGTCCCGGCCAGAGACAACTGGGTGGGGGACCTCGACAACCTCGTGGCCTTGGCCACTCAACCATCAGCCGGCTCTGCTCCGCTTGAAAGCGTGGTGCGGGGCCACGGCTTCGTGGCTGCCATCATCGGGGGTATAATGGTGGTGGGAGTGTACTTCTCACCGAACAGGAGCCTAGCCGACTTCGAGGCGCTTCTCGACGATGTGCAGGCCCTGATTGGCAGAAGTGGCCCCGAACTGCTGCTGGTCGCGGGGGACTTTAATGCAAAATCAACGGTGTGGGGCTCTACTGCGACTGACGTACGCGGTGAGGCGCTCGCAGAGTGGGCAGTGGCCGTAGGGTTAGAGGTTCTTAACCGAGGGACGGTCGATACGTGCGTGCGGCAACAGGGAGGCTCCATCGTGGACATCACGTGTGCAAATGCTGCCCTGGCGCGCCGTGTCCAAGGTTGGGAAGTGTTGGAGGGCGTGGAAACGTTATCGGACCACAGATACATCCGGTACGAAGTCTGCGCCCACCACACTACGCCGGACGACCTGAGCCGTCCCCGAAGAGACGACAGTCCCAGATGGGCAACGAAACGGCTCGATCGGGACCTGCTGCACGCAGCGGCCCTGGTCCAAGCCTGGCCGGAGGCGCCCGAAGGACCAAGAAGTGTAGAGGAAGAAGCATCCTGGCTCAGTGGGGCCATGGCTCAAATATGCGATGCCGCAATGCCGCGGGCCAAGCCCACAGGGCCGAGGCGGAGCGTGTACTGGTGGTCCGCAGAGCTAACGCAGTTGCGCAAGGCATGCGTGGCTGCGAGACGCCAGTACACCAGGAGCCGAAGGCGGAGGAGGCGAGACCTGACGGCAGAGGATGAGCTATACGAAAGCTACAGAGCGGCCAGCAAAACCCTCAGCTTAGCCATTGGCCAAGCCAAAGACCTGGCGGAGGAGGAAATGTTGGAGGCTCTGAACAGCGACCCGTGGGGGCGGCCGTACAAGTCGGTGAGGTGCAAACTTCGCCCCTGGGCCCCTCCACTCACGCAAAGCCTCCAGCCGGACCTTCTGAGCCGAATCGTGGGAACCCTCTTCCCACGACGGGGTGAACACCAGCCCCCGTGCATGGCTTCAGTGTCCCCAACGGAGGGAGAAGTCGCACCCGAGGTGACAGAGGGAGAGTTGGGTGCCACAGTGTTGAGGCTTAAGGCCAAAAACACTGCCCCTGGTCCCGACGGTATTCCCGGCCGAGCCTGGGTGTTGGCGCTGGGCCCCTTGGAGCCAAGGGTGAGGGCACTATTTTCTTCGTGCCTGGAGCAGGGGTGCATCCCACGTTCGTGGAAGTGCGGAAAGCTGGTGCTCCTGCGGAAGGAAGGGCGACCGGGTGACTCCCCTTCGGGATACAGGCCGATCGTACTTTTGGACGAGGGAGCGAAGCTCTTTGAGCGGATAGTGGCTTCCCGGCTGATAGGGCATTTAGAGGGACAAGGGCCGAACCTGAGTGCGTGCCAGTACGGATTTCGTCGGGGCAGGTCCACCATCGACGCCATTGCGCAGGTGAGGGCTCTGGCGGATGACGCGGTTTCCCTGGGGGAGGTGGTGTTGGCGGTATCTCTAGATATCGCCAATGCTTTCAACACCCTTCCCTGGGAAACCATCAAGGAGGCCCTCAGGTACCACAACGTGCCGGAGTACCTGCGTCGGGTGGTTGGGTCGTATCTTTTCGAGAGGGCGATCCGCTACCCCACACAGGATGAATGGGTAGAGCGCGAGATGTCGTGCGGGGTCCCACAGGGGTCAGTCTTAGGACCGCTCCTGTGGAACATTGGTTACGACTGGGCGCTACGTGGCGCCAACTTGCGGGGGGTAGACGTAACCTGTTACGCCGATGACACCCTTGTAACGGCCCGAGGTGCCACATTTCGCGATGCGTCCATCTTGGCCACTGCTGGGGTGGCCCTAATCGTGGACAGGATACGGAGGCTGGGACTAGAGGTTGCCCTGCACAAATCTGAGGCCATCTGTTTCCATGGGCCTCGGAGGGCACCTCCAGGAAATGCCAGCATAATGGTGGGCGGAGTTTCTATCGGCGTCGGGAAGACGATGAAGTACCTGGGACTCGTCCTCGACAGCCGATGGAACTTCGAGGAGCATTTCCGGCGCTTGGCTCCAAAACTACTTGGCACAGCGTCGGCACTGAGCCGGCTCCTCCCGAACGTGGGCGGGCCGAAGGCGGACTGCCGCCGACTGTACACGGGTGTGGTGCGGTCGATGGCCCTTTACGGGGCACCCATATGGGTAAATGCTCTTTCCGCCAATAACAAGACCCAACTGCGGCGACCGCAAAGGGTCATGGCGGTAAGGGCAACGAGGGCGTACCGCACCACCTCGTTCGAGGCGGCCTGCGTGATGGCAGGGACCCCACCTTGGGAGTTGGATGCCGAGGTGCTGAACGAGGTCTACCGCCGGGTAGCCGAGGCGCGCACCAGAGGAGAACAACCGTGTCCGGAAGAGGTTAGGCGATGGAGAGAGATCTCTCGCCAAACCCTCTTCCGGAGATGGTTGGTGGCCTTGGATCAGCCGAGCGCCGGCCACTGGACCATATCGGGAGTGCGGCCCGTCCTGCAGGAATGGGTCGAAAGGAGGTGGGGCGTTGTTTCCTTCCACCTAACGCAGGTACTGTCGGGACACGGATGTTTCGGCAGATACCTGTGTAAGGTTGCAAGGAGGGAAACAACGCCAATGTGTCACCACTGCGGTGGGGCGGAGGACACGGCGCAGCACACACTGCAAGTGTGTCCCGCCTTCGACGAGCAGCGAGCCCGCCTCACGGCGGTGATTGGATCCGACCTCTCGCTGCCGGCCGTTGTCAAAGCCATGACCGACAGCGAGAGATCGTGGACTGCCATGGCCTCCTACTGTGAGGAGGTCATGGCACTCAAAGAGGGTGCGGAGCGGGAGCGCGAGGAAGACCCATCTTCCCAGCCCCTGCGCCGCAGGCGTGTCGGGCGCAGGCGGTTAATCCATAACCGCCAAATACCGCCCTAATAGGACTGCGGGAGATGGGCACGGGGATGCCCGTCCCCGCCGTTAAGGTCCTGTTGAGCTGGTAGGCGCGTCAAGTGTTTCGGCGCGCCTACAGTGGAGGAGACAGGAGACGCGCAGGTCTCCTGGAGATGGGTCCGTGAGCGGACATACTGCCGTGCTGCCGGGCCGTGGATGCATAAAGTTCCCACAGCCCGGTTGCTTACCGGCGACGAAGTGGAACACCCTGGGGTTTTTAGTGGGTACACCGCCCCCTTCTGGGGCGGGAATCCCACATATCCACCGGCCTCCCCGGGCCGGTGTCGAATCCATAAAGGATTTTCCCCAGGAAAAAAAAAAAAAAAAAAAGGTTAGGTTAGGTTAGGTTAGGTTAGGTTAGGTTCCCCCCCGAGTGTCGCTACCTTGCCGTGGTGGGGGGGCTTGAGCCCTTTGTGATCTTCGGGCCTTTAAGCTCGAAGTGAAAGGGTGACCAAGAGCGGCACAGCCTCGGTGGAGCCCATCCTGGGCCAGGAGAGGCGGGCGCGCCCTAGTGACAGGGTGCGTCGCTTTCCTGCTTCCTGTCTCCCCTGCAGCAGGGGACTACGGGGACGCAGAGGTTATCGCAGAAGTTATCGCGGTCTGGATGCGGGTTGCAGCGTATCCAGTACCAGGCCGGAGACAAGTAGGTCCTGTGGACTGAACGGGTCTGGCCTGGGCTAGCGGTTTGCCGGATGTGCCACTTTAGTGGCGAACGGGTTAGCGTAACTGCAACACAAGGGGAACTCACCCCTTAAAAAAAGAGGAGAGTGCTCCCTCTTTAAAAGGAGCAGGGGACCGCACCCCTCAATCAAAGGAGCATGGGTGACAACAAAAATATATTACCCCAGGAGGGTACCTCGTCTCGAGGAGAATCCCTCCCCGCTACCATCTCGCGGGCAGCCCCATCGTATTCTGGGGGGGGCACTTGTCGCTCCGTGGGCCCTGCAAGCCCACGTTTTAATTTTAGTTCGTCCGCGACGCAGATCGCGGACCACAATCGTCTTGGCATATCAGTGCGCGACTGCACGGTACGCCTTACAAGGCAAATAGATTGCCATGAGCCCGAACTTAGGGCAAACACTAGCTCAGGAGCCAATTTTGCTTCCCAGGGGACTGCAGGTCACGAGTCTACTGGCAAAAGCAATTTTGAGGACGACCTGGAGGTAGCTGAGCGGGTGAAGCGGAAGCGGAAGCGATTTCGCCCTGCTTCATCCGTTCTCAGCTCAAGTGACGAAGGATCTACATGCCCCTCGGCTGGGGAAGGACAGCCAAAGGCCAAAGGGAGAGGCCGCCCACCAACATCGGGCAAATATGTAGGACTGGCCAGAGCGAAAGAAGCCTACAACCGGGCTCTCAGGGAAGAGCTCCGGTTGAAGGCCGAGATGGAGGTACAGGAGATGGCCATCAGGACCCGTCAAGGGTACCAGATGGACAATATTTCTCAACCAAGGACTGACTCAGAGGATGCAGAGGCAAACCTAGATCTTGGCCAGCAAGTGGCAGACAGCGTGGCTGTCATCTCTAAAGTCGCGGCCAAATCTAAAAATCTGTCAGGTGGCTATGTAAAGTGCCTAAAGGAGGCAGCTGTTGCGATCTCTGACGCATTTTCGGAGCTCAGCAGACGCACGGCAACCGAAGAGACGGCTCGGCTACAAGCCGATAACACACGGTTACAGAGTGAGATGGCCAGCCTCCGAAAAGAGCTGGCCGAACTGAAAATGACCCTGGAGGGGATGCGGAAGCATGGTAGTCCGCCACCCATTCCCCCTAAATATGACGGGGAGAAGCTGCCCCATGCGCAGCCCTCCTCAAAGAGAAAAGATAGGCAGGGTTCCAACACCCCGGCGGCGTCTGATATGGACAGAATCTGCCGAGCGGTCATGGACCACGTCGGTTCATACCTTGACGTGCGCTTAGCCAGTATTCAGGACCGGCTACTCCCTGAGAAGCCCGTGAGACCTCCTCTGGCGATAAAAGCCGGGACAGGTGATCAGGCTGGAAATGATTCCACCTCCGGAGCTATTCCTCCCGGTCCGGGGAGGAAAACCAAAAAAAAAAAGAGGAAGAAAAAGGTCCCTAATAGAGAGGAAGCCTCAGAACCCATTCCGCTACCTCCGCCTCCCGTTTCAGCGGCCATGTCGACAGGGTGGACCAAGGTGAAGCGGAGGGGTAAGAAGAAAGGGGATAAAGTTGGAGACAACAGGAGGGACGAAACAACGGCCGATGTGCGCGGAGCACCACCCCAGGCGAAGAAACGAAAGGCCCGAAAGCTTCGCCCACCTCGTTCTTCGGCTGTTGTAATCACGCTGCTTGAACCACAAGCACAGGAGAAGGGGGCAGACTTCGGGACTGTCCTTGCAGAAGCCAAGAGGAAGGTGCGTTTGGAAGACCTGGGTATTTCGGGACTCCGCTTCAGAAAGGCCCAAACCGGAGCGTATATCATGGAGGTGCCTGGTGTCGCTAGTGGGGAGAAGGCCGATGCCCTGGCTCAAAAGCTCAAAGAGGTCACGGACCCCGCGGTGATACGAGTGGCTAGGCCCACCAAATGCGCTGAGCTGCGCATTTCTGGCCTGGACGAGTCCGTCTTGTTCACTGACGTGGTGGCGGCGGTTGCCCGGGTTGGGGGCTGCTCAGAAGCGGAAGTCAGGTCGGGAGATATTGTTTGCGGACGCTCCGGGCTTGGAACTGTTTGGCTTCGCTGTCCTATCCCGGCAGCAAAGAAGTTGGTGAAGGCGGGTAGGCTGTTGGTGGGCTGGGTGTCAGCGCAGGTCAAGCTGCTCGATGCCCGCCCCCTGCGCTGCTTCCGCTGCCTCGAGGTGGGCCACGTGCAGGTGAAATGCAAGGCGGCGGTGGATCGTAGTCAACTGTGCTACCGCTGCGGAGCTCCCGGGCACATGGCATATGCGTGCGAAGCAGCATCACACTGCGTGATCTGCGAGGTTGCCGGGTTATCGGCCAATCACAGGGTGGGAAGCAAGATGTGCAACCCTCCCAAAACCAGGAAGGCTAAGGCTGGCGAGGGACCAAGGCTCCCCTCACAGCCGCGTACCCGGAAGGGCAGTACAACTGAACACCCGGATGAGGAGGAGATGATTATCGTGGGACAGCATGGCTAATACACCCCGATATCTACAGGCGAACATCAACCACTGCGCCAGAGCTCAGGACCTCCTGTTCCAGAGCATGGCGGAGTGGTTGATCCATGTCGCAGTGGTAGCCGAACCGTATTCGGTCCCGGCCAGAGACAACTGGGTGGGGGACCTCGACAGCCTCGTGGCCTTGGCCACTCAACCATCGGCCGGCTCTGCTCCGCTTGAAAGCGTGGTGCGGGGCCACGGCTTCGTAGCTGCCATCATCGGGGGTATAATGGTGGTGGGAGTGTACTTCTCACCGAACAGGAGCCTAGCCGACTTCGAGGCGCTTCTCGACGATGTGCAGGCCCTGATTGGCAGAAGTGGCCCCGAACTGCTGCTGGTCGCGGGGGACTTTAATGCAAAATCAACGGTGTGGGGCTCTACTGCGACTGACGTACGCGGTGAGGCGCTCGCAGAGTGGGCAGTGGCCGTAGGGTTAGAGGTTCTTAACCGAGGGACGGTCGATACGTGCGTGCGGCAACAGGGAGGCTCCATCGTGGACATCACGTTTGCAAATGCTGCCCTGGCGCGCCGTGTCCAAGGTTGGGAAGTGTTGGAGGGCGTGGAAACGTTATCGGACCACAGATACATCCGGTACGAAGTCTGCGCCCACCACGCTACGCCGGACGACCTGAGCCGTCCCCGAAGAGACGACAGTCCCAGATGGGCAACGAAACGGCTCGATCGGGACCTGCTGCATGCAGCGGCCCTGGTCCAAGCCTGGCCGGAGACGCCCGAAGGACCAAGAAGTGTAGAGGAAGAAGCATCCTGGCTCAGTGGGGCCATGGCTCAAATATGCGATGCCGCAATGCCGCGGGCCAAGCCCACAGGTCCGAGGCGGAGCGTGTACTGGTGGTCCGCAGAGCTAACGCAGTTGCGCAAGGCATGCGTGGCTGCGAGACGCCAGTACACCAGGAGCCGAAGGCGGAGGAGGCGAGACCTGACGGTAGAGGATGAGTTATACGAAAGCTACAGAGCGGCCAGCAAAACCCTCAGCTTAGCCATTGGCCAAGCCAAAGACCTGGCGGAGGAGGAAATGTTGGAGGCTCTGAACAGCGACCCGTGGGGGCGGCCATACAAGTCGGTGAGGTGCAAACTTCGCCCCTGGGCCCCTCCACTCACGCAAAGCCTCCAGCCGGACCTTCTGAGCCGAATCGTGGGAACCCTCTTCCCACGACGGGGTGAACACCAGCCCCCGTGCATGGCTTCAGTGTCCCCAACGGAGGGAGAAGTCGCACCCGAGGTGACAGAGGGAGAGTTGGGAGCCGCAGTGTTGAGGCTTAAGGCCAAAAACACTGCCCCTGGACCCGACGGTATTCCCGGCCGAGCCTGGGTGTTGGCGCTGGGCCCCTTGGAACCAAGGGTGAGGGCACTATTTTCTTCGTGCCTGGAGCAGGGGTGCATCCCACGTTCGTGGAAGTGCGGAAAGCTGGTGCTTCTGCGGAAGGAAGGGCGACCGGGTGACTCCCCTTCGGGATACAGGCCGATCGTACTTTTGGACGAGGGAGCGAAGCTCTTTGAGCGGATAGTGGCTTCCCGGCTGATAGGGCATTTAGAGGGACAAGGGCCGAACCTAAGTGCGTGCCAGTACGGATTTCGTCGGGGCAGGTCCACCATCGACGCCATTGCGCGGGTGAGGGCTCTGGCGGATGACGCGGTCTCCCGGGGGGAGGTGGTGTTGGCGGTATCTCTAGATATCGCCAATGCTTTCAACACCCTTCCCTGGGAAACCATCAAGGAGGCCCTCAGGTACCACAACGTGCCGGAGTACCTGCGTAGGGTGGTTGGGTCGTATCTTTTCGAGAGGGCGATCCGCTACCCCACACAGGATGAATGGGTAGAGCGCGAGATGTCGTGCGGGGTCCCACAGGGGTCAGTCCTAGGACCGCTCCTGTGGAACATTGGTTACGACTGGGCGCTACGTGGCGCCAACTTGCGGGGGGTAGACGTAACCTGTTACGCCGACGACACCCTTGTAACGGCCCGAGGGGCCACATTTCGCGATGCGTCCATCTTGGCTACTGCTGGGGTGGCCCTAATCGTGGACAGGATACGGAGGCTGGGACTAGAGGTTGCCCTGCACAAATCTGAGGCCATCTGTTTTCATGGGCCTCGGAGGGCACCTCCAGGAAATGCCAGCATAATGGTGGGCGGAGTTTCTATCGGCGTCGGGAAGACGATGAAGTACCTGGGACTCGTCCTCGACAGCCGATGGAACTTCGAGGAGCATTTCCGGCGCTTGGCTCCAAAACTACTTGGCACAGCGTCAGCACTGAGCCGGCTCCTCCCGAACGTGGGCGGGCCGAAGGCGGGCTGCCGCCGACTGTACACGGGTGTGGTGCGGTCGATGGCCCTTTACGGGGCACCCATATGGGTAAATGCCCTTTCCGCCCATAACAAGACCCAACTGCGGCGACCGCAAAGGGTCATGGCGGTAAGGGCAACGAGGGCGTACCGCACCACCTCATTCGAGGCGGCCTGCGTGATGGCAGGGACTCCACCTTGGGAGATGGATGCCGAGGTGCTGGCCAAAGTCTACCGCCGGGTAGCCGAAGCACGCGCCAGAGGGGAACAGCCGTGTCCGGAAGAGGTTAGGCGATGGAGAGAGATCTCTCGCCAAACCCTCTTCCGGAAATGGTTGGAGGCTTTGGAGCAGCCGAGCGCCGGCCACTGGACTATATCAGGAGTGCGGCCCGTCCTGCAAGGATGGGTCGAAAGGAGGTGGGGCGTTGTTTCCTTCCACCTAACGCAGGTACTGTCGGGACATGGATGTTTCGGCAGATACCTGTGTAAGGTTGCAAGGAGGGAAACAACGCCAATGTGTCACCACTGCGGTGGGGCGGAGGACACGGCGCAGCACACGCTGCAAGTGTGTCCCGCCTTCGAAGAGCAGCGAGCCCGCCTCACGGCGGTGATTGGATCCGACCTCTCGCTGCCGGCCGTTGTCAAAGCCATGACCGACAGCGAGAGATCGTGGACTGCCATGGCCTCCTACTGTGAGGAGGTCATGGCACTCAAAGAGGGTGCGGAGCGGGAGCGCGAGGAAGACCCATCTTCCCAGCCCCTGCGCCGCAGGCGTGTCGGGCGCAGGCGGTTAATCCATAACCGCCAAATACCGCCCTAATAGGACTGCGGGAGATGGGCACGGGGATGCCCGTCCCCCGCCGTTAAGGTCCTGTTGAGCTGGTAGGCGCGTCAAGTGTTTCGGCGCGCCTACAGTGGAGGAGACAGGAGACGCACAGGTCTCCTGGAGATGGGTCCGTGAGCGGACATACCGCCGTAATGCCGGGCCGTGGATGCATAAAGTTCCCACAGCCCGGTTGCTTACCGGCGACGAAGTGGAACACCCTGGGGTTTTTAGTGGGTACACCGCCCCCTTCTGGGGCGGGAATCCCACATATCCACCGGCCTCCCCGGGCCGGTGTCGAATCCATAAAGGATTTTCCCCAGGAAAAAAAAAAAAAAAAAAAAAAAAAGGTTAGGTTAGGTTAGGTTAGGTTAGGTTAGGTTAGGTTAGGTTAGGTTAGGTTAGGTTAGGTTAGGTTAGGTTAGGTTAGGTTAGGTTAGGTTAGGTTAGGTTAGGTTAGGTTAGGTTAGGTTAGGTTAGGTTGGGGTGCGAAGTCGGAAACCTCCTCGAGTGCCCGGGCGTTACCACTCCCTTCTGTCCGAGGCGTTGGCCTCATGGGGTGGGGAAGGGTAACGCCTGGGACGGTGCACCCTGGGCAACAACGGTTAATTAATTCCTTAGGGATTTAGTTAACCGTTGGCTAATATCCGACTGGGGGGGTGGGGGTCAGCAATCTCCACATGTGCCCAGGCCACCAGGCCTACGACTAGATGGTCTGGGCTGCACGACCGTTACGGTTCTCCCCTATTAACCCTGGTGGTTAAGGGGGAGAAGAGTAGCGGATGGGCCCATGGCCTGTGGGGGTTGACTGACTGACTGGGGGGGGGGGGGGGGGGTTTCGGCAATCTCCACATGTGCCCGGGCCATCATGCCAACGACTGCATGGTCTGGGCTGCACGACCGCTACGGTTCTCCTCTGTTAACCCTGGTGGTTAAGGGGGAGAAGAGTAGCGGTTGGGCCCATGGCCTGTGGGGGTTTGCCGACACACCGGGGGGGAGGGGTAGCGGGCCCATTTATGGGTCCGCTTGTGAGGACGGCGTCCCGCCCTTGGGCGGGCGCCTTTGACGTCGGCGAACCCGAACTGAGTACCTGCTCTGTTGGTCGGACAGGGAAAGGCTAGGGGGAGCCTGGTGGGCGGAAGCGACCGTGCCCTCGGTTCCGCTCTGCTTTCAGAGCAGGACATGAGGGCGCGGAAGCTAACGTGAGGGCACGTAACCCCGGCTTGCCGGGAACGTGGGCATCTGCGGAAGCCACGAGGAGTAAACCTCTTTAAACAATCCTTCACCAGCGGGGGAGGCCGGGGAGTGCCGAGCCCGCATTGCACGGTGTCGACAGAGGAGCCCCATCCCGGGGCGGCCAGTGGGCGTTGCGGTGACTCCTTGTGCTCCCGTGGCGTTCACAATGGCAAACGAGGGAATCCGTGTGGTTTTTAGTGGGTAGGCCCCTAGGGGAGAGCCCCACATACCTCCGTTTCCCCGAACGGTGACGATGCATAAGGTGCATTTTCCACACCAAAAAAAAAAAAAAAAAAAAAAAAGGTTAGGTTAGGTTAGGTTTTTTTTTTTTTTTTTTTTTTTTTTTTTTTTTTTTTTTTTTTTTTTTTTTTTTTTTCTACTCTACCTCTGACTTACGTCACGAGACTATGGCTACTAGATCAGATTCACTCCAGTTCCATCATTAATGCTTCTCGCACTTCCATGCTACATACTTTATCTTTCTATCGTCCTTCCTCATACTTGCCTTCTGATGTCTAACTATTCTATCTACTCTATTTCTATACATACATTGCCTTAATTATCTTCTTTCGTTCCATTTCCCATTCTCTTTTTCATACCATCAATCTTTCTAGCCGTCCTCTTTGTCATGCTTTATCAGGAGGGAGAGGGTTCCGGTGTACAAACTTTATTTCTTTATTTGTCCAAAACAAAACAAAAACAGTACAATCCTCCTTAACAACAATTACAATTTGACCTTATTTCTATTTACATATATTCTAGTTATAATTTAACAGCAGTATTCTTTCTAAAATTACTACAGGGAGTTCTACAGTTATACATTCCATTTATCTTATTGACTAGCTTAACTCTATTAAGTACAAAATATTTAACTCACTCTTCTAATACAATTTCCAACTATTACTTGTATGCTTATCTAAAATATACTACAATATATTACGACAGCATACATTGCTACCTATTTTTATTTTTATTTATCAATTTGTTTGCAACTCTTATACAATATTTGAAGAATCTGTCCCTATGTTCACCTTTTACTATATACTTAATATTTTCAACTATTAAATCCAACTCTATTTCATTTTCCAAATTAAAACGGTCTACTGCATATATTGGACAACTTACAATAGCGTGAATGATAGTCTCCGGTACCCCCGGCTCACAAGAACACGATGGGTCCTCTTTGCACTTGAATCGGTACAAGTACTCAGAGAACCCACCGTGCCCCGTCAGAACTTGTGTTAATGTACCACGCGGCTTAAACTTCCGTACCATCCCGTACGCCTCTATCGCGTCCGGAAAAAAGATCTTAGTAGTCGAGGCTGTGTCACCCGTTCCATATCTGCGGTTCCACACCTCAAGCGTTCCCAACCTAATGGTTCGCTTGACATGTGAAACCGGACAGAGGTCATAATGTGGACGTCCCTTGAAGCCTAAAGCGGCTTCTTTAGCCAGCTGGTCGGCTCTTTCGTTTCCCTCCATTCCTACGTGTGCCTTAATCCAGTGAAGGGAGAACTTCCTGTTACGAAGAGCGAGTATCTTAATATTCTCCCTTGCCTTAACTGCCAATGGATGGCGACACTGATGGTTTGTAATGGTTTGGAGGGCTGCCTTAGAGTCGCTGTAGACTCCAAAGGACGACGCACTGCTCTTAACCGCGGCCTGAGTCGCTTCACACAAAGCCAAGAGCTCCGCCTGATACACCGTACCATAAGAGGGCAAAGCGAGCTTCCGGGTCATGGTCTCCCTGCCGCCCCTCCATAGGGACAAAGCAGCCCCAACCCGGCCCTCTATCTTACTGCCATCCGTAAATATACGGATTTCGTAATCACTGTACCGGTCTAATGCCTCCTGATCATGCAGACTGACAAAGCCCAAGCTCAGGTTAGGTTAGGTTAGGTTAGGTTAGGTTAGGTTAGGTTAGGTTAGGTTAGGTTAGGTTAGGTTAGGTTAGGTTAGGTTAGGTTAGGTTAGGTTAGGTTAGGTTAGGTTGGGGTGCGAAGTCGGAAACCTCCTCGAGTGCCCGGGCGTTACCACTCCCTTCTGTCCGAGGCGTAGGCCTCATGGGGTGGGGAAGGGTAACGCTTGGGACGGTGCACCCTGGGCAACAACGGTAAGCTAATGTATTCGTACATTATCTTACCGGTGGCTAATATCCGACTGGGGGGGAGGGGTGGTGAGGTGAACCCGCAACTAGTTGCGGGGGATCCGAGCCAGCGGGCCCATCCGTGGGTCCGCAGTGAGGGCGGCGTCTCGCCATTGGGCGGGCGCCTTTGACGTCGGCGAACCCGAGCTGAGTACCTGCTCTGCCACGGCGGACAGGGAAAGGCGAGGGGGAGCCTGGTGGCGGAGGCGACCGTGCCCTCGATTCCGCTCTGCTTTCAGAGCGGGACATGAGGGCGCGGAAGCTAACGTGAGGGCACGTAACCCCGGCTTGCCGGGAACGTGGGCATCTGCGGAAGCCACGAGGAGTAAACCTCTTTAAACAATCCTTCACCAGCGGGGGAGGCCGGGGAGTGCCGAGCCCGCATTGCACGGTGTCGACAGAGGAGCCCCATCCCGGGGCGGCCAGTGGGCGTTGCGGTGACTCCTTATGCTCCCGTGGCGTTCACAATGGCAAACGAGGGAATCCGTGTGGTTTTTAGTGGGTATGCCTGTTGAGAGGAGAGCCCCACATACCTCCGTTTCCCCGAACGGTGACGATGCATAAGGTGCATTTTCCACACCAAAAAAAAAAAAAAAAAAAAAAAAAAAAAAAAAAGGTTAGGTTAGGTTAGGTTAGGTTGGGGTGCGATGTCGGAAACCTCCTCGAGTGCCCGGGCGTTACCACTCCCTTCTATCCGAGGCGTAGGCCTCATGGGGTGGGGAAGGGTAACGCCTGGGACGGTGCACCCTGGGCAACAACGGTAAGATAATGTATTCGTACATTATCTTACCGGTGGCTAATATCCGATTGGGGGGGATATGTATATATGTATTATATGGGCCATGTATCTATGATATGTATGTATTTTGAGAGGACGGGCGTAAGGTAGCTGACGGGAAGCTGCTCTGCAACCTTGAACTGAGTAAGTAGCCCCGCCGTGCTGGTCACACGGCCTGGGCTACCGAAAGGTTCTCCGCTCTGCAACAGGCCTCGATGCGACTTACGCCCTATATAGGGAGGGATAGCATAGGAGGGACAGGCGTTCGGTTGCCAATAGTGCACGCTCTGCAACCTTGGACCTAGTAAGTAGCCCCGCCGTACTCGCCACACGGCCTGGGCTACCGAAAACTTCACCGCTCTGCAACCTGCTGAGGCGCCAAACGCCTTATGGGGAGGGTTAGCTTTTGGGGTTTCTAAGGGGTCAAGAGATGGAGGCGAGCCTAAGCCTAGTACCTGCTTTGTGGCCCGAGCAGGGAAAGGCGAGGGGGAGCCTGGTGGGCGGAAGCGACCGCGCCCTCGGTACCGCTCTGCTTCCAGAGCAGGACATGAGGGCGCGGAAGCTAACGTGAGGGCACGTAACCCCGGCTTGCCGGGAACGTGGGCATCTGCGGAAGCCACGAGGAGTAAACCTCTTTAAACAATCCTTCACCAGCGGGGGAGGCCGGGGAGTGCCGAGCCCGCATTGCACGGTGTCGACAGAGGAGCCCCATCCCGGGGCGGCCAGTGGGCGTTGCGGTGACACATTTTGCTCCCGTGGCGTTCACAATGGCAAACGAGGGAATCCGTGTGGTTTTTAGTGGGTAGGCCCGTAGGGGAGAGCCCCACATACCTCCGTTTCCCCGAACGGAGACGATGCATAAGGTGCATTTTCCACACCAAAAAAAAAAAAAAAAAAAAAGGTTAGGTTAGGTTAGGTTAGGTTAGGTTAGGTTAGGTTAGGTTAGGTTGGGGTGCGAAGTCGGAAACCTCCTCGAGTGCCCGGGCGTTACCACTCCCTTCTGTCCGAGGCGTAGGCCTCATGGGGTGGGGAAGGGTAACGCTTGGGACGGTGCACCCTGGGCAACAACGGTAAGCTAATGTATTCGTACATTATCTTACCGGTGGCTAATATCCGACTGGGGGGGAGGGGTGGTGAGGTGAACCCGCAACTAGTTGCGGGGGATCCGAGCCAGCGGGCCCATCCGTGGGTCCGCAGTGAGGGCGGCGTCTCGCCATTGGGCGGGCGCCTTTGACGTCGGCGAACCCGAGCTGAGTACCTGCTCTGCCACGGCGGACAGGGAAAGGCGAGGGGGAGCCTGGTGGCGGAGGCGACCGTGCCCTCGATTCCGCTCTGCTTTCAGAGCGGGACATGAGGGCGCGGAAGCTAACGTGAGGGCACGTAACCCCGGCTTGCCGGGAACGTGGGCATCTGCGGAAGCCACGAGGAGTAAACCTCTTTAAACAATCCTTCACCAGCGGGGGAGGCCGGGGAGTGCCGAGCCCGCATTGCACGGTGTCGACAGAGGAGCCCCATCCCGGGGCGGCCAGTGGGCGTTGCGGTGACTCCTTATGCTCCCGTGGCGTTCACAATGGCAAACGAGGGAATCCGTGTGGTTTTTAGTGGGTATGCCTGTTGAGAGGAGAGCCCCACATACCTCCGTTTCCCCGAACGGTGACGATGCATAAGGTGCATTTTCCACACCAAAAAAAAAAAAAAAAAAAAAAAAAAAAAAAAAAAAAAAGGTTAGGTTAGGTTAGGTTAGGTTAGGTTAGGTTGGGGTGCGATGTCGGAAACCTCCTCGAGTGCCCGGGCGTTACCACTCCCTTCTATCCGAGGCGTAGGCCTCATGGGGTGGGGAAGGGTAACGCCTGGGACGGTGCACCCTGGGCAACAACGGTAAGATAATGTATTCGTACATTATCTTACCGGTGGCTAATATCCGACTGGGGGGGATATGTATATATGTATTATATGGGCCATGTATCTATGATATGTATGTATTTTGAGAGGACGGGCGTAAGGTAGCTGACGGGAAGCTGCTCTGCAACCTTGAACTGAGTAAGTAGCCCCGCCGTGCTGGTCACACGGCCTGGGCTACCGAAAGGTTCTCCGCTCTGCAACAGGCCTCGATGCGACTTACGCCCTATATAGGGAGGGATAGCATAGGAGGGACAGGCGTTCGGTTGCCAATAGTGCACGCTCTGCAACCTTGGACCTAGTAAGTAGCCCCGCCGTACTCGCCACACGGCCTGGGCTACCGAAAACTCCACCGCTCTGCAACCTGCTGAGGCGCCAAACGCCTTATGGGGAGGGTTAGCTTTTGGGGTTTTTAGAGGGATCGAGTGATGGAGGTGAGCCTAAGCCTAGTACCTGCTCTGTGGCCCGAGCAGGGAAAGGTGAGGGGGAGCCTCAGGGCGGAAGCAACCGTGCCCTCGGTACCACTCTGCTTTCAGAGTAGGACATGAGGGCGCGGGAGCTAACGTGAGGGCACGTAAACCCGGCTTGCCCGGGAACGTGGGCGTCTGCGGAAGCCACGAGGAGTAAACCTCTTTAAACAATCCTTCACCAGCGGGGGAGGCCGGGGAGCGCCGAGCCCGCATTGCACGGTGTCGACAGAGGAGCCCCATCCCGGGGCGGCCAGTGGGCGTTGCGGTGACACATTTTGCTCCCGTGGCGTTCACAATGGCAAACGAGGGAATCCGTGTGGTTTTTAGTGGGTAGGCCCCCCTTGGGGAGAGCCCCACATACCTCCGTTTCCCCGAACGGTGACGATGCATAAGGTGCATTTTCCACACCAAAAAAAAAAAAAAAAAAAAAAAAGGTTAGGTTAGGTTAGGTTAGGTTAGGTTGGGGTGCGAAGTCGGAAACCTCCTCGAGTGCCCGGGCGTTACCACTCCCTTCTGTCCGAGGCGTAGGCCTCATGGGGTGGGGAAGGGTAACGCTTGGGACGGTGCACCCTGGGCAACAACGGTAAGCTAATGTATTCGTACATTATCTTACCGGTGGCTAATATCCGACTGGGGGGGAGGGGTGGTGAGGTGAACCCGCAACTAGTTGCGGGGGATCCGAGCCAGCGGGCCCATCCGTGGGTCCGCAGTGAGGGCGGCGTCTCGCCATTGGGCGGGCGCCTTTGACGTCGGCGAACCCGAGCTGAGTACCTGCTCTGCCACGGCGGACAGGGAAAGGCGAGGGGGAGCCTGGTGGCGGAGGCGACCGTGCCCTCGATTCCGCTCTGCTTTCAGAGCGGGACATGAGGGCGCGGAAGCTAACGTGAGGGCACGTAACCCCGGCTTGCCGGGAACGTGGGCATCTGCGGAAGCCACGAGGAGTAAACCTCTTTAAACAATCCTTCACCAGCGGGGGAGGCCGGGGAGTGCCGAGCCCGCATTGCACGGTGTCGACAGAGGAGCCCCATCCCGGGGCGGCCAGTGGGCGTTGCGGTGACTCCTTATGCTCCCGTGGCGTTCACAATGGCAAACGAGGGAATCCGTGTGGTTTTTAGTGGGTATGCCTGTTGAGAGGAGAGCCCCACATACCTCCGTTTCCCCGAACGGTGACGATGCATAAGGTGCATTTTCCACACCAAAAAAAAAAAAAAAAAAAAAAAAAAAAAAAAAAAAAAAAAAAAAAAAAAAGGTTAGGTTAGGTTAGGTTAGGTTAGGTTAGGTTGGGGTGCGATGTCGGAAACCTCCTCGAGTGCCCGGGCGTTACCACTCCCTTCTATCCGAGGCGTAGGCCTCATGGGGTGGGGAAGGGTAACGCCTGGGACGGTGCACCCTGGGCAACAACGGTAAGATAATGTATTCGTACATTATCTTACCGGTGGCTAATATCCGACTGGGGGGGGATATGTATATATGTATTATATGGGCCATGTATCTATGATATGTATGTATTTTGAGAGGACGGGCGTAAGGTAGCTGACGGGAAGCTGCTCTGCAACCTTGAACTGAGTAAGTAGCCCCGCCGTGCTGGTCACACGGCCTGGGCTACCGAAAGGTTCTCCGCTCTGCAACAGGCCTCGATGCGACTTACGCCCTATATAGGGAGGGATAGCATAGGAGGGACAGGCGTTCGGTTGCCAATAGTGCACGCTCTGCAACCTTGGACCTAGTAAGTAGCCCCGCCGTACTCGCCACACGGCCTGGGCTACCGAAAACTTCACCGCTCTGCAACCTGCTGAGGCGCCAAACGCCTTATGGGGAGGGTTAGCTTTTGGGGTTTCTATGGGGTCAAGAGATGGAGGCGAGCCTAAGCCTAGTACCTGCTTTGTGGCCCGAGCAGGGAAAGGCGAGGGGGAGCCTGGTGGGCGGAAGCGACCGCGCCCTCGGTACCGCTCTGCTTCCAGAGCAGGACATGAGGGCGCGGAAGCTAACGTGAGGGCACGTAACCCCGGCTTGCCGGGAACGTGGGCATCTGCGGAAGCCACGAGGAGTAAACCTCTTTAAACAATCCTTCACCAGCGGGGGAGGCCGGGGAGTGCCGAGCCCGCATTGCACGGTGTCGACAGAGGAGCCCCATCCCGGGGCGGCCAGTGTGCGTTGCGGTGACACATTATTATGCTCCCGTGGCGTTCACAATGGCAAACGAGGGAATCCGTGTGGTTTTTAGTGGGTAGGCCCCCCTTGGGGAGAGCCCCACATACCTCCGTTTCCCCGAACGGAGACGATGCATAAGGTGCATTTTCCACACCAAAAAAAAAAAAAAAAAAAAAAAAAAAAAAAGGTTAGGTTAGGTTAGGTTAGGTTAGGTTAGGTTAGGTTAGGTTAGGTTAAGGAGAAAAATCTTCCTTAGTAAGGAGAAAAATCTTCCTTAGTAAGGAGAAAAATCTTCCTTAGTAAGGAGAAAAATCTTCCTTAGTAAGGAGAAAAATCTTCCTTAGTAAGGAGAAAAATCTTCCTTAGTAAGGAGAAAAATCTTCCTTAGTTGACGGTTTTTCGCGAGATTTGGCATAGAGACTTGTTTTGACCCCCCTGCTTGTTTCCCTGACTCGACTCTACCCTTTCTCGTTACCTTGGCTTGTTTTTTACGGTTTTCTGTTCAGCTTTTTGATTGGTTTTGTTAAAATTGGCAACTTTTTGACTGACTGCTACGGCTATACCCGTTAAGCTACCCCCTCCAAATTTTGGTGGCGGGTAGCGCTGGGGCAGCTCTAGCTTTCGGCATTGTCGAAAAGAACCCAATTTCAGCGGTTTTCGTTACAACACTTGTCGAAAAATTTTCTGCGCCTGATGAAATTTTTTGTCGGCGCCTGAAATTTTTCGACGAGCAACGGATATTTTTGTGAATAACTCCTCGTGGGTTATTCATAAAAATTTTCTGTTTGTGCGAGGAGATAGGGTGATTCATTCGCCCTATTTCCGATTTGAGTTTTGGTGGCGTTACTCTCATAGTTTGGGAGTTACGAATTTTACAAAAAATTACGCCGATCGGCGTAATTTTTCAATCGACTTTTGGGTTTTTCGGCTGGGGAATTTTTGTTTCCCAACCGAAAAATCTGGTTGAGGTATCGGTAGATAGAACTTTTTAAGCTCTATCTTTTGGCTTATAAAGCGTTGAGGTGGCTTGTACTGTTTCGGAGATATCGATTTTTAATCGATATTTCCATACAGTATTAGCAAAATTTTGGGTTTTTTGCTTCCAAAAACTTTGTTTCTGGGGGCAAAATTCTTATCTTTTGCTGTTAAGTAGGGCTAATTAGGCTCTACTTAGTAGTTTTTGTGGCGGATCCCCATCACGTATGGACGATTTGATATCGGCCAATACGTGAAAATGTCGAATAAAAAGCAGGATATGGAGGCTACGGAGGAGGCAGTGGCTCGTGTCTCCCTCCCCAGCAAGAGGACTATGGTGGAGACCGAAGCAGTGGGTGAGGACAAACCCTCATGCCCCAAGGTCAGCGCCGCTGCTCGAGGACGCGCCCTGAAAGCCTCAGGGACATATGCTGGATTGGCCGCGGCTAAGGCCAAATTGAAGGAATCCGTGGAGGACTACGCAGAGGTGCGTAAGTCCAAAGCAATCTGCCGCCTCAGCTATCCCAGCCTGCGCTCCCGCTCCCAGGGGCACCTAAGGGACCGCTCTCCTGTGCTGACACCGGGGATGACCGACGGGTCTGATAACGAAGAGGACGAACGGGAGAACTTCCGGCAACCGGCTCGAACGGTCGCTAGAAAAGAGGGTGCAGCTGCCCTTACCACAAACGACGGCCAGCTAACTCCCGAAGAGGTCGGAGTGGTAGAATGCGCGCGTAATGCTGCTCGCGCAGTTCTTGAGGAGGCCGCAAAATCGAGCCACTTAAATGGTGTTGTGCGCGGCAACATAAACACGGCCTGCCGCGAAATAATAGAGGCGATGGATTTCCTCGAAAACAGGAAAGATAGTGAGGAAATCCGGAAACTGAAGGCGGACAACCGCAGGATGCGGGAGCAGCTTGCGCATTTGCAAGGAGAGACGAAGGCCCTCCGCACTGCTTTCTCGGAGCGGAAGTCCGAGGCATCGACGCGCACCACCCAGGGCCTTCCTGAAGGCCTGCAGGAGGCCCTAGCGCTTCACTCGAGGGAGCTCTTCGTCAGCCTCGGCAATATGCTGAATGCCAGGCTGGAGGCCTTCGAGAGCCGCCTCCCCCCGGAGCCTGTCGTGCGTCCGCCACTCAAAGCAAGCAGGACTGCCATCCCCATGCCGCCGCCACCCCAAAAGGAAGAGCCCCAAAAGAAGGCGCCTGCCCAGCCAAAGGCCCAGCCCAAAGTGCCGCCCAAAGGGCAGCACAAGGAGCAGCCAAAGGCCAGGGCACAAGAAGAGCCGTCGTCGACCTCCCAGAGGCCGAACCCCACTACTTCCACCCAGGCATCCTGGACGGAAGTAGTCAAGAGGAAGGCGAAGGCCAAGGCCAACAAGCCTTCAGCGACCGAGGTGCCCACGAAGCAGAAGAAGCCTGCTGTGGTGAAAAGCCTGGCCACACCAAAAAGCGCGGCGGTGATGGTCACGCTTAAGCCGGAGGCCAATATGTCATACTTGGAGGCCCTCCAAAAGGTGACCACCTCCTTCAAGCTGGCAGATGTGGGGCTCGAAAGTGTCCGAGTGCGCAAGTCGGCCACTGGGGCACGACTATTCGAAGTCCCAGGGGCAAGCAGTGGGCAGCTGGCAGATGCGCTGGCGGGAAAAATCGCGGGAGTTCTCGGCGATGCGGCCACGGTCTACAGACCTACCAAAACCGCCGACCTCCGAGTTACCGGCTTTGATGAGTCGGTAACTTCGGAGGACATCAGAACGGCGGTCGTCCTGAATGGTGCCTGCTCCACGGAGCAGGTTAAAGTAAGCTCGGTTAGATTACTCAGTAACGGGACTGGTTCGGCGTTGGTGCGCTGCCCTGTGGTGGCCGCCAACAAGCTAGTGAAAGCGGGGAAAATGCTGGTGGGCTGGTCGGCGGCCAGCGTCAGAGCCCTGGAACCCCAACCCATGCGGTGCTACCGCTGCATGGGAACGGGCCACACTAGGGCTTTATGCCCCGCAGCGGTAGACAGGGACAACCTGTGCTTCAGGTGCTCGAAGCCCGGCCACAGGGCAGCCGAGTGCCAGGCCGAGCCCCACTGCGACGTGTGCCGCTTCGCGAAGCGGCCAGCCGGACACGTCATGGGGGGAAAGGCGTGCACGCCCCCCCAAACCAAAGGCCGTAGCGACCCTGTACGAGTTGGTGGTCAAGTAAGCAGCCCTGAGGCAGCAGCCGGTAACAACATGGATCTCTAAATGTCAGTACACCGACATTTAGAGATCCTACAGGGCAACCTGAACCACTCCGCCCGCGCACAAGACCTCATGATGCAGGTCATGGCGGAGTGGGGACTGGCATTGTCGGTGGTGGCCGAGCCATATATGGTCCCTGCTCAGGCACACTGGGTAGGGGCCACAGACGAATCCGTGGCAATGGTGGTTCCGGCGACAGGGTTCTTCCCATCCCTCTCCAGGCTCGAAGACGGACCGGGATACGTGGCGGCAAAATGGGGGAAGACGGTGGTCATCGGGGTGTACTTCTCTCCCAACCGACCACTGTCCGCCTTCGAAACCTTCCTGGAGGGGTTGGGAAGAGTGGTGGGCAGGTGTTCCCCTGCCCAAGTCATTGTGATGGGGGACCTAAATGCTAAAAGCGCGGCATGGGGTTCCCCCGTCACTGACCTGAAGGGAGCTGTGCTCCGGGACTGGGTGCTGGCCACGGGGCTGGTCGTCGTTAACCAGGGCAGCGCCAACACGTGCGTGCGCAGACAGGGGGGGTCAATAGTCGACGTCACGTTCGCCACCCCCTCCCTTGCAGCACGTGTTGAGGACTGGCGCGTCCTGGAGGAGGTGGAGACCCTCTCCGACCATTTATATATTCGGATGAGGGTCTCCGCCTCGTTGCGGCAGTCGCGACAACAGCGACCAGGGAGGCCTGGAGGTGGGTTCCCGCGGTGGGCGATAACCCACTTCGACCCCGCAATGGCCGAGGAAGCCGCCATTGCCGAGGCGTGGAGTCGTCCCCCCCCGCAGGGAACTGCTGATGAGAAGGCGGCCCGGTTTCGGGCCTCGCTGACCCGCATCTGCGACGCCGCGATGCCACGAGTGAGGCAGGTGCCCAACAAGCGGGCTGTCTATTGGTGGACAGAGGAAATCGCGGCCCTCAGAGTGGCCAGCAACGCCGCCCGCCGGAACTACACCCGCTGTAGGAGGCGACGGACCCACACCGACGGGGAAGAAGAGCGGCTGTACGCGGCGCTTAAGAGCGCCAAGGAGGCGCTCCAAATCGCCATTGTGAGGGCGAAGGACGCCGCGCACGAGGAGTTCCTGGCGACCCTGAATAGGGATCCATGGGGGCGGCCTTATAAAATGGTCCGCAACAAAATGAAGCGCAGCCCCCCCATGGACACCATGGAACCGGAGCTCCTCGGCAGAGTGGTGGAGGCTCTGTTTCCAGCGACGCCAAATTTCACTCCCCCGAGGATGTCGGCCCCCTCGGAGGAGCGAAATGAGCCGCTCCCTCCTGTCCCCAGGATCACTGAGGACGAGATGATGGGGATGGTGGACCGGATGCGGGCCAACAAGAAGGCACCTGGACCCGACGGTGTCCCGGCAAGGGTCATCCCGTTAGCCCTGGAACACCTGGGGGAGCGACTCGAAGACCTCCTGAACGAGTGTCTGGAGACGGGACGCTTCCCTAAGGTGTGGAAGGAGGGACGGCTGGTCTTGTTGCGGAAGGAGGGTCGCCCGGCGGATTCCCCATCCGGCCACAGGCCACTGGTCCTGCTTGACGTATCCGGGAAGATGTTTGAGAGGGTGGTTGCTTCCCGGATCGTCAAGCACCTGGAAGACGTGGGCCCGAACGTCTCGGACCGGCAGTTCGGGTTCCGACAGGGCAGGGGGACGCTGGACGCTATAAAGGATTTAAAAGCCTTTATAGACGTCGCGGCGGGAGGAGGGGAGGGAGTGGTGGCGGTGTCCTTGGACATCGCCAACGCGTTCGGCACCCTCCCCTACTCTGTAATACTGGAGGCCCTCAGGTACCACCGGGTACCATTGTACCTACAGAAGATCGTGGGGCACTACCTTGAGGACAGGGTAGTGCTCTACGATCACGAAGGGGAGCGAAAGGCCAGGCCTATGGGCTGTGGGGTTCCACAAGGGTCGGTCCTGGGACCACTATTGTGGAACCTGGGATATGACTGGGTCATCAGGGGGGTACAGCTTCCTCGCATGGCCACCATTTGTTATGCCGATGACACACTGGTGGTCGTGCGAGGAAGTGAAATGCGGGAGGCTTTCCGCAGTGCAGCGGTTGCGGCCGACCTCACAGTTCAACGAATCCGCATGCTGGGACTGGAGGTATCGGTCAGCAAAACAGAAGCGATGGTCTTCGGCGGGCGGGGTTGGCGGATACCCGCGAACGCCACGCTGCCAATTGGGGGGGAATCTGTCCAGGTCAAGGCCAACATCAAATATCTTGGCCTTGTCCTGGACAGGAAGTGGGAATTTACGGAGCACTTCACCAGACTCGCTCCCAGACTGGTGGGTGCTGCGTCAGCGCTGGGGAATCTTCTTCCCAATGTAGGGGGCCCGAGGGGAGCTGTGCGCAAGCTCTACACGGGCGTAGTGCGCAGCATGGCGCTATATGGGGCGCCGATCTGGGCGAGTCGGCTGTCGGAGCGTAATAAGGCCTTGCTCCGACGGCCGCAAAGGATGTGCGCCATCAGGGCGATACGGGCGTACGTTACTGTCGCCCACATGGCTGCTTGCGCCCTAGCCGGAACACCGCCCTGGGAAATCGACGCCCAGACGGCCGCGGAGGTGTACGAGGAGCGCAAAGAGGCGCTGAGAAGGGGGGAAAGGCCTGCCCCCAGAGAGCTCGAGTTTGCCCGCCGCATGGTGGAGCGTCGGATGAGGGACCGCTGGAAGAGTGACCTGGAGGACAGCCGCTATGGAACGCGCACCATAGCGGCCCTCTTCCCGTCACTCGACCAGTGGGTCGAGAGGGGGTTCGGAGCCCTCACATTCCGGATGGTGCAAGTAATGACCGGGCACGGGTGCTTCGGCCATTATTTGCACCGAATAGGGCGGGAGAATGATCCGACGTGCCACCACTGCGGTGACCCGGACGACACGGCCCAGCACACTCTGGCAGAGTGTAGCAGCTGGGCCCCAGAGCGGCAAACTCTCGAGGCGGAGTTAGGGACGAGCGACCTCTCGCTCTCCAGCGTTGTGCAAGCCATGCTGGGGAGCGAGGAGGCCTGGCAGGCGGTCGCCTCCTTTTGCGAGACAGTAATCTCGCAAAAGGAGGCCGCGGAACGGGAGCGCGAGGACGATGCCCTCGCACCCCTGTTCCGGCGCAGACGGAGGGGGGTGGAACGGAGGCGATTTGCCGCCCGTCTCATTCCCCGGTAGGACCAGCGGGCGAGGGACGGGGATCTCTCGTCCGCATTGCACGGTCCTACGAGTCTGGGGGAAGGGTTGAAGTGCTGCAACTCTTCCCCCCCTGGCGCGGGTAGCCTCGGCGAAAGCTAGGGCAGCCGGGAGGTGTCATGGTGAAATCTTTGGATCCCATGGCGCCTAACAACCTCGGCAAGAGGGTCAGCATCGGAGTGGTTTTAGTGGGTATGCTCTCCTGTCCCCTTCTCATTAGGAGAAGAGGACCGGAGAGAGAGCCCCACATAACCTAAACCGGGTCTCCCCGGGCCCGGGGGTACACGTAATGTGTTTCCACTCCGTGAACAAAAAAAAAAAAAAAAAAAAAAAAAAAAAAAAAAAAAAAAAAAAAAAAAAAAAAAAAGGTTAGGTTAGGTTAGGTTAGGTTAGGTTAGGTTAGGTTAGGTTAGGTTAGGTTAGGTTAGGTTAGGTTAGGTTAGGTTGGGGTGCGAAGTCGGAAACCTCCTCGAGTGCTCGGGCGTTACCACTCCCTTCTATCCGAGGCGTAGGCCTCATGGGGTGGGGAAGGGTAACGCCTGGGACGGTGCACCCTGGGCAACAACGGTAAGCTAATGTATTCGTACATTATCTTACCGGTGGCTAATATCCGACTGGGGGGGAGGGGGTTCAGTCAGCAATCTCCACATGTGCCTGCACCAAGCTACGCGAAAGGGCATGGTTCAGGCTGCACGACCGTTACGGTTCTCCCCTGTTAACCCTGGTGGTTAAGGGGGAGAAGAGTAGCGGATGGGCCCATGGCCTGTGGGGTTGACTGGCTGACTGGGGGGGGGGGGGTCAGCAACGTTCACATGTGTCCGGCCATGTAAATTTGTATACATGTCTGGGCTGCACGACCGCTACGGTTCTCCCCTGTTAACCCTGGTGGTTAAGGGGGAGAAGAGTAGCGGTTGGGCCTATGGCCTGTGGGGGTTTGCTGACACACTGGGGGGGAGGGGGTCGGCAATTTCCACATGTGCTCGGCGGTGATAAACGTCTGGGCTGCACGACCGTTACGGTTCTCCTCTGTTAACCCTGGTGGTTAAGGGGGAGAAGAGTAGCGGATGGGTCCATGACCTGTGGCAATTGACCGACGTACTGGGGGGGTAGGGGTAGCGGGCCCACTTGTGGGTCCGCTTTGTGAGGACAGCGTCTCGCCCTCGGGCGGACGCCTTTTGACGGAGGCGAACCCAAACCAAGTACCTGCTCTGCCACGGCGGATAGGGAAAGGCGAGGGGGAGCCTGGTGGGCGGAAGCGACCGTGCCCTCGGTTCCGCTCTGCTTTCAGAGCAGGACATGAGGGCGCGGAAGCTGACGTGAGGGCACGTAACCCCGGCTTGCCGGGAACGTGGGCATCTGCGGAAGCCACGAGGAGTAAACCTCTTTAAACAATCCTTCACCAGCGGGGGAGGCCGGGGAGTGCCGAGCCCGCATTGCACGGTGTCGACAGAGGAGCCCCATCCCGGGGCGGCCAGTGGGCGTTGCGGTGACACATCTTGCTCCCGTGGCGTTCACAATGGCAAACGAGGGAATCCGTGTGGTTTTTAGTGGGTAGGCCCGTAGGGGAGAGCCCCACATACCTCCGTTTCCCCGAACGGAGACGATGCATAAGGTGCATTTTCCACACCAAAAAAAAAAAAAAAAAAAAAAAAAAAAAAAAAAAAAAAAAAAAAAAAAAAAAAAAAAAAAAAAAGGTTAGGTTAGGTTAGGTTAGGTTAGGTTGGGGTGCGATGTCGGAAACCTCCTCGAGTGCCCGGGCGTTACCACTCCCTTCTATCCGAGGCGTAGGCCTCATGGGGTGGGGAAGGGTAACGCCTGGGACGGTGCACCCTGGGCAACAACGGTAAGCTAA
The DNA here is from genome assembly GCA_947563465.1 of Archips xylosteana. Taxonomy (NCBI): domain Eukaryota; kingdom Metazoa; phylum Arthropoda; class Insecta; order Lepidoptera; family Tortricidae; genus Archips; species Archips xylosteana. The sequence continues at coordinate 12,279,156 of OX387371.1, forward strand.
TGTATTCGTACATTAGCTTACCGGTGGCTAATATCCGACTGGGGGGGTGGGGGTCAGCAATCTCCACATGTGCCCGGGCCATCAGGCCTACGACTAGATGGTCTGGGCTGCACGACCGTTACGGTTCTCCCCTATTAACCCTGGTGGTTAAGGGGGAGAAGAGTAGCGGATGGGCCCATGGCCTGTGGCGATTGACTGACGGGGGGGAGGGGGGTCAGCAGCTTCTACATGTGCCCGGGCGGTCGGAATAACGGCCTGCCGTCTGGGCTGCACGACCGTTACGGTTCTCCCCTGTTAACCCTGGTGGTTAAGGGGGAGAAGAGTAGCGGTTGGGCCCATGGCCTGTGGGGGTTGTCTGACACACTTGGGGGAGGGCGTCGGCAATTTCCACATGTGCCCGGGCGGTATTTCTGGTTATCGTCTGGGCTGCACGACCACTACGGTTCTCCCCTGTTAACCCTGGTGGTTAAGGGGGAGAAGAGTAGTGGTTGGGCCCATGGCCTGTGGTGGTCTGCCGACGCACTAGTAGGGAGGGTTAGCGGGCCCATTAGTGGGTCCGCTTTTGAGGACGGCGCCCCGCCCTTGGGCGGGCGCCTTTGACGTCGGCGAACCCGAACTGAGTACCTGCTCTGCCACGGCGGACAGGGAAAGGCGAGGGGGAGCCTGGTGGGCGGAAGCGACCGCACCCTCGGTACCGCTCTGCTTCCAGAGCAGGACATGAGGGCGCGGAAGCTAACGTGAGGGCACGTAACCCCGGCTTGCCGGGAACGTGGGCATCTGCGGAAGCCACGAGGAGTAAACCTCTTTAAACAATCCTTCACCAGCGGGGGAGGCCGGGGAGTGCCGAGCCCGCATTGCACGGTGTCGACAGAGGAGCCCCATCCCGGGGCGGCCAGTGTGCGTTGCGGTGACACATTTTGCTCCCGTGGCGTTCACAATGGCAAACGAGGGAATCCGTGTGGTTTTTAGTGGGTAGGCCCCCCTTGGGGAGAGCCCCACATACATCCGTTTCCCCGAACGGAGACGATGCATAAGGTGCATTTTCCACACCAAAAAAAAAAAAAAAAAAAAAAAAAAAAAAAAAAAAAAAAAAAGGTTAGGTTAGGTTAGGTTAGGTTAGGTTAGGTTAGGTTCGCTTTCCTGCTTCCTGTCTCCCCTGCAGCAGGGGACTACGGGGACGCAGAGGTTATCGCAGAAGTTATCGCGGTCTGGATGCGGGTTGCAGCGTATCCAGTACCAGGCCGGAGACAAGTAGGTCCTGTGGACTGAACGGGTCTGGCCTGGGCTAGCGGTTTGCCGGATGTGCCACTTCAGTGGCGAACGGGTTAGCGTAACTGCAACACAAGGGGAACTCACCCCTTAAAAAAGAGGAGAGTGCTCCCTCTTTAAAAGGAGCAGGGGACCGCACCCCTCAATCAAAGGAGCATGGGTGACAACAAAAATATATTACCCCAGGAGGGTACCTCGTCTCGAGGAGAATCCCTCCCCGCTACCATCTCGCGGGCAGCCCCATCGTATTCTGGGGGGGGCACTTGTCGCTCCGTGGGCCCTGAAAGCCCACGTTTTAATTTTAGTTCGTCCGCGACTCAGATCGCGGACCACAATCGTCTTGGCATATCAGTGCGCGACTGCACGGTACGCCTTACAAGGCAAATAGATTGCCATGAGCCCGAACTTAGGGCAAACACTAGCTCAGGAGCCAATTTTGCTTCCCAGGGGACTGCAGGTCACGAGTCCACTGGCAAAAGCAATTTTGAGGACGACCCGGAAGTAGCTGAGCGGGTGAAGCGGAAGCGGAAGCGATTTCGCCCTGCTTCATCCGTTCTCAGCTCAAGTGACGAAGGATCTACATGCCCCTCGGCTGGGGAAGGACAGCCAAAGGCCAAAGGGAGAGGCCGCCCACCAACATCGGGCAAATATGTAGGACTGGCCAGGGCGAAAGAAGCCTACAACCGGGCTCTCAGGGAAGAGCTCCGGTTGAAGGCCGAGATGGAGGTACAGGAGATGGCCATCAGGACCCGTCAAGGGTACCAGATGGACAATATCTCTCAACCAAGGACTGACTCAGAGGATGCAGAGCCAAACCTAGATCTGGGCCAGCAAGTGGCAGACAGCGTGGCTGTCATCTCTAAAGTCGCGGCCAAATCTAAAAATCTGTCAGGTGGCTATGTAAAGTGCCTAAAGGAGGCAGCTGTTGCGATCTCTGACGCATTTTCGGAGCTCAGCAGACGCACGGCAACCGAAGAGACGGCTCGGCTACAAGCCGATAACACACGGTTACAGAGTGAGATGGCCAGCCTCCGAAAGGAGCTGGCCGAACTGAAAATGACCCTGGAGGGGATGCGGAAGCATGGTAGTCCGCCACCCATTCCCCCTAGACATGACGGGGAGAAGCTGCCCCATGCGCAGCCCTCCTCAAAGAGAAAAGATAGGCAGGGTTCCAACACCCCGGCGGCGTCTGATATGGACAGAATCTGCCGAGCGGTCATGGACCACGTCGGTTCATACCTTGACGTGCGCTTAGCCAGTATTCAGGACCGGCTACTCCCTGAGAAGCCCGTGAGACCTCCTCTGGCGATAAAAGCCGGGACAGGTGATCAGGCTGGAAATGATTCCACCTCCGGAGCTGTTCCTCTCGGTCCGGGGCGGAAAACCAAAAGAAAGAAGAGGAAGAAAACGATCCCTAATAGAGAGGAAGCCTCAGAACCCATTCCGCTACCTCCGCCTCCCGTTTCAGCGGCCATGTCGACAGAGTGGACCAAGGTGAAGCGGAGGGGTAAGAAGAAAGGGGATAAAGTTGGAGACAACAGGAGGGACGAAACAACGGCCGATGTGCGCGGAGCACCACCCCAGGCGAAGAAACGAAAGGCCCGAAAGCTTCGCCCACCTCGTTCTTCGGCTGTTGTAATCACGCTGCTTGAACCACAAGCACAGGAGAAGGGGGCAGACTTCGGGACTGTCCTTGCAGAAGCCAAGAGGAAGGTGCGTTTGGAAGACCTGGGTATTTCGGGACTCCGCTTCAGAAAGGCCCAAACCGGAGCGTATATCATGGAGGTGCCTGGTGTCGCTAGTGGGGAGAAGGCCGATGCCCTGGCTCAAAAGCTCAAAGAGGTCACGGACCCCGCGGTGGTACGAGTGGCTAGGCCCACCAAATGCGCTGAGCTGCGCATTTCTGGCCTGGACGAGTCCGTCTTGTTCACTGACGTGGTGGCGGCGGTTGCCCGGGTTGGGGGCTGCTCAGAAGCGGAAGTCAGGTCGGGAGATATTGTTTGCGGACGCTCCGGGCTTGGAACTGTTTGGCTTCGCTGTCCTATCCCGGCAGCAAAGAAGTTGGTGAAGGCGGGTAGGCTGTTGGTGGGCTGGGTGTCAGCGCAGGTCAAGCTGCTCGATGCCCGCCCCCTGCGCTGCTTCCGCTGCCTCGAGGTGGGCCACGTGCAGGCGAAATGCAAGGCGGCGGTGGATCGTAGCCAACTGTGCTACCGCTGCGGAGCTCCCGGGCACATGGCATATGCGTGCGAAGCAGCATCACACTGCGTGATCTGCGAGGTGGCCGGGTTATCGGCCAATCACAGGGTGGGAAGCAAGATGTGCAACCCACCCAAAACCAGGAAGGCTAAGGCTGGCGAGGGACCAAGGCTCCCCTCACAGCCGCGTACCCGGAAGGGCAGTACAACTGAACACCCGGATGAGGAGGAGGTGATTATCGTGGGACAGCATGGCTAATACACCCCGATATCTACAGGCGAACATCAACCACTGCGCCAGGGCTCAGGACCTTCTGTTCCAGAGCATGGCGGAGTGGTTCATACACGTCGCAGTGGTAGCCGAACCATATTCGATCCCGGCCAGAGACAACTGGGTGGGGGATCTCGACGGCCTCGTAGCCTTGGCCACTCAAACATCGGCCGGCTCTGCTCCGCTCGAAAGCGTGGTGCGGGGCCACGGCTTCGTGGCTGCCATCATTGGGGGTATAATGGTGGTGGGGGTGTACTTCTCGCCGAACAGGAGCCTAGCCGACTTCGAGGTGCTTCTCGACAGTATGCAGGCCTTGATCGGCAGGAGTGGCCCCGAACTGCTGCTGGTCGCGGGGGATTTCAATGCCAAATCAACGGTGTGGGGCTCCCCTGCGACTGACGCACGCGGTGAGGCGCTCACAGAGTGGGCAGTGGCCGTAGGGTTGGAGGTCCTTAACCGAGGGACGGTCGACACGTGCGTGCGGCAACAGGGTGGCTCCATCGTGGACATCACGTTTGCAAATGCTGCCCTGGCGCGTCGTGTCCAAGGCTGGGAAGTGCTGGAGGGCGTGGAAACGTTATCGGACCACAGATATATCCGGTACGAAGTCTGCGCCCACCACACTACATCGGATGGCCTCAGCCATCCCCGGAGAGACGATAGCCCCAGATGGGCAACGAAACGGCTCGATCGGGACCTGTTGCACGCAGCGGCCCTGGTCCAGGCCTGGCCGGAGATGCCCGAAGGCCTAAGAAGTGTAGAGGAAGAAGCATCCTGGCTCAGTGGGGCCATGGTTCAAATCTGCGATTCCGCAATGCCACGAGTCAAGCCCACAGGGCCGAGGCGGAGCGTGTACTGGTGGTCCGCAGAGCTGACGCAGCTGCGCAAGGCGTGCGTGGCTGCGAGACGCCAGTACACCAGGAGCCGAAGGCGGAGGAGGCGAAACCTGGCAGCAGAGGATGAGCTGTACGCAAGATATAGGGCGGCCAGCAAAGCCCTCAGCGTAGCCATTGGCCAAGCCAAAGACCTGGCGGAGGAGGAAATGTTGGAGGCTCTGAACAGCGACCCGTGGGGGCGGCCGTACAAGTCGGTGAGGTGCAAACTTCGCCCCTGGGCCCCTCCACTCACGCAAAGCCTCCAGCCGGACCTTCTGAGCCAAATCGTGGGAACCCTCTTCCCACGACGGGGTGAACACCAGCCCCCGTGCATGGCTTCAGTGTCCCCAACGGAGGGAGAAGTCGCACCCGAGGTGACAGAGGGAGAGTTGGGTGCCGCAGTGTTGAGGCTTAAGGCCAAAAACACTGCCCCTGGTCCCGACGGTATTCCCGGCCGAGCCTGGGTGTTGGCGCTGGGCCCCTTGGAGCCAAGGGTGAGGGCACTATTTTCTTCGTGCCTGGAGCAGGGGTGCATCCCACGTTCGTGGAAGTGTGGAAAGCTGGTGCTCCTGCGGAAGGAAGGGCGACCGGGTGACTCCCCTTCGGGATACAGGCCGATCGTACTTTTGGACGAGGGAGCGAAGCTCTTTGAGCGGATAGTGGCTTCCCGGCTGATAGGGCATTTAGAGGGACAAGGGCCGAACTTAAGTGCGTGCCAGTACGGATTTCGTCGGGGCAGGTCCACCATCGACGCCATTGCGCGGGTGAGGGCTCTGGCGGATGACGCGGTTTCCCGGGGGGAGGTGGTGTTGGCGGTATCTCTAGATATCGCCAATGCTTTCAACACCCTTCCCTGGGAAACCATCAAGGAGGCCCTCAGGTACCACAACGTGCCGGAGTACCTGCGTCGGGTGGTTGGGTCGTATCTTTTCGAGAGGGCGATCCGCTACCCCACACAGGATGAATGGGTAGAGCGCGAGATGTCGTGCGGGGTCCCACAGGGGTCAGTCTTAGGACCGCTCCTGTGGAACATTGGTTACGACTGGGCGCTACGTGGCGCCAACTTGCGGGGGGTAGACGTAACCTGTTACGCCGATGACACCCTTGTAACGGCCCGAGGTGCCACATTTCGCGATGCGTCCATCTTGGCCACTGCTGGGGTGGCCCTAATCGTGGACAGGATACGGAGGCTGGGACTAGAGGTTGCCCTGCACAAATCTGAGGCCATCTGTTTTCATGGGCCTCGGAGGGCACCTCCAGGAAATGCCAGCATAATGGTGGGCGGAGTTTCTATCGGCGTCGGGAAGACGATGAAGTACCTGGGACTCGTCCTCGACAGCCGATGGAACTTCGAGGAGCATTTCCGGCGCTTGGCTCCAAAACTACTTGGCACAGCGTCGGCACTGAGCCGGCTCCTCCCGAACGTGGGCGGGCCGAAGGCGGGCTGCCGCCGACTGTACACGGGTGTGGTGCGGTCGATGGCCCTTTACGGGGCACCCATATGGGTAAATGCTCTTTCCGCCCATAACAAGACCCAACTGCGGCGACCGCAAAGGGTCATGGCGGTAAGGGCAACGAGGGCGTACCGCACCACCTCGTTCGAGGCGGCCTGCGTGATGGCAGGGACCCCACCTTGGGAGTTGGATGCCGAGGTGCTGAACGAGGTCTACCGCCGGGTAGCCGAGGCGCGCACCAGAGGAGAACAACCGTGTCCGGAAGAGGTTAGGCGATGGAGAGAGATCTCTCGCCAAACTCTCTTCCGGAAATGGTTGGTGGCCTTGGAGCAGCCGAGCGCTGGCCACTGGACCATATCGGGAGTGCGGCCCGTCCTGCAGGAATGGGTCGAAAGGAGGTGGGGCGTTGTTTCCTTCCACCTAACGCAGGTACTGTCGGGACACGGATGTTTCGGCAGATACCTGTGTAAGGTTGCAAGGAGGGAAACAACGCCAATGTGTCACCACTGCGGTGGGGCGGAGGACACGACACAGCACACGCTGCAAGTGTGTCCCGCCTTCGACGAGCAGCGAGCCCGCCTCACGGCGGTGATTGGATCCGACCTCTCGCTGCCGGCCGTTGTCAAAGCCATGACCGACAGCGAGAGATCGTGGACTGCCATGGCCTCCTACTGTGAGGAGGTCATGGCACTCAAAGAGGGTGCGGAGCGGGAGCGCGAGGAAGACCCATCTTCCCAGCCCCTGCGCCGCAGGCGTGTCGGGCGCAGGCGGTTAATCCATAATCGCCAAATACCGCCCTAATAGGACTGCGGGAGATGGGCACGGGGATGCCCGTCCCCCGCCGTTAAGGTCCTGTTGAGCTGGCAGACGCGTCAAGTGTTTCGGCGCGCCTACAGTGGAGGAGACAGGAGACGCGCAGGTCTCCTGGAGATGGGTCCGTGAGCGGACATACCGCCGTGCTGCCGGGCCGTGGATGCATAAAGTTCCCACAGCCCGGTTGCTTACCGGCGACGAAGTGGAACACCCTGGGGTTTTTAGTGGGTACACCGCCCCCTCCTGGGGCGGGAATCCCACATATCCACCGGCCTCCCCGGGCCGGTGTCGAATCCATAAAGGATTTTCCCCAGGAAAAAAAAAAAAAAAAAAAAAAAAAAAAAAAAAAAAAAAAAAAAAAGGTTAGGTTAGGTTAGGTTAGGTTAGGTTAGGTTAGGTTAGGTTGGGGTCAGAGGCTGGTCCAAGCAGGCAAGAGCCTATGGCCCCCGAGAACGAGGAGACCACCCCGTGGTCCCAGGTCCTCCGAAGAAAGAGGCGAAGGAAGAAGCGGAAGGGGAACGCTCCCTCCCAGCTGCCCGAGACGCCCAAGGCCCCCGCCGCACGTGCTAAGGCACTCCCGCCGAAGACGAAGCCGGCCAGAGTCATGGTCCCCCGCACTGCAGCGATAGTGATATCTTCGCGGGAGGGGGCAACCAACATTATCGAGGTCTTGGCGAAAGCAAAAGCCGCCATCAGTTTGGCAGACTTTGGCTTGGAGTCAGTCAAAGTCAGGACGACTATGACTGGCTCCAGAATGTTAGAGGTGGGCGGAGAGCAGCCTGAAAAATCCGCGGACCTCCTAGCGGTAAGGCTGCGGGAGGTAATTGGGGACCTTGCGGAGATCTCGCGGCCCACAAAGCTCGTGGACCTAAAGATCTCAGGTCTAAACGAGTTGGTGGGGCCCGAGGAACTCGCTGCCGCGATGGCGAGGATGGGGAAATGCGCTTCCGAACAAATAAAGGTCGGGGCCGTAAGGGTGAGCACCTGGGGCCAGGGCTCAGCCCTGGTGAAGTGCCCAGCTGTGGCCGCGAAGGCCATCGCCACCGCCGGGAAGATCCCGGTGGGGTGGACGGTGGTCACAGTCAAGCCAGTGGAGGCCCTGCCCATGCGGTGCTTCAAATGCATGGCGCTGGGCCACACCAGAGCCCTCTGCCCATCGGAGGCGGAATATCGCTCTAAATGCTTTCGATGCGGCGCTGAGGGCCACCTGGCAGCGACTTGCGAAGCGGTGCCTAAGTGCGCCGTCTGCGCGAAGGCTGGTCGTCCAGACGGCCACAGAATGGGGGGATCAAACTGTACCCCCCCAACGGTTAGGGGAAGGGTCCCATCGGCCAGGCCCCCCCCTGAACGTGGCCAGAAGGCCAGAGAGGAGCTCAATATGCAGGTGTTTTAATGCCAGTACACCCATATTACGAGCTCCTCCAGGGGAATGTTAACCACTCCGCGCGCGCACAGGACCTTTTCATCCAGGTCCTTGCGGAGTGGCGCATAGACGTGGCAGTGGTCGCCGAGCCATATTACGTCTCCCCCCAGCAAAACTGGGTCGGGGACTCGGAAGGCTTGGTGGCTGTCGTGGTGCCGGCTGCCGGCTCCCAAGGCTTAACCCTTAAGGAAAGGGGAGCCGGCTACGTGGCGGCCACCTGGGGAGAGGTAGTCGTCATCGGAGTCTACTTCTCCCCAAACAGGCCCTTCAGGGAGTTTGAACGCTTCCTGGCGGGCCTGGAGCCGGTTGTGCAGAGGGCATCACCGGCTCAGGTGATCCTGATGGGGGACCTCAATGCCAAGTGCGCGGCATGGGGGTGCCCCATCACAGATCAAAGGGGGGCGCTTCTGCGGGACTGGGCTGCAATGGCCGGCCTGGTTCTGCAGAACAAAGGGACCGCCAACACCTGCGTCCGATGGCAGGGGGGGTCGATAGTAGATGTCACGTTCACTACCCCTTCCATCGGTGCTCGAGTGGGCGATTGGCATGTCCTCGAGGAGGTGGAGACCCTGTCCGATCATGCCTACATCCGGTTCAGGGTCTCCAAAACGCCCCGCGGGCTCCCAGCCCGGGTGGCGGGTGGGCGAGGCGGGAATTTCCCCAAATGGGCAATCTCCCGCCTCGATCGGGATAAGGCGGAAGAGGCCGCCCTGGTCCAGGCGTGGTGTGTCGACCCCCCCGACAGCATGGGGATCGACGAGAGGGCTGTCAGGTTCCGCGAGGACCTGACAGCCATCTGCGACGCGGCGATGCCTAGGGCGCGCAAATGTGCGCCCAGGGCGAGCGCATACTGGTGGTCGCAGGACCTCGCGGACCTTAGAGCCGCAAGCGACGCAGCCCGCCGCGCCTTCACCCGGTGCCGTAGGCGACGCAGCCGGGTGCCGGGTGAAGAGGAACGGCTCCTCGCTGAGCTGCGGGCGGCGAAGGCCACCTTCAAGGTGGCCATAGCACAGGCCAAGGATACGGCGCACGCCGAATTCTTGGCCACGCTCGATGGAGACCCGTGGGGCCGCCCGTACCGAATGGTACGGGCAAAGCTGAAGGTGTCCCCCCCCACGGAGGACTTCGAGCCGGGGCTCCTCAGCGCAGTGGTTCAGGGCCTCTTCCCTACCAGCCCGCCCTTCGATCCACCGCGGATGGCGCCGCCAGAAGAGGAGCCCGCACTCCCCGCTGACGTCCCCCCAGTGACGGGGGAGGAAATGGCGAGGGTGTTAGGCCGACTCAAAGGGTGCCGCAAGGCACCTGGGCCCGATGGCGTCCCGGGGAAGGTGCTTCCCATTGCGGCGAAGCACCTGGGGGACCGGCTCTGCGGCTTAATGGATCACTGCCTGGACGCGGGGCAGTTTCCCCAAATTTGGAAGGAGGGCCGCCTGGTCCTCCTGCGGAAGGAGAGCAGGCCGATGGACTCTCCTTCCGGGTGGCGGCCGCTCGTCATGCTGGACGAGACCGGGAAGCTCCTAGAGAGAGTAATCGCTTCCCGGATCGCCCAACACCTGACGAGCGAAGGGCCGGATCTTGCGGGGAACCAGTTCGGGTTCCGGGTAGGGCGGTCCACGTTGGACGCCCTATCCGCCCTGAAGGAGTTCACCGAAGATGCGGCCAGGAGGGGCCAGGGGGCCGTGGCGGTATCCCTCGATATCGCCAACGCCTTCGGGTCTCTCCCCTTCGGAGTGATAGAGGAGGCACTCCGGTATCACCGGGTGCCTCTCTACCTCCGGAGGATTGTGGGGCACTACCTGACGGGGCGGGTAGTGCTCTACACGGGGAGGGGGGGAATTCGGATGGCCCAGCCGGTGACCAGTGGCGTTCCGCAGGGGTCCGTGCTAGGGCCCCTATTATGGAACGTCGGGTACGACTGGGTCATCCGCGTGAGGGTGCTGCCTCAGATGGCGGTGTTTTGCTACGCGGATGACACCCTCATCGCCGTCCGGGGCGCCACCTTCGAAGAGGTGGCGAGGAGGGCGGAAGTGGGAGCCACCCTGGTGATCCAGCGCATAGAAGCGCTGGGTCTCAGGGTGTCCCTCCCGAAGACGGAGGCCCTCTGTTTCCGAGGGCCCCGATGGAGGCTGCCGCGCGGAGCCGCCCTGCGCGTCAGTGGGGAGACCGTCGAGGTGAAGGCCTACATCAAGTATCTGGGCCTTACCCTCGACGGCAAGTGGGAGTTCGGGGAGCACTTCCGCAGACTGGCTCCCCGACTCGTGGGCGCGGCGGGAGCTTTGGGCCGGCTCCTGCCCAATCTGGGCGGACCAAATGCCCCCTGCAGAAGGCTGTTCGCAGGGGTCATTCGCAGCATGGCCCTGTACGGGGCCCCAATATGGGCGAGTTCCCTCACTGCCACCACCAAAGCCCTTCTCAGGAAGCCCCAGAGGGTGATGGCAGTGCGGATGGCCCGGGCCTACCGGACGGTGGGCTGGGCGGCGGCTGGAGCCCTCGCAGCCTCCCCTCCGTGGGAGATTGAGGCGGTCGGGCTCGCGAAGGCCTACCGGGACAAAATGGAGCGCAGGGAGCGGGGGGACACCCTCGCTCCCCAGGAGTTGGCTCGGGCCAAAGAGGCCCAAAAGGAAGAGGTGCTGGAGCGCTGGGCGGATGAGCTTGCGCAGGCCGAATACGGCCTCCGCACGATCGCAGCCATCCGCCCGGTGCTCCAGGAATGGTGCGGGAGGGATCATGGGTCCCTCACATTCCGCCTTGTGCAGGTGCTGTCCGGGCATGGCTGCTTCGGGCGGTACCTGCACAAGGTTGCCGGAAGGGAGGAGACGGCGTCGTGCCACGAGTGCGGCGCCGCCGAGGACACAGCCCAGCACACCTTGGAGGTGTGCAGCGCATGGGCTGAGCGGCGCCGCACTCTGGCGGCGACGATTGGCGGCGACCTCTCGCTCCCCAGCGTCTTACGTGCGATGCTGGAGAGCGAGACGTCCTGGGAGGCCGTCACCTCCTTCTGCGAAGACGTGATATCGCAGAAGGAGGAGAGGGAGCGGGAACGCGAGAATGATCCCCTCGCGAACCCGCTCCGGCGCAGACGGACGGGAAGGAGGCGGCGACAGTTCGCTGCCAACCTTCCCTAGTGGTGCTAGCCGGCGGGGGATGGGGATCCCCTGTCGGCCGTAATAGCCCACACGTCTAGGGGGGGGACCAAGTATTCCGGTCCCCCCTCTCTTGGCGCGGGAGCCCCGGCATAGGCTGGGGCGGCCAGCGGATGCTGTGGTGGCTCTCAATTCTCCCATGGCATCCGCAAATGGCAAGAGAGGGAATACCGGTGGGTTTTTAGTGGGTATGCCTCCCCCCCTCCTTCCACTAGGGAAGGAGGTTACGGGGGAGGTGAGTCCCACATAACTTCCGCGCCGTCCCCACGGCGCGGTCGTATGCGTAACGCATTTTCCCACCGTTAAAAAAAAAAAAAAAAAGGTTAGGTTGGGGTGCGAAGTCGGAAACCTCCTCGAGTGCCCGGGCGTTACCACTCCCTTCTGTCCGAGGCGTAGGCCTCATGGGGTGGGGAAGGGTAACGCCTGGGACGGTGCACCCTGGGCAACAACGGTAAGCTAATGTATTCGTACATTATCTTACCGGTGGCTAATATCCGACTGGGGCGGGGGGGGGGAGTCAGCAATCTCCACATGTGCCTGGGTCGATAGGGGACGACTTGGGCTGCACGACCGTTACGGTTCTCCCCTGTTAACCCCGGTGGTTAAGGGGGAGAAGGGTAGCGGCTGGGCCCATGGCCTGTGGGAGTTGACTGACTGACGGGGGGGATATGTATATATGTATTATATGGGCCACGTATTAATGATGTTTATATATTTCGTGAGGACGGGCGTAAGGTAGCTGAAGGGAAGCTGCTCTGCATCCCTGCACTGAGTAAGTAGCCCCTCCGTGCTGGCCACACGGCCTGGGCTATGCGAAAGGTGTCAGTGCTCTGCAACAGGCCTTGATGTGACTTACGCCCTGTATGGGGAGGGAAAGCATAGGAGGGACAGGCGTGCGGTTGCTAAAGGGTATACTGTAACCTTGTTCTGAGTACCTAGCCCCACCGTGCCCCTACACGGCCGAGGCTACCGAAAGGTTCAAGGACTGGCAGGTTTCTGGAGGCGCCAAACGCCTACTGGGGAGGGATAGCCTTGGGGTTTTGAGGAGGACGGAAGTCTGGAGGTGAGCCTGAACCTAGTACCTGCTCTGTGGCCCGAGCAGTGAAAGGTGAGGGGGAGCCTCGGGGGAGGGTCAGCAATCTCCACATGTGCCCGGGACATCATGCCTAGATGGCCTGGGCTGCACGACCATTACGGTTCTCCCCCGTTAACCCTGGTGGTTGAGGGAGAGAAGAGTAGTGGTTGGGCCCATGGCCTGTGGGGATTGACTGACTGACTGGGGGGATATGTATATACGTATTATATGGGCCACGTATGTATGATGTTTATATATTTCGTGAGGACGGGCGTAAGGTAGCTGACGGGAAGCTGCTCTGCATCCCTGCACTGAGTAAGTAGCCCCGCCGTGCCGCACACACGGCCTGGGCTATGCGAAAGGTGTCAGGGCTCTGTAACAGGCCTGGATGTGACTTACGCCCTATATGGGGAGGACAAGCATAGGAGGGACAGGCGTGCGGTTGCTAAAGGGTATACTGTAACCTTGTTCTGAGTACCTAGCCCCGCCTTGGGCACGGCCTGGGCTACCGAAAGGTCCAAGGACTGGCAGGTTCCTGGAGGCGCCAAACGCCTAATGGGAGGGATAGTTTTGGGGTCAAAGTGAGACGGATTGAAGGAGGGAACCTGATCCTAGTACCTGCTCTGTGGCCCGAGCAGGGAAAGGTGAGGGGGAGCCTCAGGACGGAAGCAACCGTGTCCTCGGTACCACTCTGCTTTCAGAGCGGGACATGAGAGCGCGGAAGCTAACGTGAGGGCACGTAACCCCGGTTTGCCGGGAGCGTGGGCATCTGCGGAAGCCACGAGGAGTAAACCTCTTTAAACAATCCTTCACCAGCGGGGGAGGCCGGGGAGTGCCGAGCCCGCATTGCACGGTGTCGACAGAGGAGCCCCATCCCGGGGCGGCCAGTGGGCGTTGCGGTGACACATTTTGCTCCCGTGGCGTTCACAATGGCAAACGAGGGAATCCGTGTGGTTTTTAGTGGGTAGGCCCCCTTTGGGGAGAGCCCCACATACCTCCGTTTCCCCGAACGGAGACGATGCATAAGGTGCATTTTCCACACCAAAAAAAAAAAAAAAAAAAAAAAAAAAAAAAAAAAAAAAAAAAAAAAAAAAAAAAGGTTAGGTTAGGTTAGGTTAGGTTAGGTTAGGTTAGTTAAGGAGAAAAATCTTCCTAGTTAAGGAGAAAAATCTTCCTAGTTAAGGAGAAAAATCTTCCTAGTTAAGGAGAAAAATCTTCCTAGTTAAGGAGAAAAATCTTCCTAGTTAAGGAGAAAAATCTTCCTAGTTAAGGAGAAAAATCTTCCTTAGTTGACGGTTTTTCGCGAGATTTGGCATAGAGACTTGTTTTGACCCCCCTGCTTGTTTCCCTGACTCGACTCTACCCTTTCTCGTTACCTTGGCTTGTTTTTTACGGTTTTCTGTTCAGCTTTTTGATTGGTTTTGTTAAAATTGGCAACTTTTTGACTGACTGCTACGGCTATACCCGTTAAGTTACCCCCTCCAAATTTTGGTTGCGGGTAGCGCTGGGGCAGCTCTAGCTTTCGGCATTGTCGAAAAGGACCCAATTTCAGCGGTTTTCGTTACAACACTTGTCGAAAAATTTTCTGCGCCTGATGAAATTTTTTGTCGGCGCCTGAAATTTTTCGACGAGCAACGGATATTTTTGTGAATAACTCCTCGTGGGTTATTCATAAAAATTTTCTGTTTATGCGAGGAGATAGGGTGATTCATTCGCCCTATTTCCGATTTGAGTTTTGGTGGCGTAACTCTCATAGTTTGGGAGTTACGAATTTTACAAAAAATTACGCCGATCGGCGTAATTTTTCAATCGACTTTTGGGTTTTTCGGCTGGGGAATTTTTGTTTCCCAACCGAAAAATCTGGTTGAGGTATCGGTAGATAGAACTTTTTAAGCTCTATCTTTTGGCTTATAAAGCGTTGAGGTGGCTTGTACTGTTTCGGAGATATCGATTTTTAATCGATATTTCCATACAGTATTAGCAAAATTTTGGGTTTTTTGCTTCCAAAAACTTTGTTTCTGGGGGCAAAATTCTTATCTTTTGCTGTTAAGTAGGGCTAATTAGGCTCTACTTAGTAGTTTTTGTGGCGGATCCCCATCACGTATGGACGATTTGATATCGGCCAATACGTGAAAATGTCGAATAAAAAGCAGGATATGGAGGCTACGGAGGAGGCAGTGGCTCGTGTCTCCCTCCCCAGCAAGAGGACTATGGTGGAGACCGAAGCAGTGGGTGAGGACAAACCCTCATGTCCCAAGGTCAGCGCCGCTGCTCGAGGACGCGCCCTGAAAGCCTCAGGGACATATGCCGGATTGGCCGCGGCTAAGGCCAAATTGAAGGAATCCGTGGAGGACTACGCAGAGGTGCGTAAGTCCAAAGCAATCTGCCGCCTCAGCTATCCCAGCCTGCGCTCCCGCTCCCAGGGGCACCTAAGGGACCGCTCTCCTGTGCTGACACCGGGGATGACCGACGGGTCTGATAACGAAGAGGACGAACGGGAGAACTTCCGGCAACCGGCTCGAACGGTCGCTAGAAAAGAGGGTGCAGCTGCCCTTACCACAAACGACGGCCAGCTAACTCCCGAAGAGGTCGGAGTGGTAGAATGCGCGCGTAATGCTGCTCGCGCAGTTCTTGAGGAGGCCGCAAAATCGAGCCACTTAAATGGTGTTGTGCGCGGCAACATAAACACGGCCTGCCGCGAAATAATAGAGGCGATGGATTTCCTCGAAAACAGGAAAGATAGTGAGGAAATCCGGAAACTGAAGGCGGACAACCGCAGGATGCGGGAGCAGCTTGCGCATTTGCAAGGAGAGACGAAGGCCCTCCGCACTGCTTTCTCGGAGCGGAAGTCCGAGGCATCGACGCGCACCACCCAGGGCCTTCCTGAAGGCCTGCAGGAGGCCCTAGCGCTTCACTCGAGGGAGCTCTTCGTCAGCCTCGGCAATATGCTGAATGCCAGGCTGGAGGCCTTCGAGAGCCGCCTCCCCCCGGAGCCTGTCGTGCGTCCGCCACTCAAAGCAAGCAGGACTGCCATCCCCATGCCGCCGCCACCCCAAAAGGAAGAGCCCCAAAAGAAGGCGCCTGCCCAGCCAAAGGCCCAGCCCAAAGTGCCGCCCAAAGGGCAGCACAAGGAGCAGCCCAAGGCCAGGGCACAAGAAGAGCCGTCGTCGACCTCCCAGAGGCCGAACCCCACTACTTCCACCCAGGCATCCTGGACGGAAGTAGTCAAGAGGAAGGCGAAGGCCAAGGCCAACAAGCCTTCAGCGACCGAGGTGCCCACGAAGCAGAAGAAGCCTGCTGTGGTGAAAAGCCTGGCCACACCAAAAAGCGCGGCGGTGATGGTCACGCTTAAGCCGGAGGCCAATATGTCATACTTGGAGGCCCTCCAAAAGGTGACCACCTCCTTCAAGCTGGCAGATGTGGGGCTCGAAAGTGTCCGAGTGCGCAAGTCGGCCACTGGGGCACGACTATTCGAAGTCCCAGGGGCAAGCAGTGGGCAGCTGGCAGATGCGCTGGCGGGAAAAATCGCGGGAGTTCTCGGCGATGCGGCCACGGTCTACAGACCTACCAAAACCGCCGACCTCCGAGTTACCGGCTTTGATGAGTCGGTAACTTCGGAGGACATCAGAACGGCGGTCGTCCTGAATGGTGCCTGCTCCACGGAGCAGGTTAAAGTAAGCTCGGTCAGATTACTCAGTAACGGGACTGGTTCGGCGTTGGTGCGCTGCCCTGTGGTGGCCGCCAACAAGCTAGTGAAAGCGGGGAAAATGCTGGTGGGCTGGTCGGCGGCCAGCGTCAGAGCCCTGGAACCCCAACCCATGCGGTGCTACCGCTGCATGGGAACGGGCCACACTAGGGCTTTATGCCCCGCAGCGGTAGACAGGGACAACCTGTGCTTCAGGTGCTCGAAGCCCGGCCACAGGGCAGCCGAGTGCCAGGCCGAGCCCCACTGCGACGTGTGCCGCTTCGCGAAGCGGCCAGCCGGACACGTCATGGGGGGAAAGGCGTGCACGCCCCCCCAAACCAAAGGCCGTAGCGACCCCGTACGAGTTGGTGGTCAAGTAAGCAGCCCTGAGGCAGCAGCCGGTAACAACATGGATCTCTAAATGTCAGTACACCGACATTTAGAGATCCTACAGGGCAACCTGAACCACTCCGCCCGCGCACAAGACCTCATGATGCAGGTCATGGCGGAGTGGGGACTGGCATTGTCGGTGGTGGCCGAGCCATATATGGTCCCTGCTCAGGCACACTGGGTAGGGGCCACAGACGAATCCGTGGCAATGGTGGTTCCGGCGACAGGGTTCTTCCCATCCCTCTCCAGGCTCGAAGACGGACCGGGATACGTGGCGGCAAAATGGGGGAAGACGGTGGTCATCGGGGTGTACTTCTCTCCCAACCGACCACTGTCCGCCTTCGAAACATTCCTGGAGGGGTTGGGAAGAGTGGTGGGCAGGTGTTCCCCTGCCCAAGTCATTGTGATGGGGGACCTAAATGCTAAAAGCGCGGCATGGGGTTCCCCCGTCACTGACCTGAAGGGAGCTGTGCTCCGGGACTGGGTGCTGGCCACGGGGCTGGTCGTCGTTAACCAGGGCAGCGCCAACACGTGCGTGCGCAGACAGGGGGGGTCAATAGTCGACGTCACGTTCGCCACCCCCTCCCTTGCAGCACGTGTTGAGGACTGGCGCGTCCTGGAGGAGGTGGAGACCCTCTCCGACCATTTATATATTCGGATGAGGGTCTCCGCCTCGTTGCGGCAGTCGCGACAACAGCGACCAGGGAGGCCTGGAGGTGGGTTCCCGCGGTGGGCGATAACCCACTTCGACCCCGCAATGGCCGAGGAAGCCGCCATTGCCGAGGCGTGGAGTCGTCCCCCCCCGCAGGGAACTGCTGATGAGAAGGCGGCCCGGTTTCGGGCCTCGCTGACCCGCATCTGCGACGCCGCGATGCCACGAGTGAGGCAGGTGCCCAACAAGCGGGCTGTCTATTGGTGGACAGAGGAAATCGCGGCCCTCAGAGTGGCCAGCAACGCCGCCCGCCGGAACTACACCCGCTGTAGGAGGCGACGGACCCACACCGACGGGGAAGAAGAGCGGCTGTACGCGGCGCTTAAGAGCGCCAAGGAGGCGCTCCAAATCGCCATTGTGAGGGCGAAGGACGCCGCGCACGAGGAGTTCCTGGCGACCCTGAATAGGGATCCATGGGGGCGGCCTTATAAAATGGTCCGCAACAAAATGAAGCGCAGCCCCCCCATGGACACCATGGAACCGGAGCTCCTCGGCAGAGTGGTGGAGGCTCTGTTTCCAGCGACGCCAAATTTCACTCCCCCGAGGATGTCGGCCCCCTCGGAGGAGCGAAATGAGCCGCTCCCTCCTGTCCCCAGGATCACTGAGGACGAGATGATGGGGATGGTGGACCGGATGCGGGCCAACAAGAAGGCACCTGGACCCGACGGTGTCCCGGCAAGGGTCGTCCCGTTAGCCCTGGAACACCTGGGGGAGCGACTCGAAGACCTCCTGAACGAGTGTCTGGAGACGGGACGCTTCCCTAAGGTGTGGAAGGAGGGACGGCTGGTCTTGTTGCGGAAGGAGGGTCGCCCGGCGGATTCCCCATCCGGCCACAGGCCACTGGTCCTGCTTGACGTATCCGGGAAGATGTTTGAGAGGGTGGTTGCTTCCCGGATCGTCAAGCACCTGGAAGACGTGGGCCCGAACGTCTCGGACCGGCAGTTCGGGTTCCGACAGGGCAGGGGGACGCTGGACGCTATAAAGGATTTAAAAGCCTTTATAGACGTCGCGGCGGGAGGAGGGGAGGGAGTGGTGGCGGTGTCCTTGGACATCGCCAACGCGTTCGGCACCCTCCCCTACTCTGTAATACTGGAGGCCCTCAGGTACCACCGGGTACCATTGTACCTACAGAAGATCGTGGGGCACTACCTTGAGGACAGGGTAGTGCTCTACGATCACGAAGGAGAGCGAAAGGCCAGGCCTATGGGCTGTGGGGTTCCACAAGGGTCGGTCCTGGGACCACTATTGTGGAACCTGGGATATGACTGGGTCATCAGGGGGGTACAGCTTCCTCGGATGGCCACCATTTGTTATGCCGATGACACACTGGTGGTCGTGCGAGGAAGTGAAATGCGGGAGGCTTTCCGCAGTGCAGCGGTTGCGGCCGACCTCACAGTTCAACGAATCCGCATGCTGGGACTGGAGGTATCGGTCAGCAAAACAGAAGCGATGGTCTTCGGCGGGCGGGGTTGGCGGATACCCGCGAACGCCACGCTGCCAATTGGGGGGGAATCTGTCCAGGTCAAGGCCAACATCAAATATCTTGGCCTTGTCCTGGACAGGAAGTGGGAATTTACGGAGCACTTCACCAGACTCGCTCCCAGACTGGTGGGTGCTGCGTCAGCGCTGGGGAATCTTCTTCCCAATGTAGGGGGCCCGAGGGGAGCTGTGCGCAAGCTCTACACGGGCGTAGTGCGCAGCATGGCGCTATATGGGGCGCCGATCTGGGCGAGTCGGCTGTCGGAGCGTAATAAGGCCTTGCTCCGACGGCCGCAAAGGATGTGCGCCATCAGGGCGATACGGGCGTACGTTACTGTCGCCCACATGGCTGCTTGCGCCCTAGCCGGAACACCGCCCTGGGAAATCGACGCCCAGACGGCCGCGGAGGTGTACGAGGAGCGCAAAGAGGCGCTGAGAAGGGGGGAAAGGCCTGCCCCCAGAGAGCTCGAGTTTGCCCGCCGCATGGTGGAGCGTCGGATGAGGGACCGCTGGAAGAGTGACCTGGAGGACAGCCGCTATGGAACGCGCACCATAGCGGCCCTCTTCCCGTCACTCGACCAGTGGGTCGAGAGGGGGTTCGGAGCCCTCACATTCCGGATGGTGCAAGTAATGACCGGGCACGGGTGCTTCGGCCATTATTTGCACCGAATAGGGCGGGAGAATGATCCGACGTGCCACCACTGCGGTGACCCGGACGACACGGCCCAGCACACTCTGGCAGAGTGTAGCAGCTGGGCCCCAGAGCGGCAAACTCTCGAGGCGGAGTTAGGGACGAGCGACCTCTCGCTCTCCAGCGTTGTGCAAGCCATGCTGGGGAGCGAGGAGGCCTGGCAGGCGGTCGCCTCCTTTTGCGAGACAGTAATCTCGCAAAAGGAGGCCGCGGAACGGGAGCGCGAGGACGATGCCCTCGCACCCCTGTTCCGGCGCAGACGGAGGGGGGTGGGACGGAGGCGATTTGCCGCCCGTCTCATTCCCCAGTAGGACCAGCGGGCGAGGGACGGGGATCTCTCGTCCGCATTGCACGGTCCTACGAGTCTGGGGGAAGGGTTGAAGTGCTGCAACTCTTCCCCCCCTGGCGCGGGTAGCCTCGGCGAAAGCTAGGGCAGCCGGGAGGTGTCATGGTGAAATCTTTGGATCCCATGGCGCCTAACAACCTCGGCAAGAGGGTCAGCATCGGAGTGGTTTTAGTGGGTATGCTCTCCTGTCCCCTTCTCATTAGGAGAAGAGGACCGGAGAGAGAGCCCCACATAACCTAAACCGGGTCTCCCCGGGGCCGGGGGTACACGTAATGTGTTTCCACTCCGTGAACAAAAAAAAAAAAAAAAAAAAAAAAAAAAAAAAAAAAAAAAAAAAAAAAAAAAAAAAAAAAAAAAAAGGTTAGGTTAGGTTAGGTTAGGTTAGGTTAGGTTAGGTTAGGTTAGGTTAGGTTAGGTTAGGTTAGTCGGAAACTACCCACCACTGAGTGCGCCACGTTTTTTTTCCGTTGCTCCGTACTTTTATTTCAAAAGCTGGGTTTTTCGGGACCCAGCTCCCTGAGGAAGTGTTTAAAAGTTGCGGAACGATGCGGGGCACCCGTTGGTGCATAAGTTTTGCCTAAAAATCGAGTCTGAACAAGTTTTTTGTGTGAAAGTGCTGTGAAAAATTAGGTTAGGAATTGTCTTTCCTTCTTTCTTTCTGCCTGAATTCTTTTCAAAGGAAGTACAGTAGTACTTTCTTATTCTCTCTTCCCTGTCCTTTCTCTTTCTTTCCTACCCTCGCCTAGTTTTCTTTAGTGAGTGAGTGAACAGTGAGTGTGAAAGTGAACAGTGCGGACACGCTAAGTGACAATTAAGTGTTGTGTTGTCTGCCGTGGCTAGCGCCGGTCTTACCGGCTATAGTCGCGGCCCCCCTGGACTAAAAAGGTACTCAAATTGACATTCTTTTGACTTTTGTTGTGTTGCCTTTCTAAGCCGAAATGGTGGACTCGGACAGTGTTTATGTGTCGGATGAGTCCGATGAAGAGGCGGAATGCGATAACAGTCGCCTAGATAACAAAGAGAGGGCCTTCTTGGAGGCAATTTTCACGGACAAAGCCATCCTTAAGAAGCGGCCACATGCACCGGAGTGTACAGAAGAAGACGAAACACCGGTGCTTGCTCGTAGGACGACCAAGGGTCGCGTTACTACCAGACCCAAATTGACACCCAGACCTTCACGCCGGCCGACGCTGGACCCGCGGACCCAACAACTGCCGCTGTCCGGGTCGGAGTCCGAGGTTGCCGAAAACCATGAGGTTACCCCAGCACCTCCCCCGGAGACGCGTGAAATGCTGGCTGACACCGCCCTACGCCATATGGCGGAAATATATGAAGAAGTGCAGAAAAGTGGCAGGCTGAAGGGGACAGTGCGCGGTGCTATTAATACGGCCTCCCTTGGGGTAGTCCGCGCCATCGAAGACATGCGCAATATGACGACGAATGACGAGCTACGCCGCCTCTGCGCGGACAACGCCAGGCTCGGCCGCGAACTGGAGATTGTCCGTGCAGAATTGAAGGCGTTCAAGGATGCCTTCTCAGAGCTCCGCCGAGAGAAATCCGCGGCGGCCAGAACATCGGCCGCACAAATGACAGATGCTGACTCGCTTAGGGAAGTGATGGAGGAAATCAGGCGTGACCTCCTCACTTCCCTAGGCGGGATGATCAATGCCCGACTGGAGGGCCTTGAAGCGCGGCTCCCAGCAGAGCCGGTTTTAAGGCCCCCCCTAGCAGCAGACAAAATAACACCGCCGCCACCACGCCCACGTGCACAACCGGGGCTTGGTAAGCCGCAGCAGAGGGCGAAAGAGGCAACCGGCCCCCCCCCTACTCCGCCACAGGGGGGCAATAAAGCGGCCGGCAAGGGGCTTGACGGGCCAAAGACAAGGCCCAAGCCCCAGCCCCAACCCACGGCCGGGCCTAGCCGGCGAGAGGTTCCCGCGCCCCAAGCGGCGGTAGAAAGTTCACAAAAACCCGTGGAAGATGACCCTATGTCATGGGCTCTCGTGGTAAGGAAGAAGGGCGGGAAAGGTAAGACCCCTTCCCGAACTGCCCCACCAACAAAGAAGACGCAGCCGCGCCCGGTGAAGATAACTGCCCCCCGCACAGCAGTGGTAGTGCTGAAGCTCAGGGAGGACACAACAGCATCATACGCCTCGGTCCTGGCCAAAGCAAGGGCCAACATCAAGTTGGCGGACATCGGTCTGCAGTCGGTCAAGGTAAAGACCACCATGACCGGCTGCAGACTGATGGAAGTAGCGGGAGAGCAACCAGACGCGACCGCTGACCTCCTGGCCGGGAAACTGCAAATGGTGATTGGCGAGGAGGCGGAGGTCTCTAGGCCGACCAAAACGGCCGACCTAAAGATCTCCGGCCTGGATGAGACTGTTAGTAAAGAGGAGGTGGCAGCCGCCATAGCGGCGAATGGGGGGTGCGCCCCCAACCAAGTCAAAATCGGGGTGGTGAGGACGAGTCGCTGGGGGCAATGCTCTGTCCTAGCCAGGTGTCCAGCGGCAGCCGCCAAGAACGTCGCTGAAATGGGGAGGATGGCCGTCGGGTGGAACACAGCCACCATCACGCCGCTTGCGACCCGGCCCATGCGTTGTTACAGATGCATGGCGCTGGGTCACACAAAGGCGCTCTGCCCGTCGGAGGTGGTAAACGGCGACAAATGCTTCCGTTGCGGCGCCGATGGACACCTGGCGGCCTCGTGCGACGCGCCACCGAAGTGCGCAGTATGCGAAAAGGCGGGGCGACCACATGCGCACACTATGGGAGGGATGAAGTGCATCCCCCCCTCCATCAGAGGCAAGGCCCCCCCGAATGGCCCACCCCGTGCACCCAGCCAAACGGCTGAAGAGGAGCTTGAAATGCAGTTGTCCTAATGCCAGCACGCCTGCATTTCGAGCTACTACAGACGAACTTGAATCACTCTGCCAGGGCGCAGGATCTTCTGATGCACGCCATGGCAGAGTGGCGAATTGATATTGCGGTGGTCGCCGAGCCCTACGCTGTCCCCCCCCAACAAAACTGGGCTGGGGACACCGGGGGCTTGGTTGGCATAGTGGTACCGACGACCGCCCCTCGGCGCCTTTCGCTGAGGGACAGGGGCCCCGGCTACGTAGCGGTCGGTTGGGGAGAGGTAGTTGTCGTTGGCACATACTTCTCCCCAAATAGGCCATTCTCGGAGTTCGAGGTCCACCTGACCCACCTTCAGCGAGTGGTGCAGGGGGCGGCGCCGGCCCAAGTCATCCTGATGGGGGACCTCAACGCCAAATCTGTGTCGTGGGGGTCCCCCATCACAGATCAGAGAGGCGCGCTTTTGCGGGACTGGGCTGTAATGAACGGCCTAGTCCTGCAAAACGTGGGCGCAACCGATACCTGCGTCCGATTGCGGGGAGGATCCATAGTGGATCTGACGTTTGCTAGCCCTGTCATCGGCGCACGTATCGGTGAATGGCGCGTGCTCGAGGAGGTGGAGACCTTGTCTGACCACCGTTACATCAGGTGCAGGCTCTCCGAAGTCCCTCCTCGACCACGGGTCGTGCAATTGGGTGGAAGGGGCGGGGAGTTCCCGCGATGGGCGGTCACTCGCCTCGATCGCGATCGAGCCGAGGAGTCCGCCATCATACGGGCGTGGTGCCCCGGGCCCTCCCGAGAGGTGGGGGTCGAACAGAGGGCCGTCTCTTTTCGGGAGGACCTCACAATTATATGTGATGCGGCGATGCCGAGGGCGAAGCGCCTGACGCCTAGGGCTGGCGTCTACTGGTGGTCGCAGGACTTAGCGGTCCTGCGAGCTGCCAGTGATGCCGCGCGACGTGCCTTCACTAGGTGTCGCCGACGCAGGACGAGAGTGCCCGGAGAGGAGGAACGCCTTTTGGCCAACCTCCGGGCGGCTAAAAGGGCGTTCGCCGCCGCCATCGCCGCAGCAAAGGATGCCGCGTTTCGCGACTTCCTCGCAACGCTAGACGCGGACCCGTGGGGGCGGCCGTATCGCATGGTGCGAGCCAAACTGAAGGCGGCCCCCCCCACGGAAGAGTTCGAGCCGTCTTTACTGAACGCCGTGGTGGAGGGCCTCTTTCCGCGGAGCCCCCTCTTTGACGCTCCGCACATGACGGAGCCTAGAGCGGAAACGGGGGCATCTCGGGACGTCCCCCCCGTGATCACCCAGGAGGAGATGGCCCGGGTTGTAAACCGACTAAAAGGTGCCCATAAGGCGCCGGGGCCGGATGGGGTGCCGAAAGGGGCCCTTCACATAGCGCTGAAGCACCTGGGGGGCCGCCTCTGTGAGCTGTTTGACGATTGTCTAGTAGCGGGGCGGTTCCCGAGATGTTGGAAAGAGGGCAGATTGGTGCTGCTGCGGAAGGAGGGGCGGCCAGAAGACTCTCCTTCCGGCTACAGACCCCTAGTGATGCTGGATGAGACGGGAAAGCTGCTCGAAAGAGTTATAGCATCCCGTATCATTCAGCATCTGACAGACGTAGGCCCAGACCTCTCGGATAACCAATTCGGGTTCCGGGCGGGGCGATCCACTCTGGACGCCCTGTCCGCCCTGAAAGGGTTCTCTGCAGAGGCGGCCGGGAGGCGGCAGGGGGCGATGGCGGTGTCATTAGACATTGCCAACGCCTTTGGGTCGCTCCCATTCGAGGTGATAAGAGAGGCGCTCCGATACCACGGAGTGCCTCTCTATCTCCAAAACATCGTGGGGCACTACTTGGAAGACCGAGTGGTGCTCTACGCTGTTAGAGGGGGCTTGCGGATGACGAGGTCTATAACCTGCGGTGTTCCACAGGGGTCTGTTTTAGGACCCCTGCTTTGGAGCATTGGTTATGACTGGGTCATCCGCGGGGCGGTGCTGCCCCGGATGGCGATAATCTGTTATGCAGACGACACGCTTGTCGCCGTCCGGGGCACCACCTACGAGGAGGTGGTTAGAAGGGCGGAGGTGGGCGCCTCAATGGTGATCGACCGAATTGAGGCCCTGGGACTCAGAGTGAGCCTCAGCAAGACTGAGGCCCTCTGTTTTAGGGGCCCCAGGTGGAGGATCCCAAGGGGGGCCCATCTCCGAATTAGCGGAGCGGCCGTCGAGGTGAAGGCCCATATTAAATATTTGGGCCTTACCCTCGACGGTGGCTGGAAGTTCGAGGAGCATTTCCTTAGAATGGCTCCTCGACTTGCGGGGGCGGCGGGAGCCCTCAGCCGGCTCCTGCCGAACACGGGGGGACCTGATGCCCCCTGCAGACGATTGTTTGCAGGGGTCATCAGGAGTATGGCCCTATACGGGGCCCCGATATGGGCGGACAGCCTCACCGCCAGGACCAAGGCCCTCTTACGAAGGCCACAAAGGGTGATGGCGGTGAGGATGTGCCGGGCATATCGGACGGTGGGTTGGGCAGCGGCCTGTGTCTTGGCCGGCACCCCTCCTTGGGAAATCGAGGCAGGGATGCTGGCCGACGCCTACAGGGCGCGGCTCGAGAGGCGGGACCGGGGTGAGACCCTCGCCCCGCAGGAGCTCGCGAGGGCTCGGGAAGTAGGGAAAGAGAAGGTGATGGAGCGCTGGGCGGAAGAGCTGGCGGATGCCGAGTATGGTACCCGAACCATCGAAGCCATCCGCCCAGTGCTCCCGGAGTGGTGTCAAAGGGGTCACGGATCCCTCACATTCCGCCTTGTGCAGGTGCTGTCCGGGCATGGTTGCTTTGGACGGTACCTGCACAGGGTGGCGGGGAGGGAGGTAACGCAGGCGTGCCACGAGTGCGGTGCCGCTGAAGATACGGCGCAGCACACCCTCGAGGTGTGCCCAGCCTGGTCGGATCGGCGCCGCACTCTTGTGGCGGAAATCGGGGGTGATCTCTCGCTCCCCAGCGTCACAATAGCGATGCTGAGGAGCGAAAGTTCCTGGGAGGCTGTCTCCTCCTTCTGCGAAACAGTTGTTTCGCAGAAGGAGGAGAGGGAGCGGGAGCGCGAGAGCGACCCTCTGGCGCACCCGCTTCGACGGAGACGGACGGGGAGAAGACGGAGGCAGTTTGCTGCCGCTCTTCCACCCTAAGATGGAGCCGACTGGCGGGGACAGGGGATCCACCGCTAGTCAAACGGCCCACAAGTGTTAGGGGGGGATCATGTATTCCCGATCCCCCCCTCTCGGAGAGGAGGACCCGGTTAGACCGGGCCGGCCAGCGGATGTTGTGGTGCCACAAATTTGCTCCCACGACATCCGCATAATTGGCTGGTGAGGGAATACCGGTGGGTTTTTAATGGGTAGGCCTCCTACCTTCTTTCCTTCCCAGTTCTGGAAGGAAAGAAGGTGGGAGGAGAGTCCCATACACCCCCTGCGCCGTTCCCCGACGGCGCAGGGATAGTGCGTAATGCATTTTCCCACCGCAAAAAAAAAAAAAAAAAAAAAAAAAAAAAAAAAAAAAAAAAAAAAAAAAAAAAAAAAAAAAAAAAGGTTAGGTTAGGTTAGGTTAGGTTAGGTTAGGTTAGGTTAGGTTAGGTTGACACGGCGCAGCACACGCTGCAAGTGTGTCCCGCCTTCGACGAGCAGCGAGCCCGCCTCACGGCGGTGATTGGATCCGACCTCTCGCTGCCGGTCGTTGTCAAAGCCATGACCGACAGCGAGAGATCGTGGACTGCCATGGCCTCCTACTGTGAGGAGGTCATGGCACTCAAAGAGGGTGCGGAGCGGGAGCGCGAGGAAGACCCATCTTCCCAGCCCCTGCGCCGCAGGCGTGTCGGGCGCAGGCGGTTAATCCATAATCGCCAAATACCGCCCTAATAGGACTGCGGGAGATGGGCACGGGGATGCCCGTCCCCCGCCGTTAAGGTCCTGTTGAGCTGGTAGGCGCGTCAAGTGTTTCGGCGCGCCTACAGTGGAGGAGACAGGAGACGCGCAGGTCTCCTGGAGATGGGTCCGTGAGCGGACATACCGCCGTGCTGCCGGGCCGTGGATGCATAAAGTTCCCACAGCCCGGTTGCTTACCGGCGACGAAGTGGAACACCCTGGGGTTTTTAGTGGGTACACCGCCCCCTTCTGGGGCGGGAATCCCACATATCCACCGGGCTCCCCGGGCCGGTGTCGAATCCATAAAGGATTTTCCCCAGGAAAAAAAAAAAAAAAAAAAAAAAAAGGTTAGGTTAGGTTAGGTTAGGTTGGGGTGCGATGTCGGAAACCTGGGGTGCGATGTCGGAAACCTGGGGTGCGATGTCGGAAACCTCCTCGAGTGCCCGGACGTTACCACTCCCTTCTATCCGAGGCGTAGGCCTCATGGGGTGGGGAAGGGTAACGCCTGGGACGGTGCACCCTGGGCAACAACGGTAAGATAATGTATTTGTACATTATCTTACCGGTGGCTAATATCCGACTGGGGGGGGGGGTGGGGGGTGTGTGTCAGCAATCTCCATATGTGCCTGGTCGGTACTGGATCATACCGCCTAGGCTGCACGACCGTTACGGTTCTCCCCTGTTAACCCTGGTGGTTAAGGGGGAGAAGAGTAGCGGATGGGTCCATGACCTGTGGCAATTGACTGACATACTGGGGGGTAGGGGTGGTGAGGTGAACCCGCAACTAGTTGCGGGGGATCCGAGCCAGCGGGCCCATCCGTGGGTCCGCAGTGAGGGCGGCGTCTCGCCATTGGGCGGACGCCTTTGACGGAGGCGAACCTTAGCGAAGTACCTGTCCTTTGGGCAGGGAAAGCGAGGGTGAGCCCATCGGGCGGAGGGCGTAAGCCCAGTGATGCCGGGGCGACGCAGCCCTTTTAAGGGCTGTGGTCGTCGGACGTGACGACTGACTTCTTCGACGTGACTGGGGTGGGGGGGTGTTGGTCTGGCGGGGGGAGCCCAAAGGCAGAGGGTCACCGGGTGAACCCTGCCAGCCAACGGGCCTGCGGGCCCAAGAGGGCGGCGTTGAGCCTTCGGGCTGACGCCTTTGGACGGAGGCGAGCCTGAGCGAAGTACCTGTCCTTTATGGCAGGGAAAGCGAAGGTGAGCCCATCGGGCGGAGGGCGTAAGCCCAGTGATGCCGGGGCGGCGTAGCCCTTTTAAGGGCTGTGGTCGCCGGACGTGACGACTGACTTCTTCGACGTGACTGGGGTGGGGGGGTGTTGGTTTGGCGAGGGGAGCCCAAAGGCTGAGAGCCGCTGGGTGAACCTTGCCAGCCAACGGGCCTTCGGGCCCTAAGAGGGCGGTGTCTGGCCTTCGGGCCGATGCCTTTTGACGGAGGCGAACCCGAACTTAGTACCTGCTCTGCCACGGCGGACAGGGAAAGGTGAGGGGGAGCCTAGCGGGCGGAAGCGACCGTGCCCTCGGTACCGCTCTGCTTTCAGAGCAGGACATGAGGGCGCGGGAGCTAATGATGCCAGGGCGGCGCAGCCCTTTTAAGGGCTGTGGTCGCCGGACGTGACGACTGACTTTCTCGACGTGACTGGGGTGGGAGGGTGGTGCCTTCGGGTGCCAGCAGCACCAGTGGGGGAGGGCGAGGACTCCCGAACCCACATTGCACGGTGTTTGCAGAGAGGGACCCCATTCCCGGGGTGGTCGGCAGGCGTCGCGGATGACTCCTTACGTTCCCGTGGCGTCTGCACTAACGACCGAAGGTGGAAACTCGTGTGGTTTTTATTCGGTAGGCCCACCTTAAAAGTGGGAGAGCCCGAAAGACCCCCCTGCTGCCTCGAGCGGGGGACATGCATAAGGTGCATTTTCCACACGTTAAAAAAAAAAAAAAAAAAAAAAAAAAAAAAAAAAAAAAAAAAAAAAAAAAAAAAAAAAAAAAAAAAAAAAAAAAAAAGGTTAGGTTAGGTTAGGTTAGGTTAGGTTAGGTTAGGTTAGGTTAGGTTAGGTTAGGTTAGGTTAGGTTAGGTTAGGTTAGGTTAGGTTAGGTTAGGTTAGGTTAGGTTAGGTTGGGGTGCGAAGTCGGAAACCTCCTCGAGTGCCCGGGCGTTACCACTCCCTTCTATCCGAGGCGTAGGCCTCATGGGGTGGGGAAGGGTAACGCCTGGGACGGTGCACCCTGGGCAACAACGGTAAGCTAATGTATTCGTACATTAGCTTACCGGTGGCTAATATCCGACTGGGGGGGGTGGGGTGTCAGCAGCAATCTCCACATGTGCCTGCACCAAGCTTCCGCTAGGGCATGGTTCAGGCTGCACGACCGTTACGGTTCTCCTCTGTTAACCCTGGTGGTTAAGGGGGAGAAGAGTAGCGGATGGGCCCATGGCCTGTGGGGTTGACTGGCTGACTGGGGGGGGGGGGGGGGGTCGGCAATCTCCACATGTGCCCGGGCGGTTGGAGATATTGACTGCCGTCTGGGCTGCACGACCGCTACGGTTCTCCTCTGTTAACCCTGGTGGTTAAGGGGGAGAAGAGTAGCGGTTGGGCCCATGGCCTGTGGGGGTTTGCCGACACACCGGGGGGGGGAGGGGTATCGGGCCCATCTATGGGTCCGCATTGAGGACGGCGTCCCGCCCTTGGGCGGGCGCCTTTGACGTCGGCGAACCCGAACTGAGTACCTGCTCTGTTGGCCGGACAGGGAAAGGCGAGGGGGAGCCTGGTGGGCGGAAGCGACCGTACCCTCGGTACCGCTCTGCCATCAGAGCAGGACATGAGGGCGCGGAAGCTAACGTGAGGGCACGTAACCCCGGCTATCCGGGAACGTGGGCATCTGCGGAAGCCACGAGGAGTAAACCTCTTTAAACAATCCTTCACCAGCGGGGGAGGCCGGGGAGTGCCGAGCCCGCATTGCACGGTGTCGACAGAGGAGCCCCATCCCGGGGCGGCCAGTGTGCGTTGCGGTGACACATTTTGCTCCCGTGGCGTTCACAATGGCAAACGAGGGAATCCGTGTGGTTTTTAGTGGGTAGGCCCCCCTTGGGGAGAGCCCCACATACCTCCGTTTCCCCGAACGGAGACGATGCATAAGGTGCATTTTCCACACCAAAAAAAAAAAAAAAAAAAAAAAAAAAAAAAAAAAAAAAAAAAAAAAAAAAGGTTAGGTTAGGTTAGGTTAGGTTAGGTTAGGTTAGGTTAGGTTAGGTTAGGTTAGCGGGGGAGGCCGGGGAGTGCCGAGCCCGCATTGCACGGTGTCGACAGAGGAGCCCCATCCCGGGGCGGCCAGTGGGCGTTGCGGTGACACATTTTGCTCCCGTGGCGTTCACAATGGCAGACGAGGGAATCCGTGTGGTTTTTAGTGGGTAGGCCCCTTGGGGAGAGCCCCACATACCTCCGTTTCCCCGAACGGAGACGATGCATAAGGTGCATTTTCCACACCCAAAAAAAAAAAAAAAAAAAAAAAAAGGTTAGGTTAGGTTAGGTTAGGTTAGGTTAGGTTAGGTTAGGTTAGGTTAGGTTAGGTTAGGTTAGGTTAGGTTAGGTTCCTTCGTTCCATTCTCGTGGGTACAAAAATGAGTTGTAAAAAAAAAAACCCCCCCCCCAACAACAAAACTTTTTGCCTTCCAAAGGAAGCGGCGTGTCTCATGTCGCAACCGGAGGAAGAGGCGGAGAGGGCCATTGTCCGAGATACGGACACGGCGTACTCAAAGAAGGAGAGAGGGCAGCCGTCCAGCCTAAGCATGGCGCTGGAGACGGAGCTGCCAGATACAAGAGATGAAGCAGGCGATAGTGGTGCTCCAGAGAACAAGGGCGATGAAGAAGGGAGATGCAGCCCAGTGCTGGTCACTTCTAGAAGAGGCTCCCACATTGAGAGTGGGAGCCCGCGGAAGGAAGCGGACACGGTGGAGGCCAAGTTCAAGGTCCCTGTACCTTATGGGTCTCAGATTCAGGCTGGAGCTCTTTGCCTGGAATATCCCAAGCCTCACAGACCACAAGTCACAGAGAGGAAGAAAGGGGGGAAAGAGGAGGTTCGTCCCCCCGACAGTCGAGATCGGAGTCCGGTTTACTCCGTTCACTGCTCGGACTGTTCCGACTCAGAGGACAATGAAGGGCAGATGATAACAGAAACGGAGTTGCCGGAGATTTTCATCGATGAAGCCCCACTATCGAGGTCACACTCTGGCTCAATCGACCTGACTGAGTCCCCCGGAGAAAGAGAGGCAGACGCGCGATCTCTGAAGAACCCGTTAGGCTCGGGGTTCGCCCTTAGATTCCCTTCTGGGACTTCTAAAAAGCGGCTCCACAGGGAAAGCTACGCTGAGGAGGCAGTACCAGCCGTAGCCCCTAAGGTGGGCTCCGCGCTGAGAGGTCGCAGTAAGCGCCCGATGGGTGCCCACAGTTACCCCAAGACGGCAAGGGAACAGCTGGCTGGGGGCTATGAGACCGAGGGGGAGGAGACTGGGGAGGTGGATGCTGACCCTATATACCAGCCAACCTACCGGAAGATAGTGGTCTCGGAGATGACCGAGAGGCTGTCGGACAGTGAGGTCCACAGTGCCCCACCCGCTAAAACAGTGGAGGCTCTTGCTGCGGAGGCTCTACTGAACGTGGCCAAAATCCAAGGCCAGGTCAAAAAGTGTGGTCACATAAAGGGCACTGTATGGGGTGAAATAAACCATGCCGCACAAGGGGTGATTGATGCAGTGGAAGGGCTACGCACGATCACTCCGAAGGAGGAGCAGCGCAGACTCCGCGCTGACAACGCTCGGCTTTCGAGGGAGCTAGACCTGATACGCGCGGAGTTGCGTGCCTTTAAGAAGGCTTACTCGGAGTCCCAGAAGAGCTTGGCTGTGGTCCCAAGAGAAACCCAACTGAGCTCCTTGGAGGAGGTTCTCAAGGAGACAATGGAGGGGATGAGGCGCGACCTCCAAATATCTCTGGGCGGGATGTTAAACGCCCGCCTAGGGGAGCTGGAGTCACGACTCCCGCCAGAACCGGTCCTAAGACCCCCGCTCGCGGCTGACAGGCGCCAAGAGCCCCCGCCTCGCCCAAGGGCCCAGCCGAACCCGCCTGCAGGGGCCATTCACAACCCTCAGCCCCGGTCAGAGCCGATCGTCCCTATCCCCCAGCCCCGAACGAGAAAGGGGGCCGAGGGTTCTTTGAAGAATGGGCCTCAAAAAAGGCCAACGCCGAAACCTGGACCTCAAGTCCAGGGACAACCAGAGGCTGGTCCAAGCAGGCAAGAGCCTATGGCCCCCGAGAACGAGGAGACCACCCCGTGGTCCCAGGTCCTCCGAAGAAAGAGGCGAAGGAAGAAGCGGAAGGGGAACGCTCCCTCCCAGCTGCCCGAGACGCCGAAGGCCCCCGCCGCACGTGCTAAGGCACTCCCGCCGAAGACGAAGCCGGCCAGAGTCGTGGTCCCCCGCACTGCAGCGATAGTGATATCTTCGCGGGAGGGGGCAACCAACATTATCGAGGTCTTGGCGAAAGCAAAAGCCGCCATCAGCTTGGCAGACTTTGGCTTGGAGTCAGTCAAAGTCAGGACGACTATGACTGGCTCCAGAATGTTAGAGGTGGGCGGAGAGCAGCCTGAAAAATCCGCGGACCTCCTAGCGGTAAGGCTGCGGGAGGTAATTGGGGACCTTGCGGAGATCTCGCGGCCCACAAAGCTCGTGGACCTAAAGATCTCAGGTCTAAACGAGTTGGTGAGACCCGAGGAACTCGCTGCCGCGATGGCAAGGATGGGAAAATGCGCCTCCGAACAAATAAAGGTCGGGGCCGTAAGGGTGAGCACCTGGGGCCAGGGCTCAGTCCTGGTGAAGTGCCCAGCTGTGGCCGCGAAGGCCATCGCCACCGCCGGGAAGATCCCGGTAGGGTGGACGGTGGTCACAGTCAAGCCGGTGGAGGCCCTGCCCATGCGGTGCTTCAAATGCATGGCGCTGGGCCACACCAGAGCCCTCTGCCCATCGGAGGCGGAATATCGCTCTAAATGCTTTCGATGCGGCGCTGAGGGCCACCTGGCAGCGACTTGCGAAGCGGTGCCTAAGTGCGCCGTCTGCGCGAAGGCTGGTCGTCCAGACGGCCACAGAATGGGGGGATCAAACTGTACCCCCCCAACGGTTAGGGGAAGGGTCCCATCGGCCAGGCCCCCCCCTGAACGTGGCCAGAAGGCCAGAGAGGAGCTCAATATGCAGGTGTTTTAATGCCAGTACACCCATATTACGAGCTCCTCCAGGGGAATGTTAACCACTCCGCGCGCGCACAGGACCTTTTCATCCAGGTCCTTGCGGAGTGGCGCATAGACGTGGCAGTGGTCGCCGAGCCATATTACGTCTCCCCCCAGCAAAACTGGGTCGGGGACTCGGAAGGCTTGGTGGCTGTCGTGGTGCCGGCTGCCGGCTCCCAAGGCTTAACCCTTAAGGAAAGGGGAGCCGGCTACGTGGCGGCCACCTGGGGAGAGGTAGTCGTCATCGGAGTCTACTTCTCCCCAAACAGGCCCTTCAGGGAGTTTGAACGCTTCCTGGCGGGCCTGGAGCCGGTTGTGCAGAGGGCATCACCGGCTCAGGTGATCCTGATGGGGGACCTCAATGCCAAGTGCGCGGCATGGGGGTGCCCCATCACAGATCAAAGGGGGGCGCTTCTGCGGGACTGGGCTGCAATGGCCGGCCTGGTTCTGCAGAACAAAGGGACCGCCAACACCTGCGTCCGATGGCAGGGGGGGTCGATAGTAGATGTCACGTTCACTACCCCTTCCATCGGTGCTCGAGTGGGCGATTGGCATGTCCTCGAGGAGGTGGAGACCCTGTCCGATCATGCCTACATCCGGTTCAGGGTCTCCAAAACGCCCCGCGGGCTCCCAGCCCGGGTGGCGGGTGGGCGAGGCGGGAATTTCCCCAAATGGGCAATCTCCCGCCTCGATCGGGATAAGGCGGAAGAGGCCGCCCTGGTCCAGGCGTGGTGTGTCGACCCCCCCGACAGCATGGGGATCGACGAGAGGGCTGTCAGGTTCCGCGAGGACCTGACAGCCATCTGCGACGCGGCGATGCCTAGGGCGCGCAAATGTGCGCCCAGGGCGAGCGCATACTGGTGGTCGCAGGACCTCGCGGACCTTAGAGCCGCAAGCGACGCAGCCCGCCGCGCCTTCACCCGGTGCCGTAGGCGACGCAGCCGGGTGCCGGGTGAAGAGGAACGGCTCCTCGCTGAGCTGCGGGCGGCGAAGGCCACCTTCAAAGTGGCCATAGCACAGGCCAAGGATACGGCGCACGCCGAATTCTTGGCCACGCTCGATGGAGACCCGTGGGGCCGCCCGTACCGAATGGTACGGGCAAAGCTGAAGGTGTCCCCCCCCACGGAGGACTTCGAGCCGGGGCTCCTCAGCGCGGTGGTTCAGGGCCTCTTCCCTACCAGCCCGCCCTTCGATCCACCGCGGATGGCGCCGCCAGAAGAGGAGCCCGCAGTCCCCGCTGACGTCCCCCCAGTGACGGGGGAGGAAATGGCGAGGGTGTTAGGCCGGCTCAAAGGGTGCCGCAAGGCACCTGGGCCCGATGGCGTCCCGGGGAAGGTGCTTCCCATTGCGGCGAAGCACCTGGGGGACCGGCTCTGCGGCTTAATGGATCACTGCCTGGGCGCGGGGCAGTTTCCCCAAATTTGGAAGGAGGGCCGCCTGGTCCTCCTGCGGAAGGAGAGCAGGCCGATGGACTCTCCTTCCGGGTGGCGGCCGCTCGTCATGCTGGACGAGACCGGGAAGCTCCTCGAGAGAGTAATCGCTTCCCGGATCGCCCAACACCTGACGAGCGAAGGGCCGGATCTTGCGGGGAACCAGTTCGGGTTCCGGGTAGGGCGGTCCACGTTGGACGCCCTATCCGCCCTGAAGGAGTTCACCGAAGATGCGGCCAGGAGGGGCCAGGGAGCCGTGGCGGTATCCCTCGATATCGCCAACGCCTTCGGGTCTCTCCCCTTCGGAGTGATAGAGGAGGCACTCCGGTATCACCGGGTGCCTCTCTACCTCCGGAGGGTTGTGGGGCACTACCTGACGGGGCGGGTAGTGCTCTACACGGGGAGGGGGGGAATTCGGATGGCCCAGCCGGTGACCAGTGGCGTTCCGCAGGGGTCCGTGCTAGGGCCCCTATTATGGAACGTCGGGTACGACTGGGTCATCCGCGTGAGGGTGCTGCCTCAGATGGCGGTGTTTTGCTACGCGGATGACACCCTCATCGCCGTCCGGGGCGCCACCTTCGAAGAGGTGGCGAGGAGGGCGGAAGTGGGAGCCACCCTGGTGATCCAGCGCATAGAAGCGCTGGGTCTCAGGGTGTCCCTCCCGAAGACGGAGGCCCTCTGTTTCCGAGGGCCCCGATGGAGGCTGCCGCGCGGAGCCGCCCTGCGCGTCAGTGGGGAGACCGTCGAGGTGAAGGCCTACATCAAGTATCTGGGCCTTACCCTCGACGGCAAGTGGGAGTTCGGGGAGCACTTCCGCAGACTGGCTCCCCGACTCGTGGGCGCGGCGGGAGCTTTGGGCCGGCTCCTGCCCAATCTGGGCGGACCAAATGCCCCCTGCAGAAGGCTGTTCGCAGGGGTCATTCGCAGCATGGCCCTGTACGGGGCCCCAATATGGGCGAGTTCCCTCACTGCCACCACCAAAGCCCTTCTCAGGAAGCCCCAGAGGGTGATGGCAGTGAGGATGGCCCGGGCCTACCGGACGGTGGGCTGGGCGGCGGCTGGAGCCCTCGCAGCCTCCCCTCCGTGGGAGATCGAGGCGGTCGGGCTCGCGAAGGCCTACCGGGACAAAATGGAGCGCAGGGAGCGGGGGGACACCCTCGCCCCCCAGGAGTTGGCTCGGGCCAAAGAGGCCCAAAAGGAAGAGGTGCTGGAGCGCTGGGCGGATGAGCTTGCGCAGGCCGAATACGGCCTCCGCACGATCGCAGCCATCCGCCCGGTGCTCCAGGAATGGTGCGGGAGGGATCATGGGTCCCTCACATTCCGCCTTGTGCAGGTGCTGTCCGGGCATGGCTGCTTCGGGCGGTACCTGCACAAGGTTGCCGGAAGGGAGGAGACGGCGTCGTGCCACGAGTGCGGCGCCGCCGAGGACACAGCCCAGCACACCTTGGAGGTGTGCAGCGCATGGGCTGAGCGGCGCCGCACTCTGGCGGCGACGATTGGCGGCGACCTCTCGCTCCCCAGCGTCTTACGTGCGATGCTGGAGAGCGAGACGTCCTGGGAGGCCGTCACCTCCTTCTGCGAAGACGTGATATCGCAGAAGGAGGAGAGGGAGCGGGAACGCGAGAATGATCCCCTCGCGAACCCGCTCCGGCGCAGACGGACGGGAAGGAGGCGGCGACAGTTCGCTGCCAACCTTCCCTAGTGGTGCTAGCCGGCGGGGGATGGGGATCCCCTGTCGGCCGTAATAGCCCACACGTCTAGGGGGGGGACCAAGTATTCCGGTCCCCCCTCTCTTGGCGCGGGAGCCCCGGCATAGGCTGGGGCGGCCAGCGGATGCTGTGGTGGCTCTCAATTCTCCCATGGCATCCGCAAATGGCAAGAGAGGGAATACCGGTGGGTTTTTAGTGGGTATGCCTCCCCCCCTCCTTCCACTAGGGAAGGAGGTTACGGGGGAGGTGAGTCCCACATAACTTCCGCGCCGTCCCCACGGCGCGGTCGTATGCGTAACGCATTTTCCCACCGTAAAAAAAAAAAAAAAAAAAAAAAAAAAAAAGGTTAGGTTAGGTTAGGTTCCACGGACCTGCTTAGTTGTCTAAGTGGGCGGAGAGGTGTACTCCGACGTGGCGCGTCCCCGGGTGGTGGATAGGGGAATGCCTGCCTCGCGGTGGGTAGGGGCAATAGCTCCCGCGAACCAAACACTGGGGGGGAACTGGGAAATCGGGTGGGTGTCGGGCGCGCGCTCCTCCGCGGCTGCCTCTGCTGGGCCCTATTTTCAGGCGTGAAAACTCTTGGCCTTTGGGCCTGGCTGGGACTGCTTTGGGGGCGCGCGCGTCAGACAGCCACCTGATTTGGGAGGGTGGGGTTTAAAGGGAGGGGCAGCTTTGGCTGCAGTTGGGGAATGGCCTTCCTAACCGAAGGCCCTTGTGGAGAAGCCCACGCCACTTCTCCTTCCGTAGCCTGCAGATCCAATTCAACGACCCCAGTCGTGGCGTTAATGGGGTATGTCTTGGATACTGCGGAGCGGAGGGCTTGCCTTAATTGGCCGGCCCGTGAGAAGGAAACTCTATAACACCCGACAGTGAAGTCGTTAAAACCTGTGGATACCTGGCGACCTCCACAGTAAGTAGCCGCACTACCGGAATGGACGTCACCCGGTAGTGCAAAACCTTCGTTCCATTCTCGTGGGTACAAAAATGAGTTGTAAAAAAAAAACCCCCCCCCCCAACAACAAAACTTTTTGCCTTCCAAAGGAAGCGGCGTGTCTCATGTCACAACCGGAGGAAGAGGCGGAGAGGGCCATTGTCCGAGCTACGGACACGGCGTACTCAAAGAAGGAGAGAGGGCAGCCGTCCAGCCTAAGCATGGCGCTGGAGACGGAGCTGCCAGATAAAAGAGATGAAGCAGGCAATAGTGGTGCTCCAGAGAACAAGGGCGATGAAGAAGGGAGATGCAGCCCAGTGCTGGTCACATCTAGAAGAGGCTCCCACATTGAGAGTGGGAGCCCGCGGAAGGAAGCGGACACGGTGGAGGCCAACTTCAAGGTCCCTGTACCTTATGGGTCTCAGATTCAGGCTAGAGCCCTTTGCCTGGAATATCCCAAGCCTCACAGACCACAAGTCACAGAGAGGAAGAAAGGGGGGAAAGAGGAGGTTCGTCCCCCTGACAGTCGAGATCGGAGTCCGGTTTACTCCGTTCACTGCTCGGACTGTTCCGACTCAGAGGACAATGAAGGGCAGATGATAACAGAAACGGAGTTGCCGGAGATTTTCATCGATGAAGCCCCACTATCGAGGTCACACTCTGGCTCGGTCGACCTGACTGAGTCCCCCGGAGAAAGAGAGGCAGACGCGCGATCTCTGAAGAATCCGTTAGGCTCGGGGTTCGCCCTTAGATTCCCATCTGGGACTTCTAAAAAGCGGCTCCACAGGGAAAGCTACGCTGAGGAGGCAGTACCAGCCGTAGCCCCTAAGGTGGGCTCCGCGCTGAGAGGTCGCAGTAAGCGCCCGATGGGTGCCCACAGTTACCCCAAGACGGCAAGGGAACAGCTGGCTGGGGGCTATGAGACCGAGGGGGAGGAGATTGGGGAGGTGGATGCTGACCCTATATACCAGCCAACCTATAGGAAGATAGTGGTCTCGGAGATGACCGAGAGGCTGTCGGACAGTGAGGTCCACAGTGCCCCACCCGCTAAAACAGTGGAGGCTCTTGCTGCGGAGGCCCTACTAAACGTGGCCAAAATCCAAGGTCAGGTCAAAAAGTGTGGCCACATAAAGGGCACTGTATGGGGTGAAATAAACCATGCCGCACAAGGGGTGATTGATGCAGTGGAAGGGCTACGCACGATCACTCCGAAGGAGGAGCAGCGCAGACTCCGCGCTGACAACGCTCGGCTTTCGAGGGAGCTAGACCTGGTACGCGCGGAGTTGCGTGCCTTTAAGAAGGCTTACTCGGAGTCCCAGAAGAGCTTGGCTGTGGTCCCAAGAGAAACCCAACTGAGCTCCTTGGAGGAGGTTCTCAAGGAGACAATGGAGGGGATGAGGCGCGACCTCCAAATATCTCTGGGCGGGATGTTAAACGCCCGCCTAGGGGAGCTGGAGTCACGACTCCCGCCAGAACCGGTCCTAAGACCCCCGCTCGCGGCTGACAGGCGCCAAGAGCCCCCGCCTCGCCCAAGGGCCCAGCCGAACCCGGCTGCAGGGGCCATTCACAACCCTCAGCCCCGGTCAGAGCCGATCGTCCCTATCCCCCAGCCCCGAACGAGAAAGGGGGCCGAGGGTTCTTTGAAGAATGGGCCTCAAAAAAGGCCAACGCCGAAACCTGGACCTCAAGTCCAGGGACAACCAGAGGCTGGTCCAAGCAGGCAAGAGCCTATGGCCCCCGAGAACGAGGAGACCACCCCGTGGTCCCAGGTCCTCCGAAGAAAGAGGCGAAGGAAGAAGCGAAAGGGGAACGCTCCCTCCCAGCTGCCCGAGACGCCCAAGGCCCCCGCCGCACGTGCTAAGGCACTCCCGCCGAAGACGAAGCCGGCCAGAGTCATGGTCCCCCGCACTGCAGCGATAGTGATATCTTCGCGGGAGGGGGCAACCAACATTATCGAGGTCTTGGCGAAAGCAAAAGCCGCCATCAGCTTGGCAGACTTTGGCTTGGAGTCAGTCAAAGTCAGGACGACTATGACTGGCTCCAGAATGTTAGAGGTGGGCGGAGAGCAGCCTGAAAAATCCGCGGACCTCCTAGCGGTAAGGCTGCGGGAGGTAATTGGGGACCTTGCGGAGATCTCGCGGCCCACAAAGCTCGTGGACCTAAAGATCTCAGGTCTAAACGAGTTGGTGGGGCCCGAGGAACTCGCTGCCGCGATGGCGAGGATGGGGAAATGCGCCTCCGAACAAATAAAGGTCGGGGCCGTAAGGGTGAGCACCTGGGGCCAGGGCTCAGCCCTGGTGAAGTGCCCAGCTGTGGCCGCGAAGGCCATCGCCACCGCCGGGAAGATCCCGGTGGGGTGGACGGTGGTCACAGTCAAGCCAGTGGAGGCCCTGCCCATGCGGTGCTTCAAATGCATGGCGCTGGGCCACACCAGAGCCCTCTGCCCATCGGAGGCGGAATATCGCTCTAAATGCTTTCGATGCGGCGCTGAGGGCCACCTGGCAGCGACTTGCGAAGCGGTGCCTAAGTGCGCCGTCTGCGCGAAGGCTGGTCGTCCAGACGGCCACAGAATGGGGGGATCAAACTGTACCCCCCCAACGGTTAGAGGAAGGGTCCCATCGGCCAGGCCCCCCTCTGAACGTGGCCAGAAGGCCAGAGAGGAGCTCAATATGCAGGTGTTTTAATGCCAGTACA
Source organism: Archips xylosteana (assembly GCA_947563465.1). Lineage (NCBI taxonomy): Eukaryota > Metazoa > Arthropoda > Insecta > Lepidoptera > Tortricidae > Archips > Archips xylosteana. The sequence continues at coordinate 12,318,784 of OX387371.1, forward strand.
CCCATATTACGAGCTCCTCCAGGGGAATGTTAACCACTCCGCGCGCGCACAGGACCTTTTCATCCAGGTCCTTGCGGAGTGGCGCATAGACGTGGCAGTGGTCGCCGAGCCATATTACGTCTCCCCCCAGCAAAACTGGGTCGGGGACTCGGAAGGCTTGGTGGCTGTCGTGGTGCCGGCTGCCGGCTCCCAAGGCTTAACCCTTAAGGAAAGGGGAGCCGGCTACGTGGCGGCCACCTGGGGAGAGGTAGTCGTCATCGGAGTCTACTTCTCCCCAAACAAGCCCTTCAGGGAGTTTGAACGCTTCCTGGCGGGCCTGGAGCCGGTTGTGCAGAGGGCATCACCGGCTCAGGTGATCTTGATGGGGGACCTCAATGCCAAGTGCGCGGCATGGGGGTGCCCCATCACAGATCAAAGGGGGGCGCTTCTGCGGGACTGGGCTGCAATGGCTGGCCTGGTTCTGCAGAACAAAGGGACCGCCAACACCTGCGTCCGATGGCAGGGGGGGTCGATAGTAGATGTCACGTTCACTACCCCTTCCATCGGTGCTCGAGTGGGCGATTGGCATGTCCTCGAGGAGGTGGAGACCCTGTCCGATCATGCCTACATCCGGTTCAGGGTCTCCAAAACGCCCCGCGGGCTCCCAGCCCGGGTGGCGGGTGGGCGAGGCGGGAATTTCCCCAAATGGGCAATCTCCCGCCTCGATCGGGATAAGGCGGAAGAGGCCGCCCTGGTCCAGGCGTGGTGTGTCGACCCCCCCGACAGCATGGGGATCGACGAGAGGGCTGTCAGGTTCCGCGAGGACCTGACAGCCATCTGCGACGCGGCGATGCCTAGGGCGCGCAAATGTGCGCCCAGGGCGAGCGCATACTGGTGGTCGCAGGACCTCGCGGACCTTAGAGCCGCAAGCGACGCAGCCCGCCGCGCCTTCACCCGGTGCCGTAGGCGACGCAGCCAGGTGCCGGGTGAAGAGGAACGGCTCCTCGCTGAGCTGCGGGCGGCGAAGGCCACCTTCAAGGTGGCCATAGCACAGGCCAAGGATACGGCGCACGCCGAATTCTTGGCCACGCTCGATGGAGACCCGTGGGGCCGCCCGTACCGAATGGTACGGGCAAAGCTGAAGGTGTCCCCCCCCACGGAGGACTTCGAGCCGGGGCTCCTCAGCGCGGTGGTTCAGGGCCTCTTCCCTACCAGCCCGCCCTTCGATCCACCGCGGATGGCACCGCCAGAAGAGGAGCCCGCAGTCCCCGCTGACGTCCCCCCAGTGACGGGGGAGGAAATGGCGAGAGTGTTAGGCCGACTCAAAGGGTGCCGCAAGGCACCTGGGCCCGATGGCGTCCCGGGGAAGGTGCTTCCCATTGCGGCGAAGCACCTGGGGGACCGGCTCTGCGGCTTAATGGATCACTGCCTGGGCGCGGGGCAGTTTCCCCAAATTTGGAAGGAGGGCCGCCTGGTCCTCCTGCGGAAGGAGAGCAGGCCGATGGACTCTCCTTCCGGGTGGCGGCCGCTCGTCATGCTGGACGAGACCGGGAAGCTCCTCGAGAGAGTAATCGCTTCCCGGATCGCCCAACACCTGACGAGCGAAGGGCCGGATCTTGCGGGGAACCAGTTCGGGTTCCGGGTAGGGCGGTCCACGTTGGACGCCCTATCCGCCCTGAAGGAGTTCACCGAAGATGCGGCCAGGAGGGGCCAGGGGGCCGTGGCGGTATCCCTCGATATCGCCAACGCCTTCGGGTCTCTCCCCTTCGGAGTGATAGAGGAGGCACTCCGGTATCACCGGGTGCCTCTCTACCTCCGGAGGGTTGTGGGGCACTACCTGACGGGGCGGGTAGTGCTCTACACGGGGAGGGGGGGAATTCGGATGGCCCAGCCGGTGACCAGTGGCGTTCCGCAGGGGTCCGTGCTAGGGCCCCTATTATGGAACGTCGGGTACGACTGGGTCATCCGCGTGAGGGTGCTGCCTCAGATGGCGGTGTTTTGCTACGCGGATGACACCCTCATCGCCGTCCGGGGCGCCACCTTCGAAGAGGTGGCGAGGAGGGCGGAAGTGGGAGCCACCCTGGTGATCCAGCGCATAGAAGCGCTGGGTCTCAGGGTGTCCCTCCCGAAGACGGAGGCCCTCTGTTTCCGAGGGCCCCGATGGAGGCTGCCGCGCGGAGCCGCCCTGCGCGTCAGTGGGGAGACCGTCGAGGTGAAGGCCTACATCAAGTATCTGGGCCTTACCCTCGACGGCAAGTGGGAGTTCGGGGAGCACTTCCGCAGACTGGCTCCCCGACTCGTGGGCGCGGCGGGAGCTTTGGGCCGGCTCCTGCCCAATCTGGGCGGACCAAATGCCCCCTGCAGAAGGCTGTTCGCAGGGGTCATTCGCAGCATGGCCCTGTACGGGGCCCCAATATGGGCGAGTTCCCTCACTGCCACCACCAAAGCCCTTCTCAGGAAGCCCCAGAGGGTGATGGCAGTGAGGATGGCCCGGGCCTACCGGACGGTGGGCTGGGCGGCGGCTGGAGCCCTCGCAGCCTCCCCTCCGTGGGAGATCGAGGCGGTCGGGCTCGCGAAGGCCTACCGGGACAAAATGGAGCGCAGGGAGCGGGGGGACACCCTCGCTCCCCAGGAGTTGGCTCGGGCCAAAGAGGCCCAAAAGGAAGAGGTGCTGGAGCGCTGGGCGGATGAGCTTGCGCAGGCCGAATACGGCCTCCGCACGATCGCAGCCATCCGCCCGGTGCTCCAGGAATGGTGCGGGAGGGATCATGGGTCCCTCACATTCCGCCTTGTGCAGGTGCTGTCCGGGCATGGCTGCTTCGGGCGGTACCTGCACAAGGTTGCCGGAAGGGAGGAGACGGCGTCGTGCCACGAGTGCGGCGCCGCCGAGGACACAGCCCAGCACACCTTGGAGGTGTGCAGCGCATGGGCTGAGCGGCGCCGCACTCTGGCGGCGACGATTGGCGGCGACCTCTCGCTCCCCAGCGTCTTACGTGCGATGCTGGAGAGCGAGACGTCCTGGGAGGCCGTCACCTCCTTCTGCGAAGACGTGATATCGCAGAAGGAGGAGAGGGAGCGGGAACGCGAGAATGATCCCCTCGCGAACCCGCTCCGGCGCAGACGGACGGGAAGGAGGCGGCGACAGTTCGCTGCCAACCTTCCCTAGTGGTGCTAGCCGGCGGGGGATGGGGATCCCCTGTCGGCCGTAATAGCCCACACGTCTAGGGGGGGGACCAAGTATTCCGGTCCCCCCTCTCTTGGCGCGGGAGCCCCGGCATAGGCTGGGGCGGCCAGCGGATGCTGTGGTGGCTCTCAATTCTCCCATGGCATCCGCAAATGGCAAGAGAGGGAATACCGGTGGGTTTTTAGTGGGTATGCCTCCCCCCCTCCTTCCACTAGGGAAGGAGGTTACGGGGGAGGTGAGTCCCACATAACTTCCGCGCTGTCCCCAACGGCGCGGTCGTATGCGTAACGCATTTTCCCACCGTAAAAAAAAAAAAAAAAAAAAAAAAGGTTAGGTTAGGTTGGGTGAATGCCCTTTCCGCCCAAAATAAAACCCGCCTGCGGCAACCGCAAAGGGTCATGGCGGTAAGGGTAACGAGGGCGTACCGCACCACCTCTTTCGAGGCGGCCTGCGTGTTGGCGGGAACCCCGCCTTGGGAGTTAGATGCCGAGGTGCTGGCGGAGGTTTACCGTCGGGTAGTTGAGATGCGCGCCAGAGGGGAGCAGCCGTGTCCGGAAGAGGTAAGGCGTTGGAGAGAAATCTCCCGCCAAACCCTCTTCCGGAAATGGCTGGAGGCTCTGGAGCAGCCAAGCGCCGGCCATTGGACCATTTCGGGTGTGCGTCCTGTTCTGCACGGTTGGGTCGAAAGGAGGTGGGGCGTTGTTTCCTTCCACCTAGCACAGGTGCTGTCGGGACATGGATGTTTCGGCAAGTACCTGTGCAAGATTGCGAGGAGGGAAGCAACGCCAATGTGTCACCACTGTGGCGGGGCGGAAGACACGGCGGAGCACACGCTGCTAGTGTGTCCCGCCTTTACCGAGCAGAGGGCCTGCCTCATGGCGGTAATTGGTACCGATCTCTCGCTGCCGGTCGTGGTCAAAGCCATGACCGACAGCGAGAGATCGTGGTCTGCCATGGCCTCCTACTGTGAGGAGGTCATGGCACTGAAAGAGGGAGCGGAGCGGGTGCGCGAGGAGAACCCTTCCTCCCAGCCACTGCGCCGCAGGCGTGTCGGGCGCAGGCGGTTAAATTATAACCGCCGCATGCCGCCCTAATAGGACTGCGGGAGTTGGGCATGGGGATGCCCGTCTCCCGCCGATAAGGTCCTGTTGAGAAGGTAGGCGCGCCAAGTGTTCCGGTGCGCCTACAGCGGAGGAGACAGGAGACGTACAGGTCTCCTGGAGGTGGGTCCGTGATCAGTCAATCGGACATACCGCCGTGTTGCCGGGCCGTGGATGCGTAGAGTTCCCACAGCCCGGTTGCATTCCGGCGACGTAGTGGAACACCCTGGGGTTTTTAGTGGGTACACCGCCCCCTTCCGGGGCGGGAATCCCACATATCCACCGGCCTCCCCGGGTTGGTGTCGAATCCATAAAGGATTTTCCCCAGGTAAAAAAAAAAAAAAAAAAAAAAAAAAAAAAAAGGTTAGGTTAGGTTAGGTTAGGTTAGGTTGGCGTAGGCCTCATGGGGTGGGGAAGGGTAACGCTTGGGACGGTGCACCCTGGGCAACAACGGTAAGCTAATGTATTCGTACATTAGCTTACCGGTGGCTAATATCCGACTGGGGGGGTGGGGGTCAGCAATCTCCACATGTGCCCGGGCCACCAGGCCTACGACTAGATGGTCTGGGCTGCACGACCGTTACGGTTCTCCCCTATTAACCCTGGTGGTTAAGGGGGAGAAGAGTAGCGGATGGGCCCATGGCCTGTGGCGATTGACTGACGGGGGGGAGGGGGGTCAGCAGCTTCTACATGTGCCCGGGCGGTCGGAATAACGGCCTGCCGTCTGGGCTGCACGACCGTTACGGTTCTCCCCTGTTAACCCTGGTGGTTAAGGGGGAGAAGAGTAGCGGTTGGGCCCATGGCCTGTGGGAACTGCTGACACACTGGGGGGAGGGATAGCGGGCCCATTCGTGGGTCCGCTTTTGAGGACGGCGCCCTGCCCTTGGGCGGGCGCCTTTGACGTCGGCGAACCCGAACTGAGTACCTGCTCTGCCACGGTGGACAGGGAAAGGCGAGGGGGAGCCTGGTGGGCGGAAGCGACCGTGCCCTCGGTACCGCTCTGCTTCCAGAGCAGGACATGAGGGCGCGGAAGCTAACGTGAGGGCACGTAACCCCGGCTTGCCGGGAACGTGGGCATCTGCGGAAGCCACGAGGAGTAAACCTCTTTAAACAATCCTTCACCAGCGGGGGAGGCCGGGGAGTGCCGAGCCCGCATTGCACGGTGTCGACAGAGGAGCCTTATCCCGGGGCGGCCAGTGTGCGTTGCGGTGACACATTTTGCTCCCGTGGCGTTCACAATGGCAAACGAGGGAATCCGTGTGGTTTTTAGTGGGTAGGCCCCCCTTGGGGAGAGCCCCACATACCTCCGTTTCCCCGAACGGAGACGATGCATAAGGTGCATTTTCCACACCAAAAAAAAAAAAAAAAAAAGGTTAGGTTAGGTTAGGTTAGGTTAGGTTAGGTTGGGGTGCGACGTCGGAAACCTCCTCGAGTGCCCGGGCGTTACCAATCCCTTCTGTCCGAGGCGTAGGCCTCATGGGGTGGGGAAGGGTAACGCTTGGGACGGTGCACCCTGGGCAACAACGGTAAGCTAATGTATTCGTACATTATCTTACCGGTGGCTAATATCTGACTGGGGGGGAGGGGTGGTGAGGTGAACCCGCAACTAGTTGCGGGGGATCCGAGCCAGCGGGCCCATCCGTGGGTCCGCAGTGAGGGCGGCGTCTCGCCATTGGGCGGGCGCCTTTGACGTCGGCGAACCCGAGCTGAGTACCTGCTCTGCCACGGCGGACAGGGAAAGGCGAGGGGGAGCCTGGTGGCGGAGGCGACCGTGCCCTCGATTCCGCTCTGCTTTCAGAGCGGGACATGAGGGCGCGGAAGCTAACGTGAGGGCACGTAACCCCGGCTTGCCGGGAACGTGGGCATCTGCGGAAGCCACGAGGAGTAAACCTCTTTAAACAATCCTTCACCAGCGGGGGAGGCCGGGGAGCGCCGAGCCCGCATTGCACGGTGTCGACAGAGGAGCCCCATCCCGGGGCGGCCAGTGGGCGTTGCGGTGACTCCTTATGCTCCCGTGGCGTTCACAATGGCAAACGAGGGAATCCGTGTGGTTTTTAGTGGGTATGCCTGGTGAGAGGAGAGCCCCACATACCTCCGTTTCCCCGAACGGTGACGATGCATAAGGTGCATTTTCCACACCAAAAAAAAAAAAAAAAAAAAAAAAAAAAAAAAAAGGTTAGGTTAGGTTAGGTTAGGTTAGGTTAGGTTAGGTTAGGTTAGGTTAGGTTAGGTTAGGTTAGGTTAGGTTAGGTTAGGTTAGGTTAGGTTAGGTTAGGTTAGGTTAGGTTAGGTTAGGTTAGGTTAGGTTAGGTTAGGTTAGGTTAGGTTAGGTTAGGTTGGGGTGCGATGTCGGAAACCTCCTCGAGTGCCCGGGCGTTACCACTCCCTTCTATCCGAGGCGTAGGCCTCATGGGGTGGGGAAGGGTAACGCCTGGGACGGTGCACCCTGGGCAACAACGGTAAGCTCATGATTATCACATGATCTTACCGGTGGCTAATATCCGACTGGGGGGGGGGGGCTTCAGCAGCAATCTCCACATGTGCCTGCACCAAGCTTCCGCGAGGGCATGGTTCAGGCTGCACGACCGTTACGGTTCTCCCCTGTTAACCCTGGTGGTTAAGGGGGAGAAGAGTAGCGGATGGGCCCATGGCCTGTGGGGTTGACTGGCTGACTGGGGGGGGGGGGGTCGGCAATCTCCACATGTGCCCGGGCGGTCGGAGCAATTGACTGCCGTCTGGGCTGCACGACCGCTACGGTTCTCCTCTGTTAACCCTGGTGGTTAAGGGGGAGAAGAGTAGCGGTTGGGCCCACGGCCTGTGGGGTCTGCTGACACACTGGGGGGGAGGGGGTAGCGGGCCCATTAGTGGGTCCGCTTGTGAGGACGGCGTCCCGCCCTTGGGCGGGCGCCTTTGACGTCGGCGAACCCGAACTGAGTACCTGCTCTGTTGGTCGGACAGGGAAAGGCGAGGGGGAGCCTGGTGGGCGGAAGCGACCGTGCCCTCGGTGCCGCTCTGCTTTCAGAGCAGGACATGAGGGCGCGGAAGCTAACGTGAGGGCACGTAACCCCGGCTTGCCGGGAACGTGGGCATCTGCGGAAGCCACGAGGAGTAAACCTCTTTAAACAATCCTTCACCAGCGGGGGAGGCCGGGGAGTGCCGAGCCCGCATTGCACGGTGTCGACAGAGGAGCCCCATCCCGGGGCGGCCAGTGTGCGTTGCGGTGACACATCTTGCTCCCGTGGCGTTCACAATGGCAAACGAGGGAATCCGTGTGGTTTTTAGTGGGTAGGCCCATAGGGGAGAGCCCCACATACCTCCGTTTCCCCGAACGGTGACGATGCATAAGGTGCATTTTCCACACCAAAAAAAAAAAAAAAAAAAAAAAAAAAAAAAAAAAAAAAGGTTAGGTTAGGTTAGGTTAGGTTAGGTTAGGTTAGGTTAGGTTAGGTTAGGTTAGGTTAGGTTAGGTTAGGTTAGGTTAGGTTAGGTTAGGTTAGGTTAGGTTAGGTTAGGTTAGGTTAGGTTAGGTTAGGTTAGGTTGGGGTGCGAAGTCGGAAACCTCCTCGAGTGCCCGGGCGTTACCACTCCCTTCTGTCCGAGGCGTAGGCCTCATGGGGTGGGGAAGGGTAACGCTTGGGACGGTGCACCCTGGGCAACAACGGTAAGCTAATGTATTCGTACATTATCTTACCGGTGGCTAATATCCGACTGGGGGGGAGGGGTGGTGAGGTGAACCCGCAACTAGTTGCGGGGGATCCGAGCCAGCGGGCCCATCCGTGGGTCCGCAGTGAGGGCGGCGTCTCGCCATTGGGCGGGCGCCTTTGACGTCGGCGAACCCGAGCTGAGTACCTGCTCTGCCACGGCGGACAGGGAAAGGCGAGGGGGAGCCTGGTGGCGGAGGCGACCGTGCCCTCGATTCCGCTCTGCTTTCAGAGCGGGACATGAGGGCGCGGAAGCTAACGTGAGGGCACGTAACCCCGGCTTGCCGGGAACGTGGGCATCTGCGGAAGCCACGAGGAGTAAACCTCTTTAAACAATCCTTCACCAGCGGGGGAGGCCGGGGAGTGCCGAGCCCGCATTGCACGGTGTCGACAGAGGAGCCCCATCCCGGGGCGGCCAGTGGGCGTTGCGGTGACTCCTTATGCTCCCGTGGCGTTCACAATGGCAAACGAGGGAATCCGTGTGGTTTTTAGTGGGTATGCCTGTTGAGAGGAGAGCCCCACATACCTCCGTTTCCCCGAACGGTGACGATGCATAAGGTGCATTTTCCACACCAAAAAAAAAAAAAAAAAAAAAAAAAAAAAAAAAAAAAAAAAAAAAAAAAAAAAAAAAAAAAAAAAGGTTAGGTTAGGTTAGGTTAGGTTAGGTTAGGTTGGGGTGCGATGTCGGAAACCTCCTCGAGTGCCTGGGCGTTACCACTCCCTTCTGTCCGAGGCGGCGAGGCCTCATGGGGTGGGGAAGGGTAACGCCTGGGACGGTGCACCCTGGGCAACAACGGTAAGCTAATGTATTTGTACATTATCTTACCGGTGGCTAATATCCGACTTGGGGGGGGGGGGGTGTGTCAGCAATCTCCATATGTGCCTGGTCGGTATTGGATCATACCGCCTGGGCTGCACGACCGTTACGGTTCTCCCCTGTTAACCCTGGTGGTTAAGGGGGAGAAGAGTAGCGGATGGGTCCATGACCTGTGGCAATTGACTGACATACTGGGGGGTAGGGGTGGTGAGGTGAACCCTCAACTAGTTGCGGGGGATCCGAGCCAGCGGGCCCATCCGTGGGTCCGCAGTGAGGGCGGCGTCTCGCCCTTGGGCGGACGCCTTTGACGGAGGCGAACCTTAGCGAAGTACCTGTCCTTTGGGCAGGGAAAGCGAGGGTGAGCCCATCGGGCGGAGGGCATAAGCCCAGTGATGCCGGGGCGACGTAGCCCTTTTAAGGGCTGTGGTCGCCGGACGTGACGACTGACTTCTTCGACGTGACTGGGGTGGGGGGGTGTTGGTCTGGCGGGGGGAGCCCAAAGGCAGAGGGCCACGGGGTGAACCCTGCCAGCCAACGGGCCTGCGGGCCCAAGAGGGCGGCGTCGAGCCTTCGGGCCGACGCCTTTTGACGGAGGCGAGCCTGAGCGAAGTACCTGTCCTTTGGGCAGGGAAAGCGAGGGTGAGCCCATCGGGCGGAGGGCGTAAGCCCAGTGATGCCGGGGCGACGCAGCCCTTTTAAGGGCTGTGGTCGCCGGACGTGACGACTGACTCTTCGACGTGACTGGGGTGGGGGGTGTTGGTCTGGCGGGGGGAGCCCAAAGGCAGAGGGCCACCGGGTGAACCCTGCCAGCCAACGGGCCTGCGGGCCCAAGAGGGCGGCGTCGAGCCTTCGGGCCGACGCCTTTTGACGGAGGCGAGCCTGAGCGAAGTACCTGTCCTTTGGGCAGGGAAAGCGAGGGTGAGCCCATCGGGCGGAGGGCGTAAGCCCAGTGATGCCGGGGCGACGCAGCCCTTTTAAGGGCTGTGGTCGCCGGACGTGACGACTGACTTCTTCGACGTGACTGGGGTGGGGGGGTGTTGGTCTGGCGGGGGGAGCCCAAAGGCAGAGGGCCACCGGGTGAACCCTGCCAGCCAACGGGCCTGCGGGCCCAAGAGGGCGGCGTCGAGCCTTCGGGCCGACGCCTTTTGACGGAGGCGAGCCTGAGCGAAGTACCTGTCCTTTGGGCAGGGAAAGCGAGGGTGAGCCCATCGGGCGGAGGGCGTAAGCCCAGTGATGCCGGGGCGACGCAGCCCTTTTAAGGGCTGTGGTCGCCGGACGTGACGACTGACTTCTTCGACGTGACTGGGGTGGGGGGTGTTGGTCTGGCGGGGGGAGCCCAAAGGCAGAGGGCCACCGGGTGAACCCTGCCAGCCAACGGGCCTGCGGGCCCAAGAGGGCGGCGTCGAGCCTTCGGGCCGACGCCTTTTGACGGAGGCGAGCCTGAGCGAAGTACCTGTCCTTTGGGCAGGGAAAGCGAGGGTGAGCCCATCGGGCGGAGGGCGTAAGCCCAGTGATGCCGGGGCGACGCAGCCCTTTTAAGGGCTGTGGTCGCCGGACGTGACGACTGACTTCTTCGACGTGACTGGGGTGGGGGGGCGTTGGTCTGGCGGGGGGAGCCCAAAGGCAGAGGGCCACCGGGTGAACCCTGCCAGCCAACGGGCCTGCGGGCCCAAGAGGGCGGCGTCGAGCCTTCGGGCCGACGCCTTTTGACGGAGGCGAGCCTGAGCGAAGTACCTGTCCTTTGGGCAGGGAAAGCGAGGGTGAGCCCATCGGGCGGAGGGCGTAAGCCCAGTGATGCCGGGGCGACGCAGCCCTTTTAAGGGCTGTGGTCGCCGGACGTGACGACTGACTTCTTCGACGTGACTGGGGTGGGGGGTGTTGGTCTGGCGGGGGGAGCCCAAAGGCAGAGGGCCACCGGGTGAACCCTGCCAGCCAACGGGCCTGCGGCCCCAAGAGGGCGGCGTCGAGCCTTCGGGCCGACGCCTTTTGACGGAGGCGAACCCGAACTTAGTACCTGCTCTGCCACGGCGGACAGGGAAAGGCGAGGGGGAGCCTGGTGGCGGAGGCGACCGTGCCCTCGATTCCGCTCTGCTTTCAGTGCGGGACATGAGGGCGCGGAAGCTAACGTGTGGGCACGTAACCCCGGCTTGCCGGAAACGTGGGCATCTGCGGAAGCCACGAGGAGTAAACCTCTTTAAACAATCCTTCACCAGCGGGGGAGGCCGGGGAGCGCCGAGCCTGCATTGCACGGTGTCGACAGAGGAGCCCCATCCCGGGGCGGCCAGTGGGCGTTGCGGTGACTCCTTATGCTCCCGTGGCGTTCACAATGGCAAACGAGGGAATCCGTGTGGTTTTTAGTGGGTATGCCTGGTGAGAGGAGAGCCCCACATACCTCCGTTTCCCCGAACGGTGACGATGCATAAGGTGCATTTTCCACACCAAAAAAAAAAAAAAAAAAAAAAAAAAAAAGGTTAGGTTAGGTTAGGTTAGGTTAGGTTAGGTTAGGTTAGGTTAGGTTAGGTTAGGTTAGGTTAGGTTAGGTTAGGTTAGGTTAGGTTAGGTTAGGTTAGGTTAGGTTAGGTTAGGTTGGGGTGCGATGTCGGAAACCTCCTCGAGTGCCCGGGCGTTACCACTCCCTTCTATCCGAGGCGTAGGCCTCATGGGGTGGGGAAGGGTAACGCCTGGGACGGTGCACCCTGGGCAACAACGGTAAGCTAATGTATTCGTACATTATCTTACCGGTGGCTAATATCCGACTTGGGGGGAGGGGGTTCGGTCAGCAATCTCCACATGTGCCCGGGCGGTCGGAGCAATTGACTGCCGTCTGGGCTGCACGACCGCTACGGTTCTCCTCTGTTAACCCTGGTGGTTAAGGGGGAGAAGAGTAGCGGATGGGCCCATGGCCTGTGGGGGTTGACTGACTGACTGGGGGGAGGGGGTCGGCAATTTCCACATGTGCCCGGATGGTAGAAGGGTAACTCTGCCATCTGGGCTGCACGACCGTTACGGTTCTCCCCTGTTAACCCTGGTGGTTAAGGGGGAGAAGAGTAGCGGTTGGGCCCATGGCCTGTGGGGGTTTGCTGACACACTGGGGGAGGGCGTCGGCAATTTCCACATGTGCCCGGGCGGTATTTCTGGTTATCGTCTGGGCTGCACGACCACTACGGTTCTCCCCTGTTAACCCTGGTGGTTAAGGGGGAGAAGAGTAGTGGTTGGGCCCATGGCCTGTGGTGGTCTGCCGACGCACTAGTAGGGAGGGTTAGCGGGCCCACTTGTGGGTCCGCTTTTGAGGACGGCGTCCCGCCCTTGGGCGGACGCCTTTGACGTCGGCAAACCCAAACTGAGTACCTGCTCTGCCACGGCGGACAGGGAAAGGCGAGGGGGAGCCTGGTGGGCGGAAGCGACCGTGCCCTCGGTACCGCTCTGCTTCCAGAGCAGGACATGAGGGCGCGGAAGCTAACGTGAGGGCACGTAACCTCGGCTTGCCGGGAACGTGGGCATCTGCGGAAGCCACGAGGAGTAAACCTCTTTAAACAATCCTTCACCAGCGGGGGAGGCCGGGGAGTGCCGAGCCCGCATTGCACGGTGTCGACAGAGGAGCCCCATCCCGGGGCGGCCAGTGGGCGTTGCGGTGACACATTTTGCTCCCGTGGCGTTCACAATGGCAAACGAGGGAATCCGTGTGGTTTTTAGTGGGTAGGCCCCCTTTGGGGAGAGCCCCACATACCTCCGTTTCCCCGAACGGTGACGATGCATAAGGTGCATTTTCCACACCAAAAGAAAAAAAAAAAAAAAAAAAAAAGGTTAGGTTAGGTTAGGTTAGGTTAGGTTAGGTTAGGTTAGGTTAGGTTAGGTTAGGTTAGGTTAGGTTAGGTTAGGTTAGGTTAGGTTAGGTTAGGTTAGGTTAGGTTAGGTTAGGTTAGGTTAGGTTAGGTTAGGTTAGGTTAGGTTAGGTTAGGTTAGGTTAGGTTGGGGTGCGATGTCGGAAACCTCCTCGAGTGCCTGGGCGTTACCACTCCCTTCTGTCCGAGGCGGCGAGGCCTCATGGGGTGGGGAAGGGTAACGCCTGGGACGGTGCACCCTGGGCAACAACGGTAAGCTAATGTATTTGTACATTATCTTACCGGTGGCTAATATCCGACTTGGGGGGGGGGGGGTGTGTCAGCAATCTCCATATGTGCCTGGTCGGTATTGGATCATACCGCCTGGGCTGCACGACCGTTACGGTTCTCCCCTGTTAACCCTGGTGGTTAAGGGGGAGAAGAGTAGCGGATGGGTCCATGACCTGTGGCAATTGACTGACATACTGGGGGGTAGGGGTGGTGAGGTGAACCCTCAACTAGTTGCGGGGGATCCGAGCCAGCGGGCCCATCCGTGGGTCCGCAGTGAGGGCGGCGTCTCGCCCTTGGGCGGACGCCTTTGACGGAGGCGAACCTTAGCGAAGTACCTGTCCTTTGGGCAGGGAAAGCGAGGGTGAGCCCATCGGGCGGAGGGCGTAAGCCCAGTGATGCCGGGGCGACGTAGCCCTTTTAAGGGCTGTGGTCGCCGGACGTGACGACTGACTTCTTCGACGTGACTGGGGTGGGGGGGTGTTGGTCTGGCAAGGGGAGCCCAAAGGCAGAGGGCCACCGGGTGAACCCTGCCAGCCAACGGGCCTGCGGGCCCAAGAGGGCGGCGTCGAGCCTTCGGGCCGACGCCTTTTGACGGAGGCGAGCCTGAGCGAAGTACCTGTCCTTTGGGCAGGGAAAGCGAGGGTGAGCCCATCGGGCGGAGGGCGTAAGCCCAGTGATGCCGGGGCGACGCAGCCCTTTTAAGGGCTGTGGTCGCCGGACGTGACGACTGACTTCTTCGACGTGACTGGGGTGGGGGGGTGTTGGTCTGGCGGGGGGAGCCCAAAGGCAGAGGGCCACCGGGTGAACCCTGCCAGCCAACGGGCCTGCGGGCCCAAGAGGGCGGCGTCGAGCCTTCGGGCCGACGCCTTTTGACGGAGGCGAGCCTGAGCGAAGTACCTGTCCTTTGGGCAGGGAAAGCGAGGGTGAGCCCATCGGGCGGAGGGCGTAAGCCCAGTGATGCCGGGGCGACGCAGCCCTTTTAAGGGCTGTGGTCGCCGGACGTGACGACTGACTCTTCGACGTGACTGGGGTGGGGGGTGTTGGTCTGGCGGGGGGAGCCCAAAGGCAGAGGGCCACCGGGTGAACCCTGCCAGCCAACGGGCCTGCGGGCCCTAGAGGGTGGCGTCGAGCCTTCGGGCCGACGCCTTTTGACGGAGGCGAGCCTGAGCGAAGTACCTGTCCTTTGGGCAGGGAAAGCGAGGGTGAGCCCATCGGGCGGAGGGCGTAAGCCCAGTGATGCCGGGGCGACGCAGCCCTTTTAAGGGCTGTGGTCGCCGGACGTGACGACTGACTTCTTCGACGTGACTGGGGTGGGGGGGTGTTGGTCTGGCGGGGGGAGCCCAAAGGCAGAGGGCCACCGGGTGAACCCTGCCAGCCAACGGGCCTGCGGGCCCAAGAGGGCGGCGTCGAGCCTTCGGGCCGACGCCTTTTGACGGAGGCAAGCCTGAGCGAAGTACCTGTCCTTTGGGCAGGGAAAGCGAGGGTGAGCCCATCGGGCGGAGGGCGTAAGCCCAGTGATGCCGGGGCGACGCAGCCCTTTTAAGGGCTGTGGTCGCCGGACGTGACGACTGACTTCTTCGACGTGACTGGGGTGGGGGGTGTTGGTCTGGCGGGGGGAGCCCAAAGGCAGAGGGCCACCGGGTGAACCCTGCCAGCCAACGGGCCTGCGGGCCCAAGAGGGCGGCGTCGAGCCTTCGGGCCGACGCCTTTTTGACGGAGGCGAACCCGAACTTAGTACCTGCTCTGCCACGGCGGACAGGGAAAGGCGAGGGGGAGCCTGGTGGCGGAGGCGACCGTGCCCTCGATTCCGCTCTGCTTTCAGTGCGGGACATGAGGGCGCGGAAGCTAACGTGTGGGCACGTAACCCCGGCTTGCCGGAAACGTGGGCATCTGCGGAAGCCACGAGGAGTAAACCTCTTTAAACAATCCTTCACCAGCGGGGGAGGCCGGGGAGTGCCGAGCCCGCATTGCACGGTGTCGACAGAGGAGCCCCATCCCGGGGCGGCCAGTGGGCGTTGCGGTGACTCCTTATGCTCCCGTGGCGTTCACAATGGCAAACGAGGGAATCCGTGTGGTTTTTAGTGGGTATGCCTGGTGAGAGGAGAGCCCCACATACCTCCGTTTCCCCGAACGGTGACGATGCATAAGGTGCATTTTCCACACCAAAAAAAAAAAAAAAAAAAAAAAAAAAAAAAAAAAAAGGTTAGGTTAGGTTAGGTTAGGTTAGGTTAGGTTAGGTTAGGTTAGGTTAGGTTGGGGTGCGATGTCGGAAACCTCCTCGAGTGCTCGGGCGTTACCACTCCCTTCTATCCGAGGCGTAGGCCTCATGGGGTGGGGAAGGGTAACGCCTGGGACGGTGCACCCTGGGCAACAACGGTAAGCTAATGTATTCGTACATTATCTTACCGGTGGCTAATATCCGACTGGGGGGGAGGGGGGGGGGGTCGGTCAGCAATCTCCACATGTGCCCGGCCATCATGCCCAGACGGTCTGGGCTGCACGGCCGTTGCGTTTCTCCCCTGTTAATCCTAGTGATTAATGGGGAGAAGAGCAGCGGTTGGGCCCATGGCCTGTGGGGTTGTCTGACTGACCGGGGGGGATATGTATATATGTATTTTATGGGCCATGTATGTATTTTATGTATATATTTCGTGAGGACGGGCGTAAGGTAACTGACAGGAATCGCAACAAAAAATGAGGCTCTGCAACCTTGGGCTTAGTAAGTATCCCCGCCGTGCTCGCCACACGGCCTGGGCTACCGAAAGGTTCTCCGCTCTGCAACCGCCTGGATGTTACTTACGCCCTATATGGGGAGGGAAAGCATAGGAGGGATAGGCGTTCGGTTGCTAAAGGGTATACTGTAACCTTGTTCTGAGTAACTAGCCCTGCCGCGGGCACGGCCTGGGCTATCGAAAGGTTCAAGGACTGGCAGGTTTCTGGAGGCGCCAAACGCCTGATGGGGAGGGATAGCCTTGGGGTTTTGAGGAGGACGGAAGTCTGGAGGTGAGCCTGAACCTAGTACCTGCTCTGTGGCCCGAGCAGGGAAAAGCGAGGGGGAGCCTCGGTGGGTGGTCAGCAATCTCCACATGTGCCTGGGCGGTAGTAATTTGACCTACTACCATCCGGGCTGCACGACCGCTGCGGTTCTCCCCTGTTAACCCTAGTGGTTAAGGGGGAGAAGAGTAGCGGTTGGGCCCATGGCCTGTGGGGTTGACTGACTGACTGGGAGGGGATAAGTATATATGTATTTTATGAGCCATTATGTATCTTATGTATATATTTTGTGAGGACGGGCGTAAGGTAACTGACAGGAATCGCAACAAAAAATGAGGCTCTGCAACCTTGGGCTTAGTAAGTATCCCCGCCGTGCTCGCCACACGGCCTGGGTTACCGAAATGTTCTCCGCTCTGCAACCGCCTGGATGTTACTTACGCCCTATATGGGGAGGGACAGCGTAGGAGGGACAGGCGTTCGGTAGCTGGAAGGATTAGGCAACAAAAAATGGGGCTCTGCAACCTTGGGCTTAGTAAGTATCCCCGCCGTGCTGGTCACACGGCCTGGGCTACCGAAAGGTTCTCCGCTCTGCAACCCGCCTGAAGGCGCCAAACACCTGATGGGGAGGGTTAGCTTTGGGGGTGAGGGATGGAGGTGAGCCTAAACCAAGTAATTGCTTTGTGGCTCGAGCAACAGAACGGCAAGGGTGAACCTCACGCGGGCGGCAGGCGAAAGCTTGCCGTCGAAGCGGTGCGATCCGTAAGGGTCCCGACCGCGGTTTGGGATGACCTCGGTCATTCCCGGACGGCACGTAACCCGGCCCGTGGGCGTCGGACACGTGGGCTGTTGTCTTTTTCAAGACGAGAGCCGCGAGGAGTAAACCTCTATAAAAAATCCAGAGGGCGGTGCCTTGGGGTGCCGATGGGGACGGAAGCGATCTTGTGCTCTGTAACGCTCTGCTCGCAGAGTGGGACACGAGGACATGAAAGCTGACGTGAGGGCACGTAACCCCGGCCCGTAGGCGCCGGGAACGTGGGCCGCTGCGGGGGCTATGAGGAGTAAACCTCTATAAAAAATCCGGCACCAGCGGGGGAGGGCAGGGAGAACCGAGCCCGCGCTAAACGGTGTCAGTGAGGGGCCCCATCCCGGGGTGGTCAGTGGGCGCCGCGGTGTCTCTTATTCTCCCGTGGCGTTCACAATGACAAATAAGGGAATCCGTGTGGTCGTTAGTGGGTATGCCTGTTGAGAGGAGAGCCCCACATACTCCCCGTTTCCCTGAACGGGGAGATGCATAAGGTGCATTTTCCACACCAAAAAAAAAAAAAAAAAAAAAAAAAAAAAAAAAAGGTTAGGTTAGGTTAGGTTAGGTTAGGTTAGGTTAGGTTAGGTTAGGTTAGGTTAGGTTAGGTTAGGTTAGGTTAGGTTAGGTTAGGTTAGGTTAGGTTAGGTTAGGTTAGGTTGGGGTGCGAAGTCGGAAACCTCCTCGAGTGCCCGGGCGTTACCACTCCCTTCTGTCCGAGGCGTAGGCCTCATGGGGTGGGGAAGGGTAACGCTTGGGACGGTGCACCCTGGGCAACAACGGTAAGCTAATGTATTCGTACATTAGCTTACCGGTGGCTAATATCCGACTGGGGGGGTGGGGGTCAGCAATCTCCACATGTGCCCGGGCCACCAGGCCTACGACTAGATGGTCTGGGCTGCACGACCGTTACGGTTCTCCCCTATTAACCCTGGTGGTTAAGGGGGAGAAGAGTAGCGGATGGGCCCATGGCCTGTGGCGATTGACTGACGGGGGGGAGGGGGGTCAGCAGCTTCTACATGTGCCCGGGCGGTCGGAATAACGGCCTGCCGTCTGGGCTGCACGACCGTTACGGTTCTCCCCTGTTAACCCTGGTGGTTAAGGGGGAGAAGAGTAGCGGTTGGGCCCATGGCCTGTGGGGGTTTGCTGACACACTGGGGGGAGGGCGTCGGCAATTTCCACATGTGCCCGGGCGGTATTTCTGGTTATCGTCTGGGCTGCACGACCACTACGGTTCTCCCCTGTTAACCCTGGTGGTTAAGGGGGAGAAGAGTAGTGGTTGGGCCCATGGCCTGTGGTGGTCTGCCGACGCACTAGTAGGGAGGGTTAGCGGGCCCATTAGTGGGTCCGCTTTTGAGGACGGCGCCCCGCCCTTGGGCGGGCGCCTTTGACGTCGGCGAACCCGAACTGAGTACCTGCTCTGCCACGGCGGACAGGGAAAGGCTAGGGGGAGCCTGGTGGGCGGAAGCGACCCTGCCCTCGGTACCGCTCTGCTTTCAGAGCAGGACATGAGGGCGCGGAAGCTAACGTGAGGGCACGTAACCCCGGCTTGCCGGGAACGTGGGCATCTGCGGAAGCCACGAGGAGTAAACCTCTTTAAACAATCCTTCACCAGCGGGGGAGGCCGGGGAGTGCCGAGCCCGCATTGCACGGTGTCGACAGAGGAGCCCCATCCCGGGGCGGCCAGTGTGCGTTGCGGTGACACATTTTGCTCCCGTGGCGTTCACAATGGCAAACGAGGGAATCCGTGTGGTTTTTAGTGGGTAGGCCCCCCTTGGGGAGAGCCCCACATACCTCCGTTTCCCCGAACGGAGACGATGCATAAGGTGCATTTTCCACACCAAAAAAAAAAAAAAAAAAAAAAAAAAAAAAAAAAAAAAAAAAAGGTTAGGTTAGGTTAGGTTAGGTTAGGTTAGGTTAGGTTAGGTTAGGTTAGGTTAGGTTAGGTTAGGTTAGGTTAGGTTAGGTTAGGTTAGGTTAGGTTAGGTTAGGTTAGGTTAGGTTAGGTTAGGTTAGGTTAGGTTAGGTTAGGTTAGGTTAGGTTAGGTTAGGTTAGGTTAGGTTGGGGTGCGATGTCGGAAACCTCCTCGAGTGCCTGGGCGTTACCACTCCCTTCTGTCCAAGGCGGCGAGGCCTCATGGGGTGGGGAAGGGTAACGCCTGGGACGGTGCACCCTGGGCAACAACGGTAAGCTAATGTATTTGTACATTATCTTACCGGTGGCTAATTCCGACTTGGGGGGGGGGGGGGGGGTGTGTCAGCAATCTCCATATGTGCCTGGTCGGTATTGGATCATACCGCCTGGGCTGCACGACCGTTACGGTTCTCCCCTGTTAACCCTGGTGGTTAAGGGGGAGAAGAGTAGCGGATGGGTCCATGACCTGTGGCAATTGACTGACATACTGGGGGGTAGGGGTGGTGAGGTGAACCCTCAACTAGTTGCGGGGGATCCGAGCCAGCGGGCCCATCCGTGGGTCCGCAGTGAGGGCGGCGTCTCGCCCTTGGGCGGACGCCTTTGACGGAGGCGAACCTTAGCGAAGTACCTGTCCTTTGGGCAGGGAAAGCGAGGGTGAGCCCATCGGGCGGAGGGCGTAAGCCCAGTGATGCCGGGGCGACGCAGCCCTTTTAAGGGCTGTGGTCGCCGGACGTGACGACTGACTTCTTCGACGTGACTGGGGTGGGGGGGTGTTGGTCTGGCGGGGGGAGCCCAAAGGCAGAGGGCCACCGGGTGAACCCTGCCAGCCAACGGGCCTGCGGGCCCAAGAGGGCGGCGTCGAGCCTTCGGGCCGACGCCTTTTGACGGAGGCGAGCCTGAGCGAAGTACCTGTCCTTTGGGCAGGGAAAGCGAGGGTGAGCCCATCGGGCGGAGGGCGTAAGCCCAGTGATGCCGGGGCGACGCAGCCCTTTTAAGGGCTGTGGTCGCCGGACGTGACGACTGACTTCTTCGACGTGACTGGGGTGGGGGGGTGTTGGTCTGGCGGGGGGAGCCCAAAGGCAGAGGGCCACCGGGTGAACCCTGCCAGCCAACGGGCCTGCGGGCCCAAGAGGGCGGCGTCGAGCCTTCGGGCCGACGCCTTTGGACGGAGGCGAGCCTGAGCGAAGTACCTGTCCTTTATGGCAGGGAAAGCGAGGGTGAGCCCATCGGGCGGAGGGCGTAAGCTCAGTGATGCCGGGGCGGCGTAGCCCTTTTAAGGGCTGTGGTCGCCGGACGTGACGACTGACTTCTTCGACGTGACTGGGGTGGGGGGGTGTTGGTCTGGCGGGGGGAGCCCAAAGGCAGAGGGCCACCGGGTGAACCCTGCCAGCCAACGGGCCTGCGGGCCCAAGAGGGCGGCGTCGAGCCTTCGGGCCGACGCCTTTGGACGGAGGCGAGCCGGAGCGAAGTACCTGTCCTTTATGGCAGGGAAAGCGAGGGTGAGCCCATCGGGCGGAGGGCGTAAGCTCAGTGATGCCGGGGCGGCGTAGCCCTTTTAAGGGCTGTGGTCGCCGGACGTGACGACTGACTTCTTCGACGTGACTGGGGTGGGGGGTGTTGGTTTGGAGAGGGGAGCCCAAAGGCTGAGAGCCGCTGGGTGAACCTAGCCAGCCAACGGGCCTTCGGGCCCTAAGAGGGCGGTGTCTGGCCTTCGGGCCGATGCCTTTTTGACGGAGGCGAACCCGAACTTAGTACCTGCTCTGCCACGGCGGACAGGGAAAGGCGAGGGGGAGCCTGGTGGCGGAGGCGACCGTGCCCTCGATTCCGCTCTGCTTTCAGTGCGGGACATGAGGGCGCGGAAGCTAACGTGTGGGCACGTAACCCCGGCTTGCCGGAAACGTGGGCATCTGCGGAAGCCACGAGGAGTAAACCTCTTTAAACAATCCTTCACCAGCGGGGGAGGCCGGGGAGTGCCGAGCCCGCATTGCACGGTGTCGACAGAGGAGCCCCATCCCGGGGCGGCCAGTGGGCGTTGCGGTGACTCCTTATGCTCCCGTGGCGTTCACAATGGCAAACGAGGGAATCCGTGTGGTTTTTAGTGGGTATGCCTGGTGAGAGGAGAGCCCCACATACCTCCGTTTCCCCGAACGGTGACGATGCATAAGGTGCATTTTCCACACCAAAAAAAAAAAAAAAAAAAAAAAAAAAAGGTTAGGTTAGGTTAGGTTAGGTTAGGTTAGGTTAGGTTAGGTTAGGTTAGGTTAGGTTAGGTTAGGTTAGGTTAGGTTAGGTTAGGTTAGGTTAGGTTAGGTTAGGTTAGGTTAGGTTAGGTTGTGCGATGTCGGAAACCTCCTCGAGTGCCCGGGCGTTACCACTCCCTTCTATCCGAGGCGTAGGCCTCATGGGGTGGGGAAGGGTAACGCTTGGGACGGTGCACCCTGGGCAACAACGGTAAGATAATGTATTTGTGCATTATCTTACCGGTGGCTAATATCCGACTGGGGTGGGTGGGGGGGGGGGTGTGTGTCAGCAATCTCCATATGTGCCTGGTTGGTACTGGATCATACCGCCTGGGCTGCACGACCGTTACGGTTCTCCCCTGTTAACCCTGGTGGTTAAGGGGGAGAAGAGTAGCGGATGGGTCCATGACCTGTGGCAATTGACTGACATACTGGGGGGTAGGGGTGGTGAGGTGAACCCGCAACTAGTTGCGGGGGATCCGAGCCAGCGGGCCCATCCGTGGGTCCGCAGTGAGGGCGGCGTCTCGCCATTGGGCGGACGCCTTTGACGGAGGCGAACCTTAGCGAAGTACCTGTCCTTTGGGCAGGGAAAGCGAGGGTGAGCCCATCGGGCGGAGGGCGTAAGCCCAGTGATGCCGGGGCGACGCAGCCCTTTTAAGGGCTGTGGTCGTCGGACGTGACGACTGACTTCTTCGACGTGACTGGGGTGGGGGGGTGTTGGTCTGGCGGGGGGAGCCCAAAGGCAGAGGGCCACCGGGTGAACCCTGCCAGCCAACGGGCCTGCGGGCCCAAGAGGGCGGTGTCGAGCCTTCGGGCTGACGCCTTTGGACGGAGGCGAGCCTGAGCGAAGTACCTGTCCTTTATGGCAGGGAAAGCGAAGGTGAGCCCATCGGGCGGAGGGCGTAAGCCCAGTGATGCCGGGGCGGCGTAGCCCTTTTAAGGGCTGTGGTCGCCGGACGTGACAACTGACTTCTTCGACGTGACTGGGGTGGGGGGGGTGTTGGTCTGGCGGGGGGAGCCCAAAGGCAGAGGGCCACCGGGTGAACTCTGCCAGCCAACGGGCCTTCGGGCCCTAAGAGGGCGGTGTCTGGCCTTGGGCCGATGCCTTTTGAGGGGGGTGAGCCCAAGCTGAGTACTTGTCCTCATTAGACAGGGAAAAGTGAGGGTGAGCCCTATCGGGCGGAGGGCGAAAGCCCAATGATGCCGGGGTGGCGCTGCCCTTTCGAGGGCGGCGGTCGCCGTTTGACGGAGGCGAACCCGAACCTAGTACCTGCTCTGCCACGGCGGACAGGGAAAGATGAGGGGGAGCCTAGCGGGCGGAAGCGACTGTGCCCTCGGTATCGCTCTGCTTTCAGAGCAGGACATGAGGGCGCGGGAGCTAATGATGCCGGGGCGGCGCAGCCCTTTTAAGGGCTGTGGTCGCCGGACGTGACGACTGACTTTCTCGACGTGACTGGGGTGGGAGGGTGGTGCCTTCGGGTGCCAGCAGCACCAGTGGGGGAGGGCGAGGACTCCCGAACCCACATTGCACGGTGTTTGCAGAGAGGGACCCCATTCCCGGGGTGGTCGGTAGGCGTTGCGGAAGACTCTCATGTTCCCGTGGCGTCTGCACTAACGACCGAAGGTGGAAACTCGTGTGGTTTTTATTCGGTAGGCCCACCTTAAAAGTGGGAGAGCCCGAAAGACCCCCCTGCTGCCTCGAGCGGGGGACATGCATAAGGTGCATTTTCCACACGTAAAAAAAAAAAAAAAAATAAAAAAAAAAAAAAAAAAAAAAAAAAAAAAAAAAAAGGTTAGGTTAGGTTAGGTTAGGTTAGGTTAGGTTAGGTTAGGTTAGGTTAGGTTAGGTTAGGTTAGGTTAGGTTAGGTTAGGTTAGGTTAGGTTAGGTTAGGTTAGGTTAGGTTAGGTTAGGTTAGGTTAGGTTAGGTTAGGTTAGGTTAGGTTAGGTTAGGTTAGGTTAGGTTAGGTTAGGTTAGGTTAGGTTAGGTTAGGTTAGGTTAGGTTAGGTTAGGTTAGGTTAGGTTAGGTTAGGTTAGGTTAGGTTAGGTTAGGTTAGGTTGGGGTGCGATGTCGGAAACCTCCTCGAGTGCCTGGGCGTTACCACTCCCTTCTGTCCGAGGCGGCGAGGCCTCATGGGGTGGGGAAGGGTAACGCCTGGGACGGTGCACCCTGGGCAACAACGGTAAGCTAATGTATTTGTACATTATCTTACCGGTGGCTAATATCCGACTTGGGGGGGGGGGGGTGTGTCAGCAATCTCCATATGTGCCTGGTCGGTATTGGATCATACCGCCTGGGCTGCACGACCGTTACGGTTCTCCCCTGTTAACCCTGGTGGTTAAGGGGGAGAAGAGTAGCGGATGGGTCCATGACCTGTGGCAATTGACTGACATACTGGGGGGTAGGGGTGGTGAGGTGAACCCTCAACTAGTTGCGGGGGATCCGAGCCAGCGGGCCCATCCGTGGGTCCGCAGTGAGGGCGGCGTCTCGCCCTTGGGCGGACGCCTTTGACGGAGGCGAACCTTAGCGAAGTACCTGTCCTTTGGGCAGGGAAAGCGAGGGTGAGCCCATCGGGCGGAGGGCGTAAGCCCAGTGATGCCGGGGCGACGTAGCCCTTTTAAGGGCTGTGGTCGCCGGACGTGACGACTGACTTCTTCGACGTGACTGGGGTGGGGGGGTGTTGGTCTGGCAAGGGGAGCCCAAAGGCAGAGGGCCACCGGGTGAACCCTGCCAGCCAACGGGCCTGCGGGCCCAAGAGGGCGGCGTCGAGCCTTCGGGCCGACGCCTTTTGACGGAGGCGAGCCTGAGCGAAGTACCTGTCCTTTGGGCAGGGAAAGCGAGGGTGAGCCCATCGGGCGGAGGGCGTAAGCCCAGTGATGCCGGGGCGACGCAGCCCTTTTAAGGGCTGTGGTCGCCGGACGTGACGACTGACTTCTTCGACGTGACTGGGGTGGGGGGGGTGTTGGTCTGGCGGGGGGAGCCCAAAGGCAGAGGGCCACCGGGTGAACCCTGCCAGCCAACGGGCCTGCGGGCCCAAGAGGGCGGCGTCGAGCCTTCGGGCCGACGCCTTTTGACGGAGGCGAGCCTGAGCGAAGTACCTGTCCTTTGGGCAGGGAAAGCGAGGGTGAGCCCATCGGGCGGAGGGCGTAAGCCCAGTGATGCCGGGGCGACGCAGCCCTTTTAAGGGCTGTGGTCGCCGGACGTGACGACTGACTCTTCGACGTGACTGGGGTGGGGGGTGTTGGTCTGGCGGGGGGAGCCCAAAGGCAGAGGGCCACCGGGTGAACCCTGCCAGCCAACGGGCCTGCGGGCCCTAGAGGGTGGCGTCGAGCCTTCGGGCCGACGCCTTTTGACGGAGGCGAGCCTGAGCGAAGTACCTGTCCTTTGGGCAGGGAAAGCGAGGGTGAGCCCATCGGGCGGAGGGCGTAAGCCCAGTGATGCCGGGGCGACGCAGCCCTTTAAAGGGCTGTGGTCGCCGGACGTGACGACTGACTTCTTCGACGTGACTGGGGTGGGGGGGTGTTGGTCTGGCGGGGGGAGCCCAAAGGCAGAGGGCCACCGGGTGAACCCTGCCAGCCAACGGGCCTGCGGGCCCAAGAGGGCGGCGTCGAGCCTTCGGGCCGACGCCTTTTGACGGAGGCAAGCCTGAGCGAAGTACCTGTCCTTTGGGCAGGGAAAGCGAGGGTGAGCCCATCGGGCGGAGGGCGTAAGCCCAGTGATGCCGGGGCGACGCAGCCCTTTTAAGGGCTGTGGTCGCCGGACGTGACGACTGACTTCTTCGACGTGACTGGGGTGGGGGGTGTTGGTCTGGCGGGGGGAGCCCAAAGGCAGAGGGCCACCGGGTGAACCCTGCCAGCCAACGGGCCTGCGGGCCCAAGAGGGCGGCGTCGAGCCTTCGGGCCGACGCCTTTTTGACGGAGGCGAACCCGAACTTAGTACCTGCTCTGCCACGGCGGACAGGGAAAGGCGAGGGGGAGCCTGGTGGCGGAGGCGACCGTGCCCTCGATTCCGCTCTGCTTTCAGTGCGGGACATGAGGGCGCGGAAGCTAACGTGTGGGCACGTAACCCCGGCTTGCCGGAAACGTGGGCATCTGCGGAAGCCACGAGGAGTAAACCTCTTTAAACAATCCTTCACCAGCGGGGGAGGCCGGGGAGTGCCGAGCCCGCATTGCACGGTGTCGACAGAGGAGCCCCATCCCGGGGCGGCCAGTGGGCGTTGCGGTGACTCCTTATGCTCCCGTGGCGTTCACAATGGCAAACGAGGGAATCCGTGTGGTTTTTAGTGGGTATGCCTGGTGAGAGGAGAGCCCCACATACCTCCGTTTCCCCGAACGGTGACGATGCATAAGGTGCATTTTCCACACCAAAAAAAAAAAAAAAAAAAAAAAAAAAAAAAAAAAAAAAAGGTTAGGTTAGGTTAGGTTAGGTTAGGTTAGGTTAGGTTAGGTTAGGTTAGGTTAGGTTAGGTTAGGTTAGGTTAGGTTAGGTTAGGTTAGGTTAGGTTAGGTTGGGGTGCGATGTCGGAAACCTCCTCGAGTGCCCGGGCGTTACCACTCCCTTCTATCCGAGGCGTAGGCCTCATGGGGTGGGGAAGGGTAACGCCTGGGACGGTGCACCCTGGGCAACAACGGTAAGATAATGTATTCGTACATTATCTTACCGGTGGCTAATATCCGACTGGGGGGGATATGTATATATGTATTATATGGGCCATGTATCTATGATATGTATGTATTTTGAGAGGACGGGCGTAAGGTAGCTGACGGGAAGCTGCTCTGCAACCTTGAACTGAGTAAGTAGCCCCGCCGTGCTGGTCACACGGCCTGGGCTACCGAAAGGTTCTCCGCTCTGCAACAGGCCTCGATGCGACTTACGCCCTATATAGGGAGGGATAGCGTAGGAGGGACAGGCGTTCGGTTGCCAATAGTGCACGCTCTGCAACCTTGGACCTAGTAAGTAGCCCCGCCGTACTCGCCACACGGCCTGGGCTACCGAAAACTCCACCGCTCTGCAACCTGCTGAGGCGCCAAACGCCTTATGGGGAGGGATAGCTTTTGGGGTTTTTAAGGGGTCAAGTGATGGAGGCGAGCCTAAGCCTAGTACCTGCTTTGTGGCCCGAGCAGGGAAAGGCGAGGGGGAGCCTGGTGGGCGGAAGCGACCGTGCCCTCGGTACCGCTCTGCTTCCAGAGCAGGACATGAGGGCGCGGAAGCTAACGTGAGGGCACGTAACCCCGGCTTGCCGGGAACGTGGGCATCTGCGGAAGCCACGAGGAGTAAACCTCTTTAAACAATCCTTCACCAGCGGGGGAGGCCGGGGAGTGCCGAGCTCGCATTGCACGGTGTCGACAGAGGAGCCCCATCCCGGGGCGGCCAGTGGGCGTTGCGGTGACACATTTTGCTCCCGTGGCGTTCACAATGGCAAACGAGGGAATCCGTGTGGTTTTTAGTGGGTAGGCCCCCCTTGGGGAGAGCCCCACATACCTCCGTTTCCCCGAACGGTGACGATGCATAAGGTGCATTTTCCACACCAAAAAAAAAAAAAAAAAAAAAAAGGTTAGGTTAGGTTAGGTTAGGTTAGGTTAGGTTAGGTTAGGTTAGGTTAGGTTAGGTTAGGTTAGGTTAGGTTAGGTTAGGTTAGGTTAGGTTAGGTTAGGTTAGGTTAGGTTAGGTTAGGTTAGGTTAGGTTAGGTTAGGTTAGGTTAGGTTAGGTTAGGTTAGGTTAGGTTAGGTTAGGTTAGGTTAGGTTAGGTTAGGTTAGGTTAGGTTAGGTTAGGTTAGGTTAGGTTAGGTTAGGTTAGGTTAGGTTAGGTTAGGTTAGGTTAGGTTAGGTTAGGTTAGGTTAGGTTAGGTTAGGTTAGGTTAGGTTAGGTTAGGTTAGGTTAGGTTAGGTTAGGTTAGGTTAGGTTAGGTTAGGTTAGGTTAGGTTAGGTTAGGTTAGGTTAGGTTAGGTTAGGTTAGGTTAGGTTAGGTTGGGGTGCGAAGTCGGAAACCTCCTCGAGTGCCCGGGCGTTACCACTCCCTTCTGTCCGAGGCGTAGGCCTCATGGGGTGGGGAAGGGTAACGCTTGGGACGGTGCACCCTGGGCAACAACGGTAAGCTAATGTATTCGTACATTATCTTACCGGTGGCTAATATCCGACTGGGGGGGAGGGGTGGTGAGGTGAACCCGCAACTAGTTGCGGGGGATCCGAGCCAGCGGGCCCATCCGTGGGTCCGCAGTGAGGGCGGCGTCTCGCCATTGGGCGGGCGCCTTTGACGTCGGCGAACCCGAGCTGAGTACCTGCTCTGCCACGGCGGACAGGGAAAGGCGAGGGGGAGCCTGGTGGCGGAGGCGACCGTGCCCTCGATTCCGCTCTGCTTTCAGAGCGGGACATGAGGGCGCGGAAGCTAACGTGAGGGCACGTAACCCCGGCTTGCCGGGAACGTGGGCATCTGCGGAAGCCACGAGGAGTAAACCTCTTTAAACAATCCTTCACCAGCGGGGGAGGCCGGGGAGTGCCGAGCCCGCATTGCACGGTGTCGACAGAGGAGCCCCATCCCGGGGCGGCCAGTGGGCGTTGCGGTGACTCCTTATGCTCCCGTGGCGTTCACAATGGCAAACGAGGGAATCCGTGTGGTTTTTAGTGGGTATGCCTGTTGAGAGGAGAGCCCCACATACCTCCGTTTCCCCGAACGGTGACGATGCATAAGGTGCATTTTCCACACCAAAAAAAAAAAAAAAAAAAAAAAAAAAAGGTTAGGTTAGGTTAGGTTAGGTTAGGTTAGGTTAGGTTAGGTTAGGTTAGGTTAGGTTAGGTTAGGTTAGGTTAGGTTAGGTTAGGTTAGGTTAGGTTAGGTTAGGTTAGGTTAGGTTAGGTTAGGTTAGGTTAGGTTAGGTTAGGTTAGGTTAGGTTAGGTTAGGTTAGGTTAGGTTAGGTTAGGTTAGGTTTTTTTTTTTTTTTTTTTTATTTACTACACTACCTCTGACTTACGTCTATGAGTCTGTATTTACAATTCCTGTCCATTCCAGTTCTCACTTGTTCGCTGGTCACAGTCATGCTACATACTGGGTCTTTCTATTTTCCATCCTCGTACTTACTATCGGGTTTCCGACCCTTAAACTAGTGTTACTAATCTTACTTATTTATTTACTAGCTAATTACATACTTTTATCTCTTATCATTCATTCCGGCCTCTATTACCATTCCCGTCTATCACTCATACAAACCGTCTTTGCTCATCCTCACACATTCTTTACTATAAACTATTAGGGAAGCGGGTATAGGGTACATTTATTGTCTTTATTACAACAAAAACCACCAAGTTATACAAAAAACCCTTATACAATTCTAAACAATATTATTTGCTACATTTTTAAACTTCTTAAACTAAATATATTTTCTAACAATTAAATGTATGCTAATTTTTAATATATCACAGTATATTATATTAACATACTTTTATCATCTGTTTTTATTCTTTACAATTGTCTTACTTGCTATGTTTTTACAGTAATTTAAGAACTTATCCCTATGTATGCCTTTCATTATTTCCTGAATGCTTTCTAATGTTAACTTCCCATCAATCTGGTTCTCAATATTAAATCTCTCAACACTATATATTGGGCATTCCAAAATTAGATGAACCACCGTCTCCGGCACCCCTGGTTCACAAGAGCACGATGGATCCTCCTTGCACTTAAACCGACTTAAATACTCGGAGAACCCACCGTGCCCGGTCAACACCTGAGTCAAAGTACCCCGGGGAACTATCTTCCTAACCATACCATAAGCCTCCACAGCATCTGGGAAGAACACCTTCGTAGTCGAAGCAGCTGCACCAGCCCTATACCTCTGATTCCACACATCAAGCGTATCCCTACGAAGGATACGCTTGATGTATGATACCGGGCAAAGATCGTAGTTGGGTCTCCTTTTGGAACCTACCGCTGCCTCCTTAGCCAGATGGTCAGCCCTCTCATTACCATCCAAACCCGCATGTGCCTTAATCCAGAACAGGGATATAACCCGGCCCTGGAGAGAGATAGAACGAATGTTCTCCCTAGCAGTAATGGCCAGCGGGTGGAGGCAACGATTGTTGGTGATAGTCTGTAGAGCCGCCCTTGAGTCACTGTAGACCCCAAAAGAAGACCCCTTGCTGTTTAGAGCCACTGTCGTGGCCTCGCGCAGCGCCAGGAGCTCAGCTTGGTAGACTGTGCAATAATCCGAGAGAGCAAGCTTGATGGCCCTATTCTCGGCATCGCCTTGCCATATTGACAATGCGGCGCCGACCCTACCACCAATCTTGCTCCCATCGGTATATATTCGGCTGTGAAAATTACCACTCTGATCCAGAGCCTCCTGGTTTCCCAAGATACCAAAGTCTATAGCTGTCTGCTCCGCTGGATGAGGCGTCTCCAGTGCCGATCCCCTCCTCTCCACCTCCCTACCACCCAGCTGTGGCAGGTCTGCTCCCTTCTTGGCCTCGTATAGTGAGGCCACCTCACGGACTCGGAGGTCGAGAGGGAGCATCCCCGCCAGAAGCAAAGCCGCATTGTGGGAGACAGTTCGGTAGGCACCGCACTGCTTCTGCGCGATACCACGCTGCACCACTTCAAACTTCTTTTTTGTCATGATTTTTTCCGCAGCCGGTGCCCATACACTAGCCGCGTACAAAATCACCGGCTCGATGGTAGCCGTATAAATGGTCCTCACCACTTCCGGGTGGAGACCCCAGCTCACTCTTGCCGCCCTTGCCAACTGTCTATAAATACTTGTCGCTTTCCTACAAATGTTGTTGATATGAGTATTAAATGTGAGCTTCTTATCTATAGTCACCCCCAGCAGTTTCACCTCATCAACCAAACTCACCTCAATCCCACCCATGACTAGGCGTGGGGTGTCAAATTTAAGTCTGTTCGTAATGACCATCGCACTTGTCTTATGAGGAGCAAATCTCAATTTGTTCTTAACCCCCCACGCCCAAACATGTTCCAGAGCGAGGTTTGCCTTCCTCTCTATCTCTTGTGACGACCCTCCCATGAAGGCCATCACAACATCGTCTGCGAAAGCCTGACAAAAGCTACCACCATCCTCCAGACCTTTAAGGAGTGGGTCCAACAGAAGATTCCACAGGATTGGACCACCAATGGAACCCTGGACACAACCCTTCTCCGTACTTCTGATGTGTTGTTCCCCAGCATACTTAACCACTACCTCACGGTCAGCAAGATAACTGTCGACGACCCTCCTCAAGTTCAACGGGCAGTTTTCCTCCGCCAGCCGGACTCTGATAGCAGGCCACCATGCACTATCAAAGGCTCCCTCTATATCCAATGATATTATGGTTACTAATTTCTTTTCTTCCAAACCTTTACGGATATACTGCATTAGATTATAGAGGGAGTCTTCAGTGCTTCGTTGTGGCATGAATCCGAACTGACGGGGGCTCATCCTTGGAAGTAAATGGTACTTGAGGCGAGTCACCAACAGCTTCTCATAAGTTTTCCCCAATATCGATAAGAGGCCTATGGGTCTGTGGGATTTTGGGACGGTGTAATCACTTTTCCCAGGCTTCCGCAGCACTATAACAACTGCCCTTTTCCAAACGACAGGAAAATACTCACATTCAAAGCACTTATTAAAGAGTAGCAAGAGGAGCTCAGGGTGGGCCTTCACCACGCGAAGACAAATATCCGCTGTTAGCCCGTCCTCACCCGGGGCTTTTTTCGGACTGAAAGACTCGCTCGCCGCGATCAGCTCCTCCATGGTGAACGGCGGATCACAAGCACCAACTTGTCCCCCAACGTTCACCAATTCGGCTCTCAGTCGGGTATCACGATGCTGGACGTTATCACCACTTTTAAGATCCGCCGGGTAAAATGTCTCCGCTAACAGTTCCACAGAACCCTTAGGATCCAGGGTCACTCCATCCCTCACCAGCGGCAAGTCCTCACTCCTACGCGTTGTTCTGCTTATGACCCGATAAATCCCATCCCATACACTCTCCCTATCCTGCTTCCCACAAAACTCTTTCCAGCTGTCCACCTGAGCTCTAGCTACCGCCAATTCATACCTTTCTTTCTGTTCCAGGTACTCCCCGATGACTTTGGACCTCCGGATTTGGGCTGCACATCGGATCCTGCGCTTCCTCCGAGTGAGCTCCCTCTTCATCTCAGCGAGTTCCTCGGACCACCATGGCACTGTGAGTACTTCTTTTGAGTTTTTCTTAGGCATTGAGTGTGTGCATGCAGCTATTATTAACTCTACAAGTTTTTGTGTTGTTTGTTCTAATTGTTGTGTATCGTGTATTTGTGCTATTTCCGTAGTTGTAATTTTGTTCCCTATAAATAATTGATTGAGTTTCTCATGAAACATCTCCCAATTTGCCTTCCTGGTATTAAACTTCCTAGTTGTCCTAGCTATGCACACGCCTTTAGATCTTTTAAGGTTGATGTGAAACACTATGCCATTGTGATCCGAGCTCGTGAGACTCTCCTCCACTCTCCACGCATCCATAAAGCCCAGGATGTCCGATGAGCAGGCCGTGATGTCGACAAAGCTTTGGTACCTCTTCCCCCCCCTAATGGTGTCGAAAGTAGGTATGTCTCCCTGGTTTAGTACGGCCAGATTTAGCTCGTCCAGACAGCCGGCAAGTTCTTCCCCCCTGCGGTCAGTCGTGGGACTTCCCCACCATACGCTTTTAGCGTTGACGTCACCTCCGACTATCCATGCCGACGAACCGATCTCTTGGTCTATGCGGGCAAGGCGATCCAAGTCCGCACTTATAGGGTAGTCATGTTGGGGGCACTCAAAATAAACAGAGACCAAGTGGATCCTCCAGGCATCGGTCCGGATCCTCACCACCACGATGTTATTTGTGGTGAGTTGGGGGATCTGTACCACATCTAACTCCTGATCGAAAACCGCTACTGCAGCTTTAACAGGTGCCCCATCCACACCGATACCCTGAAAGATCCTCACGCCTCTGCGACCCCTCATTTCCCCAATCGACCCCACGTACGGCTCCTGGATCAACGCGACTGCAATTTTACGCCTTCCCGCCTCAATCATCAGTTCATCGGTCGCCAACCTAGATCGTCGGAGGTTCGCCTGTGCTATTATATATCTCTTTGTTACATCCTGGCTGCCCTTAGCAGTACGCAATAGTTGCTCTAGCTATATCGTCCCACCTTTTCCTAACCGGGCACTCAAAGCTAAACGCATTATGTTCCGCACGTTCAAGGCCACCCCTTACACAGTTCTTACAAATTGGTGGAACATTAGCAAGAAAATCAGGGCACTCGCCCCTCAGGTGCGGGCCACCGCAATGACTGCACAAGTCTACAGACTCCGTGCAGTACTTTTTGCCGTGGCCGAAACCCAAGCAGCGAGTGCACTGCATGAGCGGGGTTTGGTCTTCGACCTGAACGCGCTGGAGATCTATATGTGCAGAACCTTTGTCCAGCATTCTGCGCCAGACAGCAGGTGATACGCTAATAACAACATTGTTAGTGTGGGGGTTACGCATTCTCCTACGATACCTAACTTTTATCCTATCGTCCCCCGCGTCGAGGTCGCCGAAAACACTCCGATTCTGATTCCTCAGGGCCTTCGCTATGTCCTCGTCAGTATTTACTGCGAGCACACCCCTAAGAACCAGCAACGGGTCCTTGTTCTCGACTTCCTCGACGCTGAGACCGACCGCATCCTTCTTCAACCTTTCCTTAATCCGGTCTCTATCCTCCCTCGTTTTTAACCCGATAATCACCTTCCTATCCCTCGCTTTCCTAACCTTCTCCACCTCAATCCACCCCTCCTTTGCATCAACTGCCTTCCGGATCCTATCCAGGACCACCTCTCCGGTCTCCGTCTCATCCCTTGAAGTGACACACACCGAATGTAGGGTACCTCTCCCATAAGACGGTTTCCCGGAGTGGCCAGCTGCAACTTCGGCATACGATCTTTCTGCCATTTTCTCTAAAGTGAATTCCAAAGTCTCTCTTAGCTCATCCATCCTTTTACTGTTTTCCAGGATCAGCTTCTGATGTTCATCTAACTTTTCCACCAATTCACGGTCAACAGGATGAGGTGTCTTTTCGGTGGTAGGTTTCCTAGACTCAACCTTCTTCGGACCCACTTGTTCAGCCTTAGCTCCAAGCTTACCATCACCCAAAGCCCCAACAGCATCCTTAACCAGCCGGTACAACCTGTCAAGGGCGACAGTCACATCAACCTTAATTTCTGTCTTGATATTTTTAGCCCCATTAAGAGAGATCTTCCCCTTATGGAGAACCTTTCTCGCCTCAGCTACCCAATTAGGGGCTAGCTCCATACTGGGGCTCGAGGTTTTTTGCGCGGTCAGCTGTTTGCCGCTCTGCCGGTTAGATGGTTTCCCCCCTCCCCCCGAAGGACCCGCCTTAGCGGCCTCACCCGACAAAGTCTGGGTAGTGTTCAGCAATCCTGCCTCCCACTCACCAAAACTCTGCCTATCCTTAGCCTCGGGGCTCGGTTCGTT
This sequence comes from Archips xylosteana, assembly GCA_947563465.1. Taxonomy (NCBI): domain Eukaryota; kingdom Metazoa; phylum Arthropoda; class Insecta; order Lepidoptera; family Tortricidae; genus Archips; species Archips xylosteana. The sequence continues at coordinate 12,352,121 of OX387371.1, forward strand.
AAGAGAAAACCTGTCCCCGGCAGCCTTTCCAATAGGGGTTCGAAGGCCGAACATGTCGGAGGTAGTGTGAGTTCCCTCGTAAAAAGGAAACGCCGTCAAAAGAAATGGCACAAGTCACCGTTTGTAAAAGTTGTATAATCTGTGACTTGTGCAATATATAATCAACAAATGAAGAAACAAGAATAATAATAGCAACGATAAACTATGGTCACGGAAGAGGGGTAATAAAACAATTTTTGGGAGTCACAGACTCCGTCAAAATCCCTTCCTGACAACACTAGGAATATGTCAATGAGAAAAAATCTAATAACTAAGCAGAAACAAATTATCAGCAACTCTACATAGAGTTAGTCTTATACACAAAAATAAAACAACTAGAAATAAAAATAAAAATAAAATTTTTGGTCAAAATACAATTTTCCAATAGTTTGGCTCTATGTAGAGCGAGTAACTTAACTACAAAAAACATGTGCTATATGGCACAGGTCTTAAAATAACTAGGAGCTAACAAAAATGTAAAAATAAAAATAAAATCAACGTAGAGCCTTTTCGGCTCTACGTAGAGCTCCAAACCCCCACCCGAAGGATAGATCTCCCCGAGCCCTGTATAGGGACACCAAGCACGACCCGCTAGCCCCAAGGGAACCGAAGATATGCCCGGTATCAGTTTCCGATACCAAAACCAAGATGGCCGCCGAAATCCGATACCAGGCTATAACTCAGGAACCAATGGTCCGATCGGGACGCGGTTTCCTTCCCCACAAAGGGCACGTCGAGACGCTCCGATGGAGACCAGTTTCAGGAGGATCCGAAACCTGAAAAATTTTCAGGCTGAAAAAGTTCAGATCCTACCTGAAAATAGCGTCGTCGGGTAGAGTTCCGACCGGGCTCCCTGCCAGAGAAAACCCCAGAACTCTACGACACACCGTTCCGGAGATATCGAAGAAGGAAAATCTCCAAGATGGCGGCCAGAACTGTCAAAGACAGTTTTTGACCGCCAATAACTTCGCTCCCGGTGGTCGCAGAACAGTGAGGTTTTCACCGTCCGGCTTCGCTCTTCCTCCTTCCTCCCCTGGATCCACTTCCGGGAGTCAGATTTTTCAGGGCCTGAAAAGACCTGAAACTTAGAGGGGTGGGCAAACGAAGGCCCCCGAGTCCAACGAAGAAAACCGTAAGTCGCTACGACCTCCGGTTCCCGAGCTATGACGGCTGGAAGAAGTCCAAAATGGCCGCCGAGCTGTCAAACTCCAACTTTAGGAGCTGATAACTCAGGAACTAGACGTCGGAGAGAGCCCGGACTTTCTCCACAGGTACTCCCCTCACCCCCTCTTGCTCCCTAAAGTGTTTTCAGGGCAAAAAATACCTATGCGCCGAAATAGAAAAATTTTGATGGGAGCAGATAGAGGCCGAAAAACAAGAGCTAGGAAAAGTTTTCCCAAATTTCTACGACCAGAGGTTCAGGAGAAAAACACAAAATAAAACCTGGTATCAAAAAACAAAATGGCCGAAAAAGTCAAACTTCGTCAGTTTTAATGATTTCCGACCCGCGCGACAGCTTAGGTCGGATAATACACCGACTCTAAACACGGTCCCGTAGTCGGAAATGATTAAAAACAATTAATTTAGAAAATAGAGGAAAATTTAGAAGAAATTTAATAACTCCCGAACCGATGGCCAGAAAAATATGGAAAAAATACACAAAAATAGAAGAAAGAAAGGCGCATAGGACACACAATAAAAATTACAAAAAATAATTTTTCCTCCAAAGAAAAACCCAGAAAAACAAAAAATTTGGTTTTTCAAAAATTTTCCGAGGAAAACTACGTCTTAAAAATATTTAAAAGCTAAGGTCAGGTTCACTTAAGGTGCCCGCACAATAAATAAAAGTCAAAACCCACGCGTCCCAAGTGGTTTGGACGTGGTAGGTGGGCAAAGTTACAAACTTTAAAAATTTTTTATTCAAAAGTCTTAAAAGCTAAAATTTTTCCACTTGCGGTTTCCACGAGCTCGTAACGTCCTTGTGCAGCACACAACCCGGCGCCGTCCTGTAGGGGCTCCTTCGACGACCACGCCTCCACGTGGTTTTTGTTTTTCTGGAGTTTTCTCCGCGAAAACTCAACGGAAAAATCCGTGAGTAGGCTCGTCGTGTAGAGCTCGCTGAGGCGCGTACAGCGATGCGCAGCAACCAATAGGTCACCGCGACTAATCGCGCGCCGCACGCAGATAAAGGTCAAAAATCCCAACTTAACCTCGAAAAGTGAGGTTATATCACAGGAAAATCCACAGTTTTCACAAATAGCACTTGTTTTCACCTCGCCCACACGCGCGTTGGCGGGGCGATCTCAACGGTGTATCGCACTTGTTGCTACGGCTTAAATAGCCACTTTTATGAATTTTTAAGCGCGGAAACAGGTAATTTCGTGGCGTTCAGGGGCGCGGGTGGAACGCAACTCCGGTTAGGTTAGGTTAGGTTAGGTTAGGTTAGGTTAGGTTAGGTTAGGTTAGGTTAGGTTAGGTTAGGTTAGGTTAGGTTAGGTTAGGTTAGGTTAGGTTAGGTTAGGTTAGGTTAGGTTAGGTTAGGTTAGGTTAGGTTAGGTTAGGTTAGGTTAGGTTAGGTTAGGTTAGGTTAGGTTAGGTTAGGTTAGGTTAGGTTAGGTTAGGTTAGGTTAGGTTAGGTTAGGTTAGGTTAGGTTAGGTTAGGTTAGGTTAGGTTAGGTTAGGTTAGGTTAGGTTAGGTTAGGTTAGGTTAGGTTAGGTTAGGTTAGGTTAGGTTAGGTTAGGTTAGGTTAGGTTAGGTTAGGTTAGGTTAGGTTAGGTTAGGTTAGGTTAGGTTAGGTTAGGTTAGGTTAGGTTAGGTTAGGTTAGGTTGGGGTGCGATGTCGGAAACCTCCTCGAGTGCCCGGGCGTTACCACTCCCTTCTATCCGAGGCGTAGGCCTCATGGGGTGGGGAAGGGTAACGCCTGGGACGGTGCACCCTGGGCAACAACGGTAAGCTAATGTATTCGTACATTATCTTACCGGTGGCTAATATCCGACTGGGGGGGAGGGGGGGGGGCGGTCAGCAATCTCCACATGTGCCCGGCCATCATGCCCAGACGGTCTGGGCTGCACGGCCGTTTCGTTTCTCCCCTGTTAATCCTAGTGATTAATGGGGAGAAGAGTAGCGGTTGGGCCCATGGCCTGTGGGGTTGTCTGACTGACCGGGGGGGATATGTATATATGTATTTTATGGGCCATGTATGTATTTTATGTATATATTTCGTGAGGACGGGCGTAAGGTAACTGACAGGAATCGCAACAAAAAATGAGGCTCTGCAACCTTGGGCTTAGTAAGTATCCCCGCCGTGCCCGCCACACGGCCTGGGCTACCGAAAGGTTCTCCGCTCTGCAACCGCCTGGATGTTACTTACGCCCTATATGGGGAGGGAAAGCATAGGAGGGATAGGCGTTCGGTTGCTAAAGGGTATACTGTAACCTTGTTCTGAGTACATGGCCCTGCCGCGGGCACGGCCTGGGCTATCGAAAGGTTCAAGGACTGGCAGGTTTCTGGAGGCGCCAAACGCCTGATGGGGAGGGATAGCCTTGGGGTTTTGAGGAGGACGGAAGTCTGGAGGTGAGCCTGAACCTAGTACCTGCTCTGTGGCCCGAGCAGGGAAAAGCGAGGGGGAGCCTCGGTGGGGGGTCAGCAATCTCCACATGTGCCTGGGCGGTAGTAATTTGACCTACTACCATCCGGGCTGCACGACCGCTGCGGTTCTCCCCTGTTAACCCTAGTGGTTAAGGGGGAGAAGAGTAGCGGTTGGGCCCATGGCCTGTGGGGTTGACTGACTGACTGGGGGGGATAAGTATATATGTATTTTATGAGCCATTATGTATCTTATGTATATATTTTGTGAGGACGGGCGTAAGGTAACTGACAGGAATCGCAACAAAAAATGAGGCTCTGCAACCTTGGGCTTAGTAAGTATCCCCGCCGTGCTCGCCACACGGCCTGGGCTACCGAAAGGTTCTCCGCTCTGCAACCGCCTGGATGTTACTTACGCCCTATATGGGGAGGGATAGCGTAGGAGGGACAGGCGTTCGGTAGCTGGAAGGATTAGGCAACAAAAAATGGGGCTCTGCAACCTTGGGCTTAGTAAGTATCCCCGCCGTGCTGGTCACACGGCCTGGGCTACCGAAAGGTTCTCCGCTCTGCAACCCGCCTGAAGGCGCCAAACACCTGATGGGGAGGGTTAGCTTTGGGGGTGAGGGATGGAGGTGAGCCTAAACCAAGTAATTGCTTTGTGGCTCGAGCAACAGAACGGCAAGGGTGAACCTCACGCGGGCGGCAGGCGAAAGCTTGCCGTCGAAGCGGTGCGATCCGTAAGGGTCCCGACCGCGGTTTGGGATGACCTCGGTCATTCCCGGACGGCACGTAACCCGGCCCGTGGGCGTCGGACACGTGGGCTGTTGTCTTTTTCAAGACGAGAGCCGCGAGGAGTAAACCTCTATAAAAAATCCAGAGGGCGGTGCCTTGGGGTGCCGATGGGGACGGAAGCGATCATGTGCTCTGTAACGCTCTGCTCGCAGAGTGGGACACGAGGACATGAAAGCCGACGTGAGGGCACGTAACCCCGGCCCGTAGGCGCCGGGAACGTGGGCCGCTGCGGGGGCTATGAGGAGTAAACCTCTATAAAAAATCCGGCACCAGCGGGGGAGGGCAGGGAGAACCGAACCCGCGCTAAACGGTGTCAGTGAGGGGCCCCATCCCGGGGTGGTCAGTGGGCGCCGCGGTGTCTCTTATTCTCCCGTGGCGTTCACAATGACAAATAAGGGAATCCGTGTGGTCGTTAGTGGGTATGCCTGTTGAGAGGAGAGCCCCACATACTCCCCGTTTCCCTGAACGGGGAGATGCATAAGGAGCATTTTCCACACCAAAAAAAAAAAAAAAAAAAAAAAAAAAAAAAGGTTAGGTTAGGTTAGGTTAGGTTAGGTTAGGTTAGGTTAGGTTAGGTTAGGTTAGGTTAGGTTAGGTTAGGTTAGGTTAGGTTAGGTTAGGTTAGGTTAGGTTAGGTTAGGTTAGGTTAGGTTAGGTTAGGTTAGGTTAGGTTAGGTTAGGTTAGGTTAGGTTAGGTTAGGTTAGGTTAGGTTAGGTTAGGTTAGGTTAGGTTAGGTTAGGTTAGGTTAGGTTAGGTTAGGTTAGGTTAGGTTAGGTTAGGTTAGGTTAGGTTAGGTTAGGTTAGGTTAGGTTAGGTTAGGTTAGGTTAGGTTAGGTTAGGTTAGGTTAGGTTAGGTTAGGTTAGGTTAGGTTAGGTTAGGTTAGGTTAGGTTAGGTTAGGTTAGGTTAGGTTAGGTTAGGTTAGGTTAGGTTAGGTTAGGTTAGGTTAGGTTAGGTTAGGTTAGGTTAGGTTAGGTTAGGTTAGGTTAGGTTAGGTTAGGTTAGGTTAGGTTAGGTTAGGTTAGGTTAGGTTAGGTTAGGTTAGGTTAGGTTAGGTTAGGTTAGGTTAGGTTAGGTTAGGTTAGGTTAGGTTAGGTTAGGTTAGGTTAGGTTAGGTTAGGTTAGGTTAGGTTAGGTTAGGTTAGGTTAGGTTAGGTTAGGTTAGGTTAGGTTAGGTTAGGTTAGGTTAGGTTAGGTTAGGTTAGGTTAGGTTAGGTTAGGTTAGGTTAGGTTAGGTTAGGTTAGGTTAGGTTAGGTTAGGTTAGGTTAGGTTAGGTTAGGTTAGGTTAGGTTAGGTTAGGTTAGGTTAGGTTAGGTTAGGTTAGGTTAGGTTAGGTTAGGTTAGGTTAGGTTAGGTTAGGTTAGGTTAGGTTAGGTTAGGTTAGGTTAGGTTAGGTTAGGTTAGGTTAGGTTAGGTTAGGTTAGGTTAGGTTAGGTTAGGTTAGGTTAGGTTAGGTTAGGTTAGGTTAGGTTAGGTTAGGTTAGGTTAGGTTAGGTTAGGTTAGGTTAGGTTAGGTTAGGTTAGGTTAGGTTAGGTTAGGTTAGGTTAGGTTAGGTTAGGTTAGGTTAGGTTAGGTTAGGTTAGGTTAGGTTAGGTTAGGTTAGGTTAGGTTAGGTTAGGTTAGGTTAGGTTAGGTTAGGTTAGGTTAGGTTAGGTTAGGTTAGGTTAGGTTAGGTTAGGTTAGGTTAGGTTAGGTTAGGTTAGGTTAGGTTAGGTTAGGTTAGGTTAGGTTAGGTTAGGTTAGGTTAGGTTAGGTTAGGTTAGGTTAGGTTAGGTTAGGTTAGGTTAGGTTAGGTTAGGTTAGGTTAGGTTAGGTTAGGTTAGGTTAGGTTAGGTTAGGTTAGGTTAGGTTAGGTTAGGTTAGGTTAGGTTAGGTTAGGTTAGGTTAGGTTAGGTTAGGTTAGGTTAGGTTAGGTTAGGTTAGGTTAGGTTAGGTTAGGTTAGGTTAGGTTAGGTTAGGTTAGGTTAGGTTAGGTTAGGTTAGGTTAGGTTAGGTTAGGTTAGGTTAGGTTAGGTTAGGTTAGGTTAGGTTAGGTTAGGTTAGGTTAGGTTAGGTTAGGTTAGGTTAGGTTAGGTTAGGTTAGGTTAGGTTAGGTTAGGTTAGGTTAGGTTAGGTTAGGTTAGGTTAGGTTAGGTTAGGTTAGGTTAGGTTAGGTTAGGTTAGGTTAGGTTAGGTTAGGTTAGGTTAGGTTAGGTTAGGTTAGGTTAGGTTAGGTTAGGTTAGGTTAGGTTAGGTTAGGTTAGGTTAGGTTAGGTTAGGTTAGGTTAGGTTAGGTTAGGTTAGGTTAGGTTAGGTTAGGTTAGGTTAGGTTAGGTTAGGTTAGGTTAGGTTAGGTTAGGTTAGGTTAGGTTAGGTTAGGTTAGGTTAGGTTAGGTTAGGTTAGGTTAGGTTAGGTTAGGTTAGGTTAGGTTAGGTTAGGTTAGGTTAGGTTAGGTTAGGTTAGGTTAGGTTAGGTTAGGTTAGGTTAGGTTAGGTTAGGTTAGGTTAGGTTAGGTTAGGTTAGGTTAGGTTAGGTTAGGTTAGGTTAGGTTAGGTTAGGTTAGGTTAGGTTAGGTTAGGTTAGGTTAGGTTAGGTTAGGTTAGGTTAGGTTAGGTTAGGTTAGGTTAGGTTAGGTTAGGTTAGGTTAGGTTAGGTTAGGTTAGGTTAGGTTAGGTTAGGTTAGGTTAGGTTAGGTTAGGTTAGGTTAGGTTAGGTTAGGTTAGGTTAGGTTAGGTTAGGTTAGGTTAGGTTAGGTTAGGTTAGGTTAGGTTAGGTTAGGTTAGGTTAGGTTAGGTTAGGTTAGGTTAGGTTAGGTTAGGTTAGGTTAGGTTAGGTTAGGTTAGGTTAGGTTAGGTTAGGTTAGGTTAGGTTAGGTTAGGTTAGGTTAGGTTAGGTTAGGTTAGGTTAGGTTAGGTTAGGTTAGGTTAGGTTAGGTTAGGTTAGGTTAGGTTAGGTTAGGTTAGGTTAGGTTAGGTTAGGTTAGGTTAGGTTAGGTTAGGTTAGGTTAGGTTAGGTTAGGTTAGGTTAGGTTAGGTTAGGTTAGGTTAGGTTAGGTTAGGTTAGGTTAGGTTAGGTTAGGTTAGGTTAGGTTAGGTTAGGTTAGGTTAGGTTAGGTTAGGTTAGGTTAGGTTAGGTTAGGTTAGGTTAGGTTAGGTTAGGTTAGGTTAGGTTAGGTTAGGTTAGGTTAGGTTAGGTTAGGTTAGGTTAGGTTAGGTTAGGTTAGGTTAGGTTAGGTTAGGTTAGGTTAGGTTAGGTTAGGTTAGGTTAGGTTAGGTTAGGTTAGGTTAGGTTAGGTTAGGTTAGGTTAGGTTAGGTTAGGTTAGGTTAGGTTAGGTTAGGTTAGGTTAGGTTAGGTTAGGTTAGGTTAGGTTAGGTTAGGTTAGGTTAGGTTAGGTTAGGTTAGGTTAGGTTAGGTTAGGTTAGGTTAGGTTAGGTTAGGTTAGGTTAGGTTAGGTTAGGTTAGGTTAGGTTAGGTTAGGTTAGGTTAGGTTAGGTTAGGTTAGGTTAGGTTAGGTTAGGTTAGGTTAGGTTAGGTTAGGTTAGGTTAGGTTAGGTTAGGTTAGGTTAGGTTAGGTTAGGTTAGGTTAGGTTAGGTTAGGTTAGGTTAGGTTAGGTTAGGTTAGGTTAGGTTAGGTTAGGTTAGGTTAGGTTAGGTTAGGTTAGGTTAGGTTAGGTTAGGTTAGGTTAGGTTAGGTTAGGTTAGGTTAGGTTAGGTTAGGTTAGGTTAGGTTAGGTTAGGTTAGGTTAGGTTAGGTTAGGTTAGGTTAGGTTAGGTTAGGTTAGGTTAGGTTAGGTTAGGTTAGGTTAGGTTAGGTTAGGTTAGGTTAGGTTAGGTTAGGTTAGGTTAGGTTAGGTTAGGTTAGGTTAGGTTAGGTTGGATCGCTGGAAGAGCGACCTGGAGGACAGCCGCTATGGAACGCGCACCATAGCCGCGCTCCTCCCGTCGCTCGACCAGTGGATCGAGAGGGCGTTCGGCGCCCTTACGTTTCGGATGGTGCAGGTAATGACCGGACATGGTTGTTTCGGTCATTATCTGCACCGCATCGGAAGGGAGTCCTCTGCGACGTGCCACCATTGTGGCGACGACGACGACACCGCCCAGCACACACTGGAGGTGTGCAGTGGCTGGGACCCGGAGCGCCAAGCGCTCGTGGCGGCAATAGGCAGGAGCGATCTCTCGCTCTCCAGCGTCGTTTCGGCCATGCTGGAGAGCGAGGAGGCCTGGCAGGCGGTCGCCTCCTTTTGCGAGATGGTAATCTCGCAAAAGGAGGCCGCGGAGCGGGAGCGCGAGGACGATGCCCTCGCGCCCCAGTTCCGGCGCAGACGGAGGGGGGTAAGGCGGAGGCGTTTTGCCGCCCGTCATATCCCCCAGTAGGACCAGCGGGCGAGGGACGGGGACCCCTTGCCCGCATTGCACGGTCCTACATGTCTGGGGGAGGGGTTGAAACGCTGCAACTCCTCCCTCCTTTGGCGCGGGTAGCCCTGGCGTAAGCTAGGGCGGCCGGGAGGCGTCGTTTTGGTGAAATCCTAGGGATCCCACGACGCCTACCAACCTCGGCAAGAGGGTCAGCGTCGGAGTGGTTTTAGTGGGTATGCTCTCCTGTCCCCTTCTCATTAGGAGAAGAGGACCGGAGAGAGAGCCCCACATAACCTAAACCGGGTCTCCCCGGGCCCGGGGGTACACGTAATGTGTTTCCACTCCGTGAACAAAAAAAAAAAAAAAAAAAAAAAAAAAAAAAGGTTAGGTTAGGTTAGGTTAGGTTAGGTTAGGTTAGGTTAGGTTAGGTTAGGTTAGGTTAGGTTAGGTTAGGTTAGGTTAGGTTAGGTTAGGTTAGGTTAGGTTAGGTTAGGTTAGGTTAGGTTAGGTTAGGTTAGGTTAGGTTAGGTTAGGTTAGGTTAGGTTAGGTTAGGTTAGGTTAGGTTAGGTTAGGTTAGGTTAGGTTAGGTTAGGTTAGGTTAGGTTAGGTTAGGTTAGGTTAGGTTAGGTTAGGTTAGGTTAGGTTAGGTTAGGTTAGGTTAGGTTAGGTTAGGTTAGGTTAGGTTAGGTTAGGTTAGGTTAGGTTAGGTTAGGTTAGGTTAGGTTAGGTTAGGTTAGGTTAGGTTAGGTTAGGTTAGGTTAGGTTAGGTTAGGTTAGGTTAGGTTAGGTTAGGTTAGGTTAGGTTAGGTTAGGTTAGGTTAGGTTAGGTTAGGTTAGGTTAGGTTAGGTTAGGTTAGGTTAGGTTAGGTTAGGTTAGGTTAGGTTGGGCGATTACACAGGACGTCAAGGGCGATTACACAGGACGTCAAGGGCGATTACACAGGACGTCAACATTGTTTTGATCCGATATTTTCGTCCTACTTTTTTGAAAATTATCACCGGCAGTGGAAACTTTACCTCGCGGCCTAAAAATCTGTTCTTGGTGTCCAAGGATAGAGCTCGTCAAGCTCCTTCTTTTGACACCATTAACGGGTAGGTGGCACTTTCCATTGCCCGGAAAATAATTTTTAAGTGGGTTTCCATACAAATTTATGGTACTTTTATTAAAATTGGAGGTTTTTCGGCCCTATAAATCTCATTTCTAGGGCTAAAAATCTGCTCTAAGGTTCAAAAAATAGAGCTCAATGAGTGCTAAATAGTGGCACTTAAAGCGGGACCTAATCGCCAAAGGGCGATTTTTAAAGGGTGAAAAACCTTTAAATATGGGTGATCGCAGCCCAAATGTGGACCCAAAGGGGGAGGCCATGGAAATGGTCTCCAAACCCAACAAGAGGGCCATTGAAGAGGAGGAAAACATAGGGGAGGGCAAGCCCTGCCCTAAAATAAGTTCCGCAGCAAGAGGGCGTGCTTCTGCTGCGGTAGGGGCATATGCCGGCTTGGCTGCTGCCAAAGCAAAACTGGCCTCGGCGGACGACGATGATTTTGCACCTGAAGCGGAGAAAAACAAGGCTTACCGTTTGGAGTTTCCTCTCCTGCGCCCTTGTACTCGCTCCCGCTCTCAGGGAAGTCAGAGAGAGCCCAAAGATCGGCGTTCACCTACCAAAGATAGGAGCCCCATTAGAACGGTAATCGCTTCCGACGGTAACGCGGTAACGGCAGTGGACGTCTCGGACGACGAGGGCGAGGTGGACAGTCCGAACTACCAACCGGACCGGTCTGCCGATAACAGGCCGGTAACTGCCAGCGCTGCGACTCCGGCCGCATGTGACGGGCAGCTGACGGCCGACGAGGTCGGAGTAGTGGAGAGCGCGCGGAAAGCGGCCCGTGTGGTCCTGGCTGAGGCTGCCAAGTCCAGCAACCTCAATGGGGTTGTCAAGGGGAAAATCAACTCCTCTTGCCGCGAGATCCTTGAAGCCATGGACTTCATAGAAAACCGTCGAGAGAGCGACGAAATCCGCAGGCTCAAGGCCGACAACAAGCGGATGCGGGAGCAACTCGCTCTCTTGACGGTTGAGACGAAGGCGCTGCGCACGGCCTTCGCAGAGCGAGCCCCCGAGGCCCCCCGGCGAATCACGCAGCAGGGTCTCCCTGAGGGCCTGCAGGAGTGCCTGGAGCTCCACAGCCGGGAGCTCTTTAAGAGCCTGGGCAATATGCTCAACGTTAGACTGGAGGCTCTGGAAAAGCGCCTCCCCCCGGAGCCTATCATGCGGCCACCGCTGGCTGCTGACAGGGCAACCAGGCCTCTGGCGGCCGCCCCTCAGCAAGGGCGAAATAAAGGGAGGGCTGGCAAACGTTCCACCAGCCAGCCCGAGCTTGCACAAGAGCGAGCTAAAACAGAGAGGGAAGAGCGGACAGAGCGGCCACAAAGGCAGCCGCAAGCACCGCCGAGGGCGCAGGCTGGTGCCAGGCCTAAAGGCAAGCAAGAGGAGCCCAAGTCACAACCAGCGGTGCTTACTGAGTCGTGGACGGAGGTGGTCAGGAGGGGGGCAAAGGGCAGGAAACCCGCCCAACCGCAACCCCAAGCCGCCAAGCCAAAAAAGGCTTCCCCGGCCAAAGCGCTACCGACCCCCAAGAGTTCAGCGGTCGTGGTGACCCTGAAGCCGGAGGCCAACGTGTCCTACTTGGCCGCATTGCAGAAGGTCACCAAATCGCTCAAACTGGCGGACGTGGGGATCGAGAGCGTGAGGGTCCGGAAGTCGGCCACCGGGGCCCGACTCATTGAGGTTCCGGGGGCCAGCAGCGGCCGGCTCGCAGACGATCTGGCCCATAAAATTGAGGGCCTGATAGGGGATGTGGCCACTGTCCATCGGCCAGTTAAGACGGCGGATCTCCGGGTTACCGGCTTTGACGAGTCGGTAACGCCGGAGGACGTCAGGACGGCAGTGGTCCTCAAGGGTGGCTGCGCTGTTGAGCAGGTTAAAGTGAGCCCAATAAGGCTGCTTAACAACGGCACAGGGACAGCGCTGGTGCGATGCCCGGTGAGCACTGGAGCCCCAACCTATGCGGTGCTACCGGTGCCTGGGGACAGGGCACACCAGGTCACTGTGTCCTTCTCCGGTGGACAGGGGGGACCAGTGCTTCCGCTGCTCCAGGCTGGGGCACAAAGCCGTCGAATGCGAGGCGGACCCCTTCTGCGGTGTGTGCCACGCCGCAAAGCGCCCAGCGGGGCACGTGATGGGGGGGAGGGCGTGCACGCCCCCCCAGACAAAGGGCCGTAACGACCCACAGAGGGCACCTGTGAGTCAGGCGACCGCCCAAGGGCAACCAGAGGGACGAAATATGGATCTCTAAATGTCAGCACACCGACATTTAGAGATCCTACAGTGCAACCTCAACCACTCCGCCCGCGCCCAAGACCTGCTTATGCAGGTCATGGCGGAGTGGGGGTTGGCCCTTGTCGTGGTCGCCGAGCCGTACCTCGTCCCCCCCCAGCTGAACTGGGCCGGGGCGACAGACGGCGGAGTTGCGGTCGTTGTGCCGGCTGCGGGGGACTTTCCACCCCTCACGAAGTCGGAGGACGGCCCAGGATATGTGGCCGTCAAATGGGGGAGAACCGTGATTATAGCGGTTTACTTCTCCCCCAACCGGCCGCTCTCCGACTTCGAGAGCTATTTAGAGGGGCTGGGAAGAGTCGCCGGGAGGTGTGCCCCGGCGCAGATAATGGTGATGGGGGATCTCAACGCAAAGAGCGCGGCGTGGGGCTCCCCAATCACCGACCCCAAAGGAGCAGCACTCCGGGACTGGGCCACAGCCACTGGCTTCCAAGTGGTGAACCAATGTGTCGCCAACACGTGCGTGCGCAGGCAGGGGGGCTCCATCGTGGACGTTACGTTTGCGACCCCTGCCCTAGCCGCACGTGTCACGGATTGGAGGGTCCTGGAGGAGGTGGAAACCCTCTCCGACCACCTCTACATCCGGATGGGGGTGTCCACCTCACCACCTGTGTCGCAGCCTCCCAGGCGGAGAGGTGCCGGCCTGAGATTCCCGCGGTGGGCCATCACCCACTTCGACCCGGCTGCGGCGGAAGAAGCCGCCATCATCGAAGCGTGGTGCGACCCTCCACCGGCAACAGCGGGAGCCGAAGTAAAGGCGGCACGATTCCGCGAGTCGTTGACTGCGGTGTGCGACGCGGCTATGCCCCGGGTGAGGAAGTTTCCTGCGAGGCAGAGCGTGTACTGGTGGTCGGAGGAGATTGCGGCTCTCCGGCTCACCAGCAACAGTGCACGCCGTGCTTACACGCGTTGCAGGCGTAGGCGGTCGCACACCGCAGAAGAGGAGGAGCTCGCTCATAGAGCCCTAAAGGAGGCCAAAGAGGCCCTCCAACTGGCCATCGTCAGGGCAAAGGATGCGGCACACGAGGAGTTCCTGGCGACCCTCAACAGGGATCCATGGGGGAGACCATATAAAATGGTCAGAAATAAAATCAAGCGCGCCCCCCCCATGGATTCCATGGAGCCGGAACTCCTAGACAAAGTGGTGGAGGCCCTATTCCCGCCGGCGCCAGTTTTTGCTCCCCCGAGGATGTCGGCCCCCTCGGAGGACCAAAATGAGCCCAATGACCTTGTCCCCGGCATAACCGAGGACGAGATGGTGGCCATGGTGGACCGCATACGGCGCAACAAGAAGGCCCCGGGCCCGGATGGCGTCCCGGCAAGGGTGATCCCGCTAGCCCTGGAGCACCTGGGGGAGCGTCTCAAGGACCTCCTCGATGAGTGCCTTGAGACAGGATGCTTCCCCAGGGTGTGGAAGGAGGGACGCCTTTGCCTGTTGCGCAAGGAGGGCCGCCCGGCAGACTCCCCTTCTGGCCACCGGCCTTTGGTGTTGCTGGATGTTTCCGGGAAGATGTTTGAGAGGGTGATATCTTCCCGGATCATCCGGCACCTACACGACGTGGGCCCCAATATATCGGAGCGTCAGTTTGGGTTCCGGGCCGGAAGGGGCACCCTAGACGCGATCCAGGCCCTCAAGGACTTCAATGACCTTGCGGCCGGCAGAGGGGAGGGTGTAGTAGCGGTGTCCCTGGACATAGCGAACGCGTTCGGCACTCTCCCCTACACCGTCATCAAGGAGGCTCTGCGGTACCACCAGATACCGCAGTATCTGCAGAGGATCGTAGGGCACTACCTTGAGGAAAGGGTAGTGCTCTACGATCGCGAGGGGCAGCACATGGCCAGGCCCATGTGTTGCGGGGTGCCGCAGGGGTCAGTGTTGGGGCCCCTCTTGTGGAACCTCGGCTTCGACTGGGCCATAAGAGGGGTTCAGCTCCCCCGCATGGCCACCATCTGCTATGCCGACGACACGCTGGTGGTTGTGCGGGGAAGCGAACTGAGGGAGGCCCTTCGCAGGGCAGAGGTTGCGGCCGAATTGGTGGTCGACCGCATCCGCATGCTGGGGCTGGAGGTGGCGGTATCGAAGACGGAGGCGATGGTCTTCGGAGGGCGTGGATGGCGAGTGCCGACGAGTACCGCGATTTTAATTGGGGGGGAACCTGTCCGGGTCAAGGCCAATATTAAGTATCTTGGCCTTGTCCTGGACAGAAAGTGGGATTTCGGGGAGCATTTCACCCGACTTGCTCCCCGGCTGGCGGGTGCCGCGTCGGCGCTCGGCAAACTATTGCCCAACGTGGGGGGCCCCAGAGGCGCAGTGCGGCGCCTTTTTGCCGGCGTCGTGCGGAGCATGGCGCTCTACGGCGCACCGATATGGGCGAGCCGGCTGACGGAGCGCAACAAGGCCCTGCTCCGTCGGCCGCAGAGGGTATGCGCCCTGAGGATGATCAGAGCCTACGTCACCGTGGCGCACATGGCGGCCTGCGCCCTCGCCGGAACACCGCCTTGGGATATAGACGCCCAGACGGTGTCCGAAACGTATTGGACCCGAAGAGAGGCCCAGCTAAGAGGGGACACGCCGGCTCCTCGAGAGCTAGCCTATGCCCGCCGGATGGTGGAACGCCGCATGAGGGATCGCTGGAAGAGCGACCTGGAGGACAGCCGCTATGGAACGCGCACCATAGCCGCACTCCTCCCGTCGCTCGACCAGTGGATCGAGAGGGCGTTCGGCGCCCTAACATTTCGGATGGTGCAGGTAATGACCGGACATGGTTGTTTCGGTCATTATCTGCACCGCATCGGAAGGGAGTCCTCTGCGACGTGCCACCATTGTGGCGACGACGACGACACCGCCCAGCACACACTGGAGGTGTGCAGTGGCTGGGACCCGGAGCGTCAAGCGCTCGTGGCGGCAATAGGCAGGAGCGATCTTTCGCTCTCCAGCGTCGTTTCGGCCATGCTGGAGAGCGAGGAGGCCTGGCAGGCGGTCGCCTCCTTTTGCGAGATGGTAATCTCGCAAAAGGAGGCCGCGGAGCGGGAGCGCGAGGACGATGCCCTCGCGCCCCAGTTCCGGCGCAGACGGAGGGGGGTAAGGCGGAGGCGATTTGCCGCCCGTCATATCCCCCAGTAGGACCAGCGGGCGAGGGACGGGGATCCCTTGCCCGCATTGCACGGTCCTACATGTCTGGGGGAGGGGTTGAAACGCTGCAACTCCTCCCTCCTTTGGCGCGGGTAGCCCCGGCGTAAGCCGGGGCGGCCGGGAGGCGTCGTTTTGGTGAAATCCTAGGGATCCCACGACGCCTACCAACCTCGGCAAGAGGGTCAGCGTCGGAGTGGTTTTAGTGGGTATGCTCTCCTGTCCCCTTCTCGTTAGGAGAAGAGGACCGGAGAGAGAGCCCCACATAACCTAAACCGGGTCTCCCCGGGCCCGGGGGTACACGTAATGTGTTTCCACTCCGTGAACAAAAAAAAAAAAAAAAAAAAAAAAAAAAAAGGTTAGGTTAGGTTAGGTTAGGTTAGGTTAGGTTAGGTTAGGTTAGGTTAGGTTAGGTTAGGTTAGGTTAGGTTAGGTTAGGTTAGGTTAGGTTAGGTTAGGTTAGGTTAGGTTAGGTTAGGTTAGGTTAGGTTAGGTTAGGTTAGGTTAGGTTAGGTTAGGTTAGGTTAGGTTAGGTTAGGTTAGGTTAGGTTAGGTTAGGTTAGGTTAGGTTAGGTTAGGTTAGGTTAGGTTAGGTTAGGTTAGGTTAGGTTAGGTTAGGTTAGGTTAGGTTGGGGTGCGATGTCGGAAACCTCCTCGAGTGCCCGGGCGTTACCACTCCCTTCTATCCGAGGCGTAGGCCTCATGGGGTGGGGAAGGGTAACGCCTGGGACGGTGCACCCTGGGCAACAACGGTAAGCTAATGTATTCGTACATTATCTTACCGGTGGCTAATATCCGACTTGGGGGGGAGGGGGTTCGGTCAGCAATCTTCACATGTGCCTGCACCAAGCTACCGCTAAGGCATGGTTCAGGCTGCACGACCGTTACGGTTCTCCCCTGTTAACCCTGGTGGTTAAGGGGGAGAAGAGTAGCGGATGGGCCCATGGCCTGTGGGGGTTGACTGACCGACTGGGGGGGGGGGTTTCGGCAATCTCCACATGTGCCCGGGCCATCATGCCAACGACTGCATGGTCTGGGCTGCACGACCGCTACGGTTCTCCTCTGTTAACCCTGGTGGTTAAGGGGGAGAAGAGTAGCGGTTGGGCCCATGGCCTGTGGGGGTTTGCCGACACACCGGGGGGGAGGGGTAGCGGGCCCATTTATGGGTCCGCATTGAGGACGGCGTCCCGCCCTTGGGCGGGCGCCTTTGACGTCGGCGAACCCGAACTGAGTACCTGCTCTGTTGGTCGGACAGGGAAAGGCGAGGGGGAGCCTGGTGGGCGGAAGCGACCGTGCCCTCGGTTCCGCTCTGCTTTCAGAGCAGGACATGAGGGCGCGGAAGCTAACGTGAGGGCACGTAACCCCGGCTTGCCGGGAACGTGGGCATCTGCGGAAGCCACGAGGAGTAAACCTCTTTAAACAATCCTTCACCAGCGGAGGAGGCCGGGGAGTGCCGAGCCCGCATTGCACGGTGTCGACAGAGGAGCCCCATCCCGGGGCGGCCAGTGGGCGTTGCGGTGACACATTTTGCTCCCGTGGCGTTCACAATGGCAAACGAGGGAATCCGTGTGGTTTTTAGTGGGTAGGCCCGTAGGGGAGAGCCCCACATACCTCCGTTTCCCCGAACGGTGACGATGCATAAGGTGCATTTTCCACACCAAAAAAAAAAAAAAAAAAAAAAAAAAAGGTTAGGTTAGGTTAGGTTAGGTTAGGTTAGGTTAGGTTAGGTTAGGTTAGGTTAGGTTAGGTTAGGTTAGGTTAGGTTAGGTTAGGTTAGGTTAGGTTAGGTTAGGTTAGGTTAGGTTAGGTTAGGTTAGGTTAGGTTAGGTTAGGTTAGGTTAGGTTAGGTTAGGTTAGGTTAGGTTAGGTTAGGTTAGGTTAGGTTAGGTTAGGTTAGGTTAGGTTAGGTTAGGTTAGGTTAGGTTAGGTTAGGTTAGGTTAGG